>VYXD01001224.1:125270-250776 GCA_013397195.1 Hylia prasina | reverse complement strand
TTTCTTTTTTCTTTTTTCTTTTTCCCCAGGCCTTAGGAAAACAGAATGACTGTCACCATAAATGTTCTAAAAATATCCAGGCAGATCACTGGACTGCTCCAGGGAGGCAGTAAGGTCGCTGCAGGAGATGACAAATCAGGCTCAGATCACAGCAGATCCGGGGTCAGGACTGCCAAGAGCTGCCTCTCTCATTGCTTGCAGAATGCTCACAATTTACAGGTGCTAATCCAAACTTTGGGACAGCAACTTGTCCTTCAACTGCATGGGAGGAGATATAAGGAGTGAAAAAATTACCCAGTCTGTTGCTCTAAAATAGGCAGTCTTTGTGTTTATCTTCCAAAAAGATCACCTGAAAATAACAGTGACTTTTGGTCATTATGGCTTTGTGTTGTGCTTTTTTCCCCTTTCTCTGCCCTTGTCATTATTCATTCCTTGCATAAATTGGAAAAGCAGGTATGTCCTCAAATGAACTCCAATGTCAGCTTGTAACTGTAGGTCTTTTCAGCTACATCTTTGCATTGATTCATAGCAGCTGGTAAATTAAGATACTTTTATAATTCCTAGATCTAGATACTATATATGAAACTGGTTTGTAATGACATTTTCATGTATTATCTCTGTTGGGAGAAGAGTTGCTTTCCATATTGTCAGTTCTACTTTTTAACAAAAATAGATTTATGCAGGCAGAAAAACACTTGAAAATTATCATAAAACCTGTGAAGAGAGAGATGAAGAAGACTTTTAGTTTGTGTATTTGCCCAGCAAACGTTTTTGGTTTTTGTTTTGTGTGCAGTGAGCGATGGGAAGGGTCCCCATTTATGCATTTTGAACGATGTGTCAAGTCACAGGCCGCCTGACCAATGTATTAAGTGGAGATGTTTCTCTGAATATGTCCAACAGGGACAAAGTGCCTCTGCAGAATCAGGAGGAAAATGATGCAATCCCATGTGATCTCCCAGTGATCCTCCATGTACTGTTTTGCTGCACTGGTGGGCAGCAAGGTTTGTGTTTGGGACCTTCAACCCTGCTGAAGGAATTCCCTTGGAGTTCTGTGTGGTGAGACATTTGCTAACCAGGCTGGTATTTTGGGTTGCAATGCAAGAAGTAACCAAAAGTATGTATTCTATTGCCATCTGTTGAAACTGGTTGGGGAGGTGTTTTTCTTTATCTCTTCCATGACCCATCCTCTCTCCAGGGGGATATCTGCTGTTAATGGGCCATTAAGGCTCACTGCATGACTGATAAAACTACATCATCCCACTGTGAGATGCTCTACTCAGCAGGAGGAGGCAAGCATTCCTAACTGGATAAAACCTGAAGTTCAGAATATCAGGGCAGCCTGTGTCCACTGGATTCCCAGAGGAAGATCAGACCCATCTCACCACCACTGAACCTTCAGAGGAAAACTGCACCCTTCTACAGGATCATCTCTGCTCCAACAGAACCACATCTGTCACTCCAGGAGGACTTGATTGGACTGCTGCCAAAAAAGGGTGTCAGGTTGTATTCTGACTCTGTCAGTGTTTTCTTTTTTGTTCGTTTGTTTTTGTACTACTACTTTTTTTTTTTTAAATATTCCCAGTAAAGAGCTATTATTCCTATTCCCATATCTTTGCCTGAAAGCCCTTTAATTTCAAAACTATAATGATTCTGAGGGAGGGGGTTTACATTCTCCATTCCAAGGGAACCTCTGGCTTTCCTCGGCAGATACCTGTCTTTCCAAACTGGGACAGCTGGGAAGATGAGAACTGTAGGATTCAATTGATGGCCTTCAGAGAACTTGAAAATGTTAGACTGCCTCTGGAGTCAGTGGAGAAGAGCATGTCTAGGCAGGAATTATGGAAGAAAATTTTCACTGTGTTGCTTGGACCCCCTTTCCCGATAACTGAAGGGAACGTAATGGATGAAGACATGGGAGCTGACTCTCACTTTTGTTATTTAGGTTGCAAGAATCTTTGTCTTCATGCTCTCACCCAGCTTTCTGCTTGGGAAGGCAAGTCTCCAATGCTCTAGGGTTGTCAGATCCTTAATCAGTGTGCTGAACCTTGCCTATCCCCACAAGTACCAGCACCTGCCCTCAGGTGTTGGGCAACCCCAGCTTTTCTGTAGCATGTTCAGATACTGAAAGGGTGCATTAAGGTCTCCTTGGAGCTTTCTCTTTTACAGACTGAACACCAGCTTGCCACACAGGAAGTTTGTTGAAGGGAATAACTGCATATATATTTAGAAGGAGGGCACCTTGACAGATTTCACCAAAGTGACTAATTGCCTCTGATAGAAGATGTGCGACATTGGCACACTGGTTTCTGAAACTCTGCTGGAACCTGGTGTTGACAACTGATGAATGAGGATGCTGCTGAACAGGGATGTAAACATAAAAAGATGGCTAGTTAAACTTGATCATGGTTTAAAATTGGAAGAGAAAACAGAGCAGTGCTTCAGAAATGTAAAAGGACCAAAATGTACAGAGAAACATTACTGTCTAGTGTCCAGGATAGCAATAAATCAAGTGATAAAATACACAGATACTGTGACATTAATATGAGGTTCCAAGTGCTTTGTATCATTTTAATTAATACCTCAAAGAATTGTTGTAAGTCAGAAAAGAAACATCAGCCTTTCATAGTCCATGTGGAGTGGAGAGTTCAAACTGCTTTTTGTCTCTTTAAGGAGGAGAGAGAGATAATAGACATAGATTTTTGACTTTTCCTTTTTAAAGGAGTTATAGATGCTCCATCCCTGGAAGTGTTCAATACCAGTTTGAATGGGACTCTGAACAACGTCGAATGGAAGATGTCCCTGCCCATGGAAGGCTTGTTTGAACTGGATGACTTTTAAGTCCCTTCCAACCCAAATAAGTCTATTAGAATATACAAAATCCCATTTTCCTGAAAGCAGGAGAAATTAAATGAGCAAAAGCATTCCTAGTTTTTGTCCAAGATTCACCGCAGTTCTTGAAATGAAAGCTCCTAATTTTGCCTCCAGAATGAAGTCTTGGAATCATCAGCATGATCCTTCACTTTTTTATGCTCCCAGATTTTTTCCCTTGACCACTTGCTTCACTCTGCTTCTTACTGGAACAGTCATCGAATAATAGAATTGTGTAATGGTTTCGATTGGAAGGGACCTTTAAAGGTCATCTAGTCCAATCCCCTTGCCATGAGCAGGGGCATTTTCAAATAAGTCAAGTTGCTCAGAGCCTTGTCCAGCCTGGCATTGAATGTTTCCAGGGATGGGCACCTATTAGCTCTCTGGCAACCTGACAGAAAAACCTAACCTCTCATAAAAAACTTCTTCCTAATAGCCAATCTAAATCTACCCTCTTTCAGTTTAAAGCAAATTCCCCTTAACATATCATGACACAGCCTATAAAAAAATTCCTCTTCAGCTTTCCTGTAGGCTGCTTTTGACGCTGAAAGGACACAATAAGAGCTCCCTGGAGATTTCTCTTCTGCAGACTGAATAGCCCAAACCCTCCCAGCCTGTCCACACAGGAGAGGTGCCCCAGACCACTGATAGTCTTTGTGGCCCTCCTTTGGACTCACTGGTATGAACAGCCTGTGATGAGAGTCACTCCAAAACCACTTCAGTGTACCTTTCTTCTGTTTCATAAAATGATACATTTAGGGTGGAACTGTTACTGCTTTATATTTTTATTTCTATAAGGAACTGAGGTGTTCCTACCAGTAGCCAACAAATGGAAAGCTGACAAAGTCCCTAAATTTCTTATTTGGGTCAATTTGTTTACTGTGGGAACCCTAAAAACCCCCTCAGAGAAACTTCCAGGCTTTGCCCTGGGAATATTTACAATAGAGTTCCACGCCTAGGCTGAAAGAGAATACTTCCTTCATGGTGTCTTGCAGAATTACAGAATTACAGGATGTCGGTCCTTGGAAGACCCTTATTCCCCAGCAATCCACTGTTCCATTCTTCACATTTCAGCACATAGCTGCAGGGATCTCTGGATACTGCTGGAGGATTTCTGGCCCTCCACATCTCTTCCAGACCACTCTCTTTTTTATTTTTTTTGGTCCAGAATCTGTCAGATGCAGCTCTCCTAGCCTTTTTCTGTGCTCTTTGCCTCCTCTAGAAAATGATGTCAAGAGGCACTACAAATGCCATCCAACAGGTTGAGAAAGCTAAAAGTGCTCTTACATATTCCTGTGATCACTCAGAAGACCAGTATAAGACAACTAAAATGGATCCCAAGAAGATCCTGGTGCTGCAAAACCTTGGTGTAAAGGCTTTGACATAAGCAAGAGATTTGCTTTCTACAGGCCTGAAGGGATGTTGCTTTGCCCCCTTCTTTAAGGCAGTGTTGAGGTCAAGCTGACTTTGTACTAGTGAATCATCTGTGTGCCCCCAAAGGGCAATTTCAACTAAATCAAATGTGATGAGCAATTTTTAGGAATAAAAAATCTGTATTTCCTAGGGTCAATGTCCTTATCTGAATGACAGTCACAAGGGGACCATGTCTTAAAACAGGAATAAGACTCTGTTAGGTTATTTTTCCACCAAACATTGCTCAGACACTCACCTTGCACAAGGGAAGACACTTTAGGATTCAGTACTGGGGGATAAATCATGTACTAAATAATATATTTTCCCTTCTGAAGCCACTGCTCTGCCCATTAAACCACAAATCTTCCTAGCACATGGGTCTCAGTCTGATCAGTTATTTGGCTTAGCACAGCCTGTGGGCACACAATGGGCAAGGTGGAATCTTTGCCCAAATGCTGTTTTCAGGGTCTCCTATATCTCAGAGCTGCACATTTTTTGAGTGCAGCTGAGCAGCTGCATAACCAAATGAAAATGAGATGTTGATTAAGCAGGAATAGGAGAACTTGTCTGTTTTCTTTCTTCAAGTTCAGAAGCAGGTGATCTGCTTTACCTTGGTGATGTCTTGGCACTTTCTGAATTCACTGTACCCTACCCTGTAATGAAATGACTGGGACTACAAGCTCAGCACCTGTGAAAATATGAACCAATTATTTTTAAAATCCGTCAGTGAGTGCCTATCAAGGAGCTTTCTGACAGCACCCGTGTTGTTTAGGAAAGGGATTATGTGGCACGATAATTATGTCAAGTTGTCCCGGTTCTGTGGAGACACAGCCTACAGAAATGGCTTTGAATGTGCTTCAGAAACGCAGCTGGTCACGTTCTCCTTCCCAGCAGTGCTTTTCAAAGGTGCTGGAATGGGAGGGACATGACAGTGAAATGCTGGTGCTGGTGTCAAGGCACAACCCACACTAAATTGATGCCAGTGGTGGTGTCATCCACTGTGCCAGGAGAAGTCATATGATTAATTATGAAATAATGACAGGGCTTTTCACTGTTCAGAGGTGTTTGTTTGGGTGTAACAGCATAGTGGTTTTTTTAAAAAACAACTTTTCTCACTTTGTCAGGGTTTGTATGCGAACAAGATTTAGGAAAAAAAATGTCACCAGTGTTTGCCTGCTGAGAGCTCATAAACAGCCCGGGAACAGGAGCAGCACAACCAGATGGAGGGCAGCAAGCAGCAGAGACCTGTGCAGAGTCTGAAGGATCCACTTCCACAGACACAGCTGGGCACCTGCAGAATTCCTTTGGGTAGCAGGGCCCCCCTCTTTGTTTTGCGGCAGCGGCTGTAAGACGTCCTGCCGTGCAGATTGCTCTCCCGGGATTTCCATCCGCTCCTGGCCGCGGGCGGGCACAGGCAGCCGCCCCACAGCCCGGGCTCAGCGGAGATCCAGGGCCGGCTCCTGCAGCTCTCTGGCGAGCCCTAGTGACGGCAGGACCTGCCTGCAGACAGACGGGTCTGAAAACACAGCCCTGCTCGCACAGGCAGCAGCCCTTGCTAGGAAAAACAGGAAGATGTTTCATTCCTATGCTAAGCAGGTTTCGCTTTCCATCCTTCCCTTCTGCTTCTCTTCCCCGAGAAGACTGAAACGCCAGTGAACATCACCCTCCTCCAAAGTGGCTTGCAGAGCAGAGAAACTTGTATTGCATCTGTCCCTAAGAGATAAGGAGGGGGCCAAGACAGAAATAAAAAGGGAAGTGCTAGTGGAAATAAGAATGAATAAATAGTTCTTCCTCTGACATCCAAAATCCCAAAGCATTCTGGAGTTGTGGACCTCGTAGCAGAGCCATTTAGTCCCCCTTCTACCAAGCAGTGAAGCATTTGCTTTCATCCCATGGTGAATGGTTGTGTGGAACAAGGAAAGGCTCCCAGCTGCTGTCTGGAACAGGTCTGCAGCTCCCAGCTGGAAACCTGACTTTCTACTAGACCTCAGAGTGGAAATAACGTGACATTGTTATGAGGTTTGCTTCTTCTATAGCTTTTTCCTGCTTTTAATCACATGTTCAGTTTAGCCATTAGAAATTGGAATGCTGGATATTGATAGACACACACAGGTAGCCCAGGTGACTTTTTTCTCAAGTAATGTTTTTATAAGTGCAATTTGATTTTACAGAAAAGTCAGGTTTAATAGAAAAAACAAAGAACTGGTGGTTCATATCCAAGTTCATATCTGCAGGTAAATGGTGAGAGGGAAAGCAGAACATGTGACACATTTCTTAATTCAGCAGATATCTGTTGCATTGTCTCTGGAATAGAGCAGAATTACTTTTTGATCTGAGATCCACAGTAAGTGACTGGCAGACATTAAGGAGTGGATGTCTCTGATTCATGCTTCTAGTGAAGGTGCCTCTGTTCTAAGCAGTTCAAATCAAAAGACAGTTTGTTTAGCTCTTCAGATCCAGCAGCTGTCTCTCATTAAGTGAATTGCTGAGAGCTGTCAGGATATTGTTTCTGGACTTTCTGAACAACTGACATTTAATTCAGGCTTTTTCTTTCCCATCTGATGAAACTAGAATAAGTATGACAGATGAGGAATAGAAACCAGAATCAGGCAAAGTTCTGAAAACATGTGTATACATACAAACATAACCTGCTAATTTTTATATTAATCTTTGGGAGTTATTTTACATCTTCCACATTTTGCTTGACTTGAAATGGGTACATTTAGAAACAAAATCTGCACTTGGTGGTGTGAGTTCTGGTTTTGTGTAGTATTGACTTGTATATTTATGTTTCTCATAGAATCATGGAATAATTTAGGTCGTAAAAGACCTCCAAAACCATAAATTCCAACTGTTAACCCAACACTGCTAAGTCTGCCACTAAACCATGTCCTTAAACACTGCACTTAGAAATCTTTTAAATATCTCCAAGGATGCTGAGTGAACCAATTTCCTTGGCAGCCTTTTCTAATGCTTGACAACCCTTAGGTGAAGAAATACGTCCTAATATCCAACCTGAACCTCCCCTGGTGCAAACTGAGGCTATTTCCTCTTATCCTGTCACTTGTTACCTGGGAGAAGAGACTGACCCCCATCTGAGTACAGCCTCCTCCTTTCAGGCAGTTGTAGAGGGATAAGGTCCCCCAGGAGCTTCCTTTTCTCCAGGCTGAACAGCTCCCTCAAGCTGCTCCTCATCAGACATGCTACAGTCCCTTCCTCAACTCCATTGTTCTTCTCTGGACATGTTCCAGCACCTCAATGCCTTTCCTGTAGTGAGGGGTCCAAAACAGAACACATGATTTGAGGTGTGGCCTCACCAGTGCCCAGTACAGAGGGACAATCACTGCCCTGGCCCTGCTGGCCACACTATTGCTGACACAGACCAGGTGCCACTGGCCTTCTTGGCCACTGGGCACACACTGGCTCATGTTCAGCTGCTGTTGACCAGCAAACCCAGGTAATTTTTTTCTGGGTAGCTTTCCAGCCTCCTGTCCCCAGCCTGGGCCACTGGATGGGGTTGTTGCAACCCAAGGGCAGGACCTGGCACTTGGTCTTGTTGAAACTCATACAACTGATCCAGCCCATTTATCCAGCCTGTCCAGATCCCTCTGCAGAGTCTTCCCACCCTCCTGCAGATCAACACTCCCACTCAGCTTGGTGTCATCTGCAAACTGAGACTTGACTGAGAGTGCCCTTGATCCTCTCATTGACATCATTGATAAAGATATTAAATGGATTTATCTGCAATACTGAGCCCTGGGGAGCATCACTGACCATCAGTTGGATGTAACTCCACTCACCACCACTCTTTGAGACTGACCATCCAGTGAACAGTGCACCTGTCCAAGCCATGGGAAGCCAGATTCTCCAGGAAAATACTGTGGAAAACAGTGTCAAAGGCTTTATTGAAGCCCAGGTAGACAACATTCACAGACTTTCCCTCATCTTCTTGGAGAGTCACCTTGTCACAGAGGAGCTTCAGTTAGCTATTATCACAATAAGACAAAACCCCTCAAACATTTCTATATGTTTCTAATGTAATGAGATCAACATTTGAAAAAAAAAAAAAAAGAAAGTACTCTGAATATGATAAAGCAAACCGCTGAAGATATAGAATAAGATAAATAAATCTTTAAAGATATAGAAATTTTCCATCTGGATATTACTAGATCTGAAAAGGCAGATTTTCATGAGGAACTTTCAGAACTGCTAAGTCTGAAAGTTTAGAATTTCCACCTTGTTCTGAGCCAGCTTCTTTTTTCATTGCCAGTGTCTGGCCTAGCTGTAGAAACAGAACAACAAATCTGCTCTTCCTGGATTTCTAATTGTCAGTCTTCTAAAAAGCTGTCTGGCAAGGGTACTGAATTTATCTTGAAATGTAAGTAGTTTGGAGACAAAACAGTTGAACAAAGGTCTCATTTCTTCTTTTACTACAGGCAGCAAGAGGTTTGCCACTTATTTGAAAAGAAGGAAAGCTGGATCTGAAGCTCTGGCTATGTTTCATCTTGGCGTACACGTGTCCAGGAAGACAGCTCATCATTCCAGGAAAAATCACCCAGTTTACTCTAAAATGAATGTGAAAAGAGAACCAAAGACACAAAAATATCAACTTCACCATCTGTCAAGATGATCTTTTTTGTTGCCATGACCATACTCTGTCTTACCCAGTCATAACCCAGCTCCTCGTTTAAATCACTCATCTGAGATGATCAAAATAATTTATGGGCATTCATTTCATCTCTCAAAACCTGTATGTGGAGAGCATAAAATAACAGATAGAGAAAATGAGAGTGGAGAAATGTTAACTTCTCAAAGGCGTTTGCTTTCTGATCCCTTAAATCTGTGGAGGGAAGGCTTGGTCTTGGATCCCAGATGTGCTTTCCAGATCATCATCTTCTCCTTATACTTCACATTTCACATGTACACATCACCTTAGACACTCTCCTTCAGCTCATGTGAATTGTGCTCAGCCTGCAGTATCCCAGCTAAACATCTCCTCAAGTTCTCAATCCTATTTCCTATAGTCATGAGATCAACATTTGAGGAGATTGTTTAGGTAATAAACCTCCAGGGGTGAGGGACCCCTTTGTCCTGCCTGGTCCTACAGGGAAGACAGACCATGCAACAGCTTGGAGGGCTGAGTCAGGCCTCTGTCAGCCCTTGGAGAACCAGCTGCAGGTTTATTTTAATATAAGAAAAATAAATACAATGAAAATTCCCTCCCTCCTGACAAAAATTTTATCTTTGTCTGGGTAAAATGTTTCCATTAAATGATACATAACTTGACTGAAAATACCCAACAGCCAGTGCTATTTAAGGTCAACCAAAACCTTTAACACATATATAATAATACAAATAATACTTAAGATCTAATGAAGCATTTTTGCTTTCCAGGTAGTTTCATCAACTCAATAATCCCCAGAAATGCCAAAAAAGTGTTTTAGGGATGAGAAAACTCATGAATTATAGCTGTTAAAAAGCTCAGTTTAAGGATACAAAGTGACTTTTAGATTTTTCTGGAGAATATTGAATACTTGCAGTGTCATAGCAAAATCTGTAGTTATAAATAAATAAATAAAAAGCCTGTATATACAAATGCAAATGTTCACTTGCATATCTATAGAGAGGAGAGAGGAGGAACAGAACAACATTTACCAATTTGTGAATGTCCTACCGAGATGTGTAGGGCAATGCTACCTGCCTGGTGGCTGATTTGAAGGTGAGAGGTACAAGTCCTTGTTCTTTTTTCCTTGCTGCAAACCAAACCTAGAAACTGCTTAAAAATAGCAACAAAATGGATATTAGCAGGTAGCATGAAGGTCTGCTTATAAAACCAACCTACAGTTTTAAAATAATTGTTGGCTCTGTTCCTCTACTGGGATTCATCTTCTACTAAATTTAAGTCTGCAGTGAGCAGCCTGATATGTTAAATCACAATTTATTGTAAAGATCCCAGAGTTTCTTTCAAAATATGAAATCTTGTCTCAACGACTCCTATTATCATCCATTATTTTGGCTATCCATTATTTTTGTTATCCATTGGCACAAGGTTTTATGTGTTCATAATGAGCTGTTTCATGAATTTCCAAGATGCTTTGCTATGCAGCATTAGGCTGGGATAATTTTTTTAACTTTTTCATATTTCACCCAGCTGTTTGGGTGGTTTGTTAGATTGCTAACCCAGAAATATTTTTTTTCCTCCCCAAATGTGAGCTGTTCTGGAGTTCTACATTTTCCCTCCTTTCTGTCTGAGCCAGGTTTTCTCTAACAACCAGATGGCTGCTAAAAAACAGGGAGGCCTTTAGGTGGTCTTTATGACTAATATTTTAGTAGAATGGTACAACTGCTTATTAGATGGTCAGAGATTATGTCAGGATACAGAAAACATGCAATTAACTAATAAACAGTGACTGAGAATATAACCCTGCTTATTAAAAATTTGTTTTCATTTCAATTGCCTGCTTTTAGCTGGAGCAAGAGCAAAGGACTTTATAACACATGTTTATAAAACCTTTATCTTCTTCATAAAGTATGGTCTTTTACAGGTTCACTCAATAAATACATTGAACCAAGATAGTCTTCTGAAGCCATATTTTTAAATTAATCAGAAATAACATGCTGTGAACCAGTTTGAGATGTGAGAAGTACTGTGTTAATCCACTGACTGAAACAGCAAGAGAATGCTTATTCTACAAGTAGATATTCACAACTTCATGTGAAGGCTGCAAATCAGTTTAATAACCCTCCCTGGCACAGGTACTCCCTCAGTGGAGCATCTAGCAGCTGCCTAAATTGGATCTGTGGCCAGCTGGTCAGTCCTAGAAGTGGGCAAAGTAATACAGAAAATACTAAAGTGTTACAAGTATAGAAGTGTAAAATGAAACAGATGGGATATAGTCATTACACCTCACTGGAAGATTCAAGACAAAAACAGAATAATAAACTAAACAAAATTACTCTTTGGAGTTCTAAATTAATCTTATTCTGCCAGATTGCTGAACATAAAAACCATACTCCTATATACCTATTTTAAAAAAAACAAAGAGGAAACAAAGGTAAGATTTCAAGGACTGGTAATCTTAATCTGCATTTACATTCCAAATATTCTTTTATAATATTTACAAGGAAAAATAAAGTAAAATTAATATTTGTGATTGTGGTGGGTGGACACCGAGTGCCTACCAAAGTTGCTCTGTCATTCCCTTCCTCAGCTGGATAAGAGAGAGAAAAGAGAACAAAAGGCTCACCAGTTTCATCACGGACAAACAGATTTGATTTGGGGAAATTAGTTTAATTTATTACCAGTCAAATCAGACCAGGATAATGAGAAATAAAACCAAATTTCAAAACACCTTTCCCCCACATATATTTGTAGAGATGACTCATCACATGAAATTTTGGCATGGGCTTCCTGTTATTTTTCAGAGGTACACACACACCTCTTTCCTGCTCTGAAAAACTGAATTGTGTGGTAAAATATTGCTTTGCTGTGTCATTGTGCTTTCATGTGATTCAAATCCACAAGGAGGCTGCTGATTGAATGCAGGACTGTAAAAGCCCCAGAGAAGTTTAGGTGTTCTTAGGATACCAGGGGCCAGCAAACAAAGACTTAGATGTGTCCTCAACAGTGCATGCAGAATGTCATTCCCAAGGGATGAATGTAGGAGGCAGTCCTTAAGCCTTTTTGAGGCAGCTGCATGGAAATAGAGCACTCCTTAGAACTATAAAAATACTCATTGTGGGATCATTAAGGTTGAAAAAGACCTTTAAGATGGGCAAGTCCAACATTTGACCAAACACCACAATACCAACAGGACCATGTGCCATGTGCCACATCAAACCAGAGGGGCAAAGGAATGATCACTTCCCTAGTCCAGTTGGTCACTTTATCCTTGACGGACAGACCAGGGTGCCACTGACCTGCCATTGATATGGGCACATTCTGGCTCGTCTTCAGCTCCTGTCAACCAACACGCCCAGGTTCTTTTCCTCTGGGCAGTTTTCCAGCCACTCTGCCTCCAGCCTGTATCACTGCAGGGGTTGTTGTGACCCAAGGGCAGGACCTGGCACTTGGCCTTCTTGAATATCATACAAGTGACCTCAAATCACCCAGACTGTCAAGATCCCACAGCAGAGCCTTCCTACCCTCAGCAGATCAACATTCTCATCCAACCTGGCGTCATCTTCCAACTTACTTAGGGTACCCTTGACCCTCTCACCCAGATCACCAGACAAAATATTAAACAGAATTTACCCCACTGCTGAGCCCTGGGGAACAGCACTGGCTGCCATCTGCCAGCTGGGTGTAGCTCCATCCACCACCTCTCTCTGGGCCTGGCCATCCAGCCAGTTTTTAACCCAGCCAAGAGTGCAGCTACAAGCCATGGGCTGCCAGCTTCTCCAGGAGAATGCCATGGGAAGCAGTATAAAAGGATTTACTGGACTGCAGGTAGATTACATCCACAGCTTTTCCCTCATCTACATGGTGGGTCACCTGATCATAGAAAGACATCAAGAAGGACCTGCTTTTTTTAAACTCATGCTTTTGGGGCCTGATTCCCTGGTTGTCTTGTATGACAGCACTCAAGGTGGTCTGCTCCATAGCCCTCCTGGACACCAAGCTCATGCTGACAGGACTGTAGTTCCAGCTGTTCTCATAGAAGGGAGTCACATTTGCTGACCTCCAGCCAACGGGAATCTCCCCAGTGAGCCAGGACTGCTGGTAAATGAGGGAGAGTGGCTTGGTCAGCTCTTCCACCAGCTCCCTCCGTACCCTTGGGTGAATCCCAGTCAGCCCCATAGATTTGTGAGTGTCTAAATGGCTCAGCAGGTCACTAACTATTTTCTCCTGGATTACAGGGGTCTAGGCTTCTCCCCTCCCCATCAGGGGGCTGCTTGTCCTGAGGATATCAGTCTTAGTGTTGAAGACTGAGGCAAAGAAGGCATTAAATACCTCGGCCTTTTCCTCATCCTCAGTGACAATAAAGTATGGAGATAATCCTTAGCCCTCCTTTTGCTGATGTATTTATAAAATATTTTATTATCTTTCACAACAGTGATTGAGTTCTAGCTGAGCTTTCATATTTCTAATTTTCTCTCTACTTGACCTAGCATCTTTGAATTTTTTCTGAGTTGCCTGCCTCCTCTTCTGAAGGCCATAAACTCTCCTAAGATCTCTGTCACACACTCCAAGAACTTCCTAGATGCCCCCTCTCTGTTGTGTTGAGTTTCCAGAAGACATTTAACAAGCTAAAGTTTCCCATAAGAGCAGGGACCAGAGATCATGAAATGTCAGCCTGCCAGTTATAGAATACCTTGATTGCACCTTCACTGGGATCAAATCTTCTGGGGAATAAGCTTAGCTACTGATACCCCACCTTTCCTTTCAGGGCTGGGTTATGGCAGCAAGCTCAAGCAACCACTGAATCAGAGCCTTGCTAGTGGCTGCTGTATGAGCTGGAAGAATCAATTGTATATGAGTGCATGGATTTCACTCTGAAACTCATTTATATTTTTGAGCAATGACTGCTTCAGTTCAAATTTGCAAACCGTCAGCTTTCCTGGAGGAGTCCCTCTCTTGGATGTTCTTTATCTTATCATTCTCCATGACGTGTTGTACTGTAATAGTACAAGTGTTATCTTGAGAACAGTGTTCCAATGTTCTGTGGGTGCTCTCCTGCAAACTGAATTTTCCTCATTCTCAGTTCTACGGTCACTTAGCAACCAAGAGGATTATCAGTGAAATTCTAAATATTATCTTGTCAAGGAGGTCAAACCACAAAATACATGATTAAATTGCTGGGAGAAATACCACCTTTTCTTTTGTTTGTTTGTTTTTTTGTTTGTTTTGTTTAGTTTTTTTGTTTGCCTTGCCTCACCAAGTAGAAGATGCACAAAAATTGCTAGTCATAGTGAATTTATACTGCAGTCTAAGGATCTGGAAGATATCTCCAGGAATGGATGCATTTTAATACTCTTTAAGTCAAAAATAGTCCAAAGAGACATGGAGGTGGATCTACTGGAGGCAGAACTATGGCTTAGTGTAATATCACCAGTAATACCTTTCTGATGTTGTGATTTAATCAAATATTTTGTGCACAGAGGTCAGTGACACTTCACCTACTGGGAAGGTTATGTAGAGAACACCAAAAGATTAGGTCTGTGCAAGAATTTTAGAGGGTACAATAACACACAAGGAGTTTGGACAAGGGCTTGGAAGAATTGGGTCCCACTGTCTTAATCCATCATTACTGCCTTGTGATTTGACTTCCTGGGTTACCCAGGCCCCAGAGTATCACTTAGCAATTCTGTTTAATCTCCATGACTGAATTAAAAAATATACTTTCATAGAGGCAGAGTGTGACAGCATTTAAAGGGAGATGGCTATTTAATCAGGTGGTAAAGAAAGATTTTCGGTGCTTCATAATCCATTCAAATATGTTGTTTTATTTCCAGTCTGAATTTGCCCAGCTTTAAAAAAGACTAAATTCTGTCCTTTTTTAAACAATATTTATAGAGGTCATATTTTCCTTATGGAAACATTTATATTCTGATATCACTTTATCTTCTCACTGTGATTTTTACTAAGCTTCTCTATCAACCTTTTTAGTTTTTCTCCCTAGTGCTGTCTCCAATCTCTCCCTACACTGTTCTGGAACCTTTGTTTCTTGGAAACTAAAGAAGAGGAACAAGAAAAACCCCCTCAAACTTTGCAGTTTGGAAGGGATTTTGCAGGGTGGAAGCCACTGTTCTTGAAAGGCAAACCTTAGACTGAGCTCAGTATCCTTGCACTGAGTTCCTCAGGCAGAGGCAAATACTTTAGACCTTTTCTTGATTAACATTTCCTTTTTACAGTCGTGAACAGGGCTTGGTCCTTTCAGTGATTTATTATAAAAAGAGTCAGTGTTTGCCTGGTTACCCTCAGGGAACTCTGAGCTGCCTTTTTTAAAAACACAGTTCATTATTACCAAAGTGCAACACAGTCACTGTGATGAACCTTACTGTGCCTGTTCTAAATAACACCTTGCATGAGTTCAGCTTACCTATGTTCTAGGTCACACTGTATGACTGATGGTTGCTTTGAGACACTTAATGGGTTTTGGGTCATTCTACACTTTACCATTTTATCATTTCTCCTGACTAATAACTAATCATAGACTATAAATGTAGAATGGACTTCAGTAGATCATCTAAACTATCCTGCTGAACACAGGGAATTACTAAAAAAAACCCAAGCAAGTGAGGTTCAGTTTCTGTTCTGTCTTTTGCCTGAAGACACTCCAGCTTCACAGTTAGCAGCACACAAGGGCAGGGGAAGGTATGACCAGCACATCCATCTGTCCATCTTGAATTCTTGGCACAGGTTATCAGGCACTTGCTTGCACTTGGAGGTAAGTGCCTGTCTCCAGCAAGGTCTCAGCTCATGCTTTTGAACCTGGAGACTTTTGGTGACCTAAGGGCAGCACAGTCCCATGGGACTCTGTTGGGATGACAGAATTTAAGACAGACAAGCAGCTCCCTCAAGATACAGCTCCTGTGTCTCAGAAACCAGCAGCCCAAGCAGACAAAGATTTCCATGGGAGGAAGTAGTTAAAAAGTGGAGGACTGTGTTAATGTCACAGCAGAGAGTTGTGCAGGGACATTGCAGACTTAGGCTGTGCAACTGAAATTTATCTTAATGTTTCCTACAGAGATCCATATGGTGAAGGGCAACGGGTTCTGATGGAGTTGTTTCTTATTAAATAGGGAAAAAATGAACAGGCAAAACCATATTGGAGCATATCTGTAGTCCAGGATAATATTAATTAAAAAAAAGGCAAAAGAAGGCTTTTATCTCCATTTTCAATTGCATTAATAGCAGTTAAGCTGTCTTCAGAGGCCCTGAGGCCTCTGAGAAGAAAATGTTGCTGTCTCCTTTCTGCAGGCTGGGATCCAAAAGGCACAGAGATAAGCTGACTTTGGGATGTCACACAATCATCATTAGGCATGAGTTGTGAAAAGACCCTCAGGTGTCTGACTTTCATTTCTCTGCACTGCTCAGGTCTGACTTTCATTTCTCTGCACTGCTTAATAGATAATTCCTTCATTTATTCAGAAAATACACAGAGTTGCTGTCACCAGCAAATCATTTATTTAAAAAATCATCTATTTGTAGCCACATAAATGATAAAATTAACCTGTAAACAAGAACTCATGGGACAATGTCTACTCATATGTACAATGATATCATAGTAGCAACAGGTTTCCAACATATTTTCCTGATTCCTTGCCACTAAAGGCTTGGTTGTCACTTATTCTCTACTTGCTTTCTTGTTTCCTGCTGCCTGACTCTGAGGTTCTTATACCACTAATGAGGAAAGAAGACCATGTTGACAAATTTCCAGGATCTCTGGCTAAAGTGGTGGTGGATTACCCTAAGACAATATACACCGTGTGACAACCTGGATTCTTCTTGGGATGCAGCTGGTATAAAAGGGACATGCAGCATTAAGCAATATTTGAAGCCTACCAATTGCACACCTCTTTGCTTTTGTGTGGTCTTCTCACTTTTGTTTTTTGTGCCTTCAGAAGCCTGGGAAGTATTCTGACCTCTCTTCCCTCTGCTTTGAAGTTTTTTTATGTGATGGATTATTCCTGGCTGGACACCAGGTGCCCACCAAAGCAGCTCAGTCGCCTCAGTCACTCCTCTCCTCAGATGAACAAGGTAGAGAAAAATAAGGCAAAAGGCCCGTGGGTGGAGATAAGAGCAGGAGGAGACAACTGCCCAGTTACTGTCATGGGCAGAACAGACCTGGCTTGGGGTAGGTTATCTAATTGATTACCAACCAAATCAGGATAATGAGAAATAGAACCAAATCTTTAAAGACTTGCTCCTCAGCCCTTCTTCCTTGGGCTCAATTTCACTACTGATTTTTTCTACCCCCTCCCTGCCAACAGCACCTGGGGACAGGGAGTCGGGACTGAGGTCAGTTCTTCACATACTGTTTCCTTCTCTGGCAGATTCCTCACGCTCCTCCCCTGCTCCAGTGTGGGGTTTCTCCCATGGGACACTCCCACAGCTCTTCACTCCCACAGCTCTTCACTAAGTGCTCCAGTGTGCACTTTGTGCACCCCTTCCGTGGGGTGCAGTCCTTCAGGAACAGGCTGCTCCAGCCAGGGTCCCCATGGGGTCACAAGTCTTGCCAGCAAACCTGCTCCAGTGTGAGCTCCTCTCTCCACAGGGCCCCAGAAGAAGGAAATCAGTAGTGAAACACACCACAGCATTACAAGGTAGCAATAGAACTATTTTAACTCTTTGCCCATTTCTGCCTTTCCACTAGTGTTTACTGAGTCTGATGGGCTTATGTCCTTTGTGTGAAGTTGTATTTCCTCATCCTCTTAGTAACTTTTGGGAGCTCCTCAGCTCTTCATAGGTCTATAAATCCTGGAAGACCGTGATTAGTCTTCAGGTACTAAATACTTATCACATAAATACCAACTCAAATAATGTGTGTGCCATTCTACTGATTGACTAAATTAACTCCTATGAGTTAATGAGAAGACAAAATTCTGTGGTTGTTTTTCTTTCTGCAGTATGACAAATACACAGTGAAACAGCAACACAGGGGCAGATATCAATAATATTACAGAAAAAGGACACACGAAGTGGTGAGGGGTCCAAGTGCAGGGGTGATCCTTATTCCTGTCTATATGGAAGCTGCATTTTCCCCAGGACAACCCATGCTGCCTCCAACCAGGACTTCCAAACATGGTGGGAGATAAAAATTTCCTTCCTGGGATGATAATTTGGTACTTCTTCTTCCCTTTCAATCTGTATTCCTGTATGCTTGTAATGTTGAAAGCCGGGGTAGGAATTTTAACGTTCTCTCTATATGTATTTATGAACCATGAAAATAAATTAAAATTGTCACTTCTGTACCTTTAGCTGAGGCTCACAAATTGCCAAAATGGTGCCCTCATTTTTAAGCAGCATCAGTGAAAGGAGGCAATATGAAAGCTTATAAACTGTTTCCATCCCTTTTTGGTAGTGGCTGAACAACAAAGAAAGAGCAACTGATGTTCTCATAGTAAATATTTTGTTCAATATTTAAACATCAGGGTGTAAATTTTTAACATGGTGCAGGAATCTTCAGCTGTGAAAAAGTAAATCTTCCTGTGAAAAGTAATAGGAGGCATGGAGCTAAATCCCACCACACTGCATTTAATATTTATCCCTAAAGGGTCCTTCTGCTGCTGAAGAGATTTGAGCACACTGCACTTGCTCAGGCTTTTGGAGGCATTTCAATATTACCTAGCTGATTATGTGTTTTGCAAAGAGCATATTAGCTTTATGCCTTGCAGTGCTTATGGAGAGAAGGGGGAAGCAAAATAGTTGTGCCAGGCTGCAGGCTACAAAAGATGTTTGTAGGATTTAAAAGAAAATCAGAGTTAATTAATCCAGCCTAAATAATTTAATATTCTAATCTGACAGGGCTAGATAAAAGATAAAGGAACTAACAGAGCCCATTTATTTACCATCCCTTGTTTTTAGATCTTGGCCACAAAACATGTTTCTATTTATTCTTATCTTTAATTTAAGCTCCTCTTTGTGTCTATGCAACCTCTGTTCTCAGGTTTTCATCAAATCTCTGAAGAGGAAATGGCACACACTTGTTCCATGCTAGAATGTTTGAGTCAGTTGCAAAAATGTCCCTGATTCCCTCTGGTATCTGGGGTAAGCTGTGTCTGTTTTGTAATCAAACAATGTACTTTCCCCTCTGCACTTCCTTAACAGTGCAATTCTCTTGGGGGAGGAAAGCCCACACCCCCTGCTGTCCCCAGACTGCTGGGGTAGAGAGAAAGAAGGCTGGTGCCCCTCATGATGGCTCTGCACCCTGTGCTTCAGTGTCTGCAATGGAGCAGTGGATTGGGGGCGCAGGAGTGCACAGGGCAAGGGGCAGGATTGCCCCAGGGCACTGGGGTTTGGTGGGAGGGCAGGTGAGGCAGTTTGTCTGTGGACTGAGGGTTCTCCCACTCGTTCTTTTGTCCTACAGAGATGTGGTGCAAGAAGTGTTTCTACCACATATTTCCCATCCTGCACTTTCCTTCCCTAAACTGCTGAGTGAATAACCTTCATGGTTGTGGGATACCTCCCTGGGCACCCCTCAGGTGTGTGCTCACAGTGTGGACTATTTACAAGTCTGGTCTTAAAGCTGCATTCAGCAGAGCAGGCACAGCCCACTGCCACATATTGTGAAAGATCCCATGGGAAGCTTTGCCCAGCTCTTCTCTCATTGGAAGGAATCTTGTTTCAAACAATTATTGCCCTGAGCTTTCGAACCCAGACCCAGAAGGAATCAAATGACATTTGCAGACTTGTGAAGAAAACTTTACAGGGCTACAGCTGATTAATGAGATGGAATAATTAAAACAGTATATAGACTATTGTCTAGCAACTAGCTGAGCTAGTGATTTATCAATTAGGATATTTAGGAATTAAATTTTTCCATAATCTGATTAGGATTATCTGTGGATTGTTAAGTGACAATTAATTGAAACTCTGAGACAGACTTTATAATTACAATGAATTTTCAGTATAAAAATATAAAAGTAACAAACATTGAGGCATATAGCAAAGTGAGAGGGGGAATTTGGTGGATCTACTTACCACAGAGTATCTAACGAGAATATTTCATGGTATGGATACTTCATCATTATGCTTGCAATATTTAAAAATGTATGACATAATAAATATATGATTCCTATGTGACCCTCAAAATGAGCAATTTTAAAAGTTTTTATAAATAAATATACAAGTTAGTTGTCTTGTGGAGGTATCCAATCCAAAATGCCAGGAAAGTACTGCCATTGTAATGTCAGATACTGGGTGATTTTCCCATACAAGGGAGTCTGTTGGGGTTGTCCCTCAGTGCGGGGTGGTTACACGAGGATAAGGTGGGAAGGGGAGGGCTGATCCCACATGCAGGTTCCAGAAGACTTTCTTCCTTCCTCCTGACTTATCTTCATAGGTTGTCTATGCCTGAAAACCAGGTCAGCCTCTTCATCTTGAGGTGGAGCCAAGAGATTTCTAAGACATCTCACTGATCTTTCAGTCTGACTCTATAATGTATCTGATAAAAATCTGATAAAATAATATTATTACCTTCAGTGGCAATGC
This sequence comes from Hylia prasina, assembly GCA_013397195.1. Classification (NCBI taxonomy): domain Eukaryota; kingdom Metazoa; phylum Chordata; class Aves; order Passeriformes; family Sylviidae; genus Hylia; species Hylia prasina. Next base: position 230,339 of record VYXD01001224.1, on the reverse strand, counting down.
TTGCAGCAATGAATCAAAAGGAATATGAGCTGTAGTCTGCTGCTATGGTAGAGACTTGATATGGGATCTGTCAAATCATGACTAAAAAGCAGTGGGAATCAGATTTAACTTCTGCAGCTGCAATTTTTTAATCACGGCTCATAACTGTGTAACTTATAAATAAATAGATTTATTTAATTTTGCATATGGTGTTCCTTACATGCTCCCCTTAGCAACTGGCAGTTGGAACAGGGTATGGTCCAATATTTCCTACTGTGTTGGAGCTTTACTGAGCATTTGTAGGTACATTTGTGATTTGTGAGAGCACCACTTTGCTTTGGGGCAACACAATGAACAGCACCCCTGCAAAACTCTACAGGAACCTGCATGAAGGCAGCAAAGGGTGGGCTGCTGTGGAGGATGGGCTGGCTGAAGCAGGAAAACCTTTATGGAGGGTGCTGCCACACTTTCATTGTTCTACCATCACCTCCCTGCAATGACCACAGGCTGAGGAATAATAAAGGAGTGAAAGAAAAAACAAACAATGCAAAAATGCTTCTGAAAAAAAAATGGATGTGTGAAACCGGAGAGTAAAATCCCCCATTAAGGTCACTACTGAATTATTTATTTGAATTTTAATTGTTGTGGTTGGATCGAGTCTTTCAGCTCAGCCATATGCACGGAAGGTTGTTTGCTGAATGCCCTCAAAAGTGTTCTGAAGAAGTGGTCATGATACATTGCAAATCCTCCTGTTCTTCCTGTCCCTCCTGTCTTGTTCTGCACAGGAAATAAGTTGCTGCATCCTTTCTGGCATGTGGCATTTCACAGGGGTGGGGGGAAAATAACTACAAAGTGGAAAATTGTTCTTTTTGTACACACAGGTTGCAAAAATGACCTTACATAATGAGGTTCCTTCTGGTCTCATGAAGTCAGAATTAAACTAATTTAAAAATATCTTATATACTGGTATGTAGCTAACCCCCTATCTTTTACTATTAATTAGCATGTGTTACTTTCAGCTAAAATCAACCACATAATCAATCTTTTGAGAATAATGGTGCAATTTCCTCTGCAAGTCAAAGAGGCATGACCTCTCTGAGGAAGTTCTCTGAAAGAAAGTCACCAGAAACTGAAAGCACAGCAGAAATTTAGATAGATGGTTACTCTCAAGCCACATTTTAATTTTTAAGGTGGTGCTCTCTGCAAAGGAGATGTGATAGTTGTGTCAGACAGGTAGGCCATCAAACACAAGGGAGGAAGAAGTCCTGACTGATGAAGACCTCCTGACCAAAAATACAACATCAGTCAGAGCTGGCAGAAATAATTAGGAAAACCTCTATTTACAATAACTTCTCTTAGGGTTGCTGGTTGGAGATGTGGCAAATTATGTTAGGGAGGCAATGAAAAATTCAACCCTTAAGGGAATAGGGAAACTGCTAGTTTGAAAGCTAATTTGTTCAAAGTTCTAGTGAAATCTTGTTCCTTGGGCTCTGCAACTATTAATAAAATTTAATGTCCATTTCAAACCAAATTAATTTATTTTTATTTGTTTTATATGAGTTTTTAACAATAAATCATCATAACTTTCATCTAAAACAATAAAAGTTGTAGCCCTGCAATCACCTGATAGAATTGCCATCCAATTTTAATTTCTTATTTTGTTAAAGGTGTTTACATTGACTGCAACAACTTGTTATTGCCACCAAGTGTAAATACTTCAGGGTACTTGTCTGCCTCTATGTCACTGGAGAAAGATCAGAAAAGTATTTAGCTGGAAAGACCTCAATACTAAAATAAAAGCAAGCAAACACAGACTGTGCCTGGCAAGCACTACCATAGGAGGAAACACAGAATATGATCAAAGTTGTGATGGATGTAATGACAGAAGAAATGATGTTGCTCTGATGAGGGGTTAAACTTTGACCATCTCATGGGAAACACCTTTTAATCTCTATATAGCTGGCAAAAGAGTAAGCTCCTTGTGAACTCCAGCACTTATCCCCCTCCAGTTGATTGCAGTGAAAATCTGGCAGATTCATTTCCCATGAAAATGCAAAAAGTTTTTCTTGAAATGTTTTATTTCTCATTGTTTCTCAGCTTATACAAGATGATTTAGCTCAGTAGTTATATTTGCATCATTTTTTATTGCATTTGAGGCATCATTAACCAAGTTGAAGTAGTGAATTAAAGTGCTTGTTACCAAAATTTAATATCCTGAATTTCACTTTGCATAAAACATGAATTTATATGAGGTTTTAAAGGTGTGCATCTTCTGGATAAAACTACCATTCCTTCATAAGAAAATACATGACTGTACTACCTGTGTGTGGTGTGTGAGAAGAGTTTCTGTGATGTTGCATAAGGCATTGCCCTCATAAAATAATGAGAGGAAAACTGACTTTCTTTCTTCTGAAGATGTAGCAATGTCAATCACAGTTATCTTGATTAGATGGCAAGAAGTATAATTGCTGTTTGAGTGTAATGTCTTCACTGATTGCTGACTATGTAAATGTGAGGGGTTGATAAAACACCCTGGCAGCATGGTTGTTAACTCTCTGCAGCTTTCCTGGAATTCTACGGAAAGTATATGGATGTGATTGATCAACAATGGTATTGAAACAAGTTATTCAGTTGTCATGATGCATTTCTAGCACCTTATACAAGGTAACCAAAATGTTATTAAAAGACAGATTTGTGAATCCCACCCTGTGTGGGCTGAGGGAACAACTCACAGTCATTGATTTGTAAAGATTGGACATTGGATCTTTCTTCTCTGCATGGGTCAAAACTGACATTGTAAGAGGTCAGAGGAGGCTGGCCAAGGGACAGAATTGTAGGATGCATATTAGAGGCTGATCCTGAATGTAAGGCAACAAACACCTCAGGTCTCCTGTGAGTTTCAACAAATTCTCTGTGATCTTTCTCAAATGAGGCTTTTCATACTTTAGCACTCCTAAGGTAATACAGCTGTACCAATAGTCTTCTGTTTTCACTAAAACTGATTCATGGCCTCAGAAGGACAAAAATTAAAGGTGATTAAATTTCATTTTGGGGTTCATATCCTGTTGTTAAGGAAGAACTGCCCTCCTTGGTGTTCCAGGCTGAAGTCTCAAGTCTCCCTTTAACATACCTGTACAGATTATTTTCCTTTGTTGAAAGTTTGACAGATGTCACAAACTAAAAATCCTCCCATCCCTGGGCATGACCTGATTAACTTTAGTCTGAGGTTATTTTTAAACCTCATTTTACATCGCTTCTTGTCAGTGGTGACAATTCATTATGATAATGAAGGTTAATAGAGAGGAACATTTTCCATCAGCCGTGAGAGATGATCTTTAATTTTCTGTATAGAACCCTTATAAAAAATTTGCATTTTCCTTGACTTTCAAACATAACAATAATAAAAAGGGAGTTTCTGAAGAGAAGTACATTAATATCAGTGCCAATATTAGCCAGAGAATTAAACAAAAAATGTGGTCAGTGAAAAGCAAAGCAGAAAGATAATGAATGGTTATGCCTTGAAAAATAAAAACATAGTAGAATTTTATCAGTATCTTTTATAGAAGCCATTAAAGAATAAGTAAAGGTAGAATGATTTTGGAAGATCTTGTGTATGAACACTAATGCCCATCTCTCTGCAAAGGATTGAGCCAGACCTTCCACCTCACAGTTGTCCTTGCACAGAAGATCTAGTCTCCCATCCAGGATTCTAGTTCTGATTTGCATTTACATTTCCAGCAGCTTCATATGGCACCTACTGCCCCCAAAATCCAAGATGGTACCTGTGGGGGAATTAATCTCACTTAGATCTAGGTGTTTGTAATACAGACTCCTATGGGATCCTTTGTAATCAGCAGAGTTAAAGGAGTGTGGGATGTGATTGTCTTACTGCAAGGTAGGTGCCCACATCTGACCATCTGGATTATAACCCAGACTCCACTGACTCACCACTGGCTGCAGGAGCACTTGAGCTGGTCAAGACAAATCTTCACTGTGCTCTCCCCTCCCTTAGCTGTTTGTGCCCACTTACCCCATGATTCTGGGGGTTTGGTGTCTTGACAGAGCAGACCTGCATTATGAAACACAAGGGCTGACATGGCCAGAAGTACTCAAGGAGAATTAATTTCAACTAGCTACTTGTGGGATTAAAAGCTCTCAATTACTACCCATGCTACCATTTGTATCGAATTTACCAATGTTGAATGTTAATCACAGTTGCTCTGTATCTTGTTGGGGCCTATTCAAGAGACAGAAAGGCTCCAGCTGGTTTTAATGAGATAGGGGAGAAGCCTAAGATAGGCATTAAATGTGGGATGCTTTCCTATGTTCTGGCAGGAGAATCATGGTTTATATGTCTGCCATGGAAAGACTTCTGTTGAAATAAAATTGGGTCCTCTTCAGGGACAGTCAGTTACTGATGTATCTCTCCAGAACATGGCTGTTGTAACAGTCTTGTGAAACACAGAAAGTATTCTTAAACCTGAGGTGCACAAATGGGAATTTGTGTGTTCTAAAGATGTCTAAAGAAGTATATGCCAATTTATGCAGAAACCTGTCTCACTGTAAAGAGGAGACCTATAAACTTTGTGCAGGGCTGGATGAGCTCCCTGTGAATGTCTTCTGAGGGCTGGTCCTGGGCAGATGACAATGTCTCATACACTTCTAGGAAAGCATTATTTTTGCTTATGTTTCCTATGCAACCACATAAGAATAAAATGTAACTGGTCAAGAGTGTGAGAAGTTACTTTTTAGTAGTTTGGAAGCACCTCCTGGATGTAAAATGGACATTTAGAGATCCCTACCTTTTTAATTTGACCAGGGGCTCATTCTTTCAGTAAAGCTATGTCTCAAGGCAGTGATTTCAATGTTAATTACATTTTTTCCTAATTAAAACAGGTGGCTGAAATACGGGTCTATTACACAGACCATTTCCTGTTCTAGGAGTGGTAGATGCATAATTGTGGTGCTGTTCTTCAAGCATCTAACTACAGTTTTGGGAAATTTTTTCCCTCTCACAGAATGGGGTAAAGGTTTGTGTAGCCTCCTATTCCTGTGAATAAACAGTTTCTCTGCTATCTGAAAACCTAAATCTCTCACAGCTGTATCTAAATCTCTCTCAGCCTAAATTTCCTTAAGTGTAAAGCCAATTAAAAGCATAGAAGAACACCTCCAAAACTAATTAGGCCTTCTTAGCTGAGCTTTTAAACCCTCCAGGTTGGAGCAGATCTTGAGGCAGTGGCATCTGCCAGGTCTGTGCAGCTGTTAATGTGCAGCCCTGTGGCCCAGGTGATGCAGACATAGCAATGGCCTGGAATCTATACTCTTGCATAATGGGCTGACACTGAGGTGTCCTGGCACGATGTAACAGGGAGTGAAGGTCTCTGGAGAACCTATCCCAGAGGCACCTGAGGCCAGCCAGCACCTTGAGTGACTGCTGAGATGCTCAGGTCCTCAGGTGTGCCACACTTCTGAGATCTACAGATGACCTGTCAACGCCAAAAGGTTGAGGAGTCTTCTAAAGCTTCTCAGCATCAGAAAAAGAGCCTTTGTGCTATATTGCTGAATGATGTCACTCAGAGCTATTGCTGCTTTTGGTTCCCTTGTGCTCAAATGTGCAGGGCAGATGCCTCATCAGGTATTGTCAAAAAGGCTATTTTTTTTCCTCACTTCCCTTGAGCTGAGACATGTCTATATGACAAAGAAATATATTCATTTAGGTGAATAACACTATAACCTAGAAAGCATCAGACAACTGATAGCCTTAAAAATCCAAAGAATAGTGCTCAGAAGATGAAAGGAAAATTATCCCGGTGACTGTAGTCCCTTAAACTGGAAATAAAGTGACAGGGGTGCTCTTGAATGAAGAACATACTGCATGCAGAAAAGCCTGGGACATGTTTTGAAAACTTAATTTTTGATGGAATTACACTGCAAAGGTTTGTCCCCTGCAGCTCCCCCTGAAGCCAAAACAGGTTTTGATTTAAACGAGATATTGAGAACACTGTGTGAATTAACTCCTAACATGAATTCAAAATGTCTTTATGTGCAAGTGTGCTAAAAAACATTGAAACTGCAGCATATTTGAAGTCATGACTAATGTTTACAGTTAGAATCAATCTTTTTTAATACCTGTATTAGTGGTCTAAGAAGCCTGAGTAGACTCATTGTTAATGGGGTTCTTAGGCCTTTGAATTAAAGGGAAATGTGAACACCAGTAACAATGATAAAAGCAGGAAAGCTACTAGCAAATAAAAAGTTAAGTTTGGTTTAGAGGAAAATAAACAAAATGATCCAGTGAAAATGATTTTTTTGTTTAGGCAGAGGAATATTAAAAATTAATGGTGCTGGCTAAAATGTAGAAACAGAAATATATCTGTGAGAATGTTATGGATAGAAGTGACACTTGGATCAGAAGGATAGCCCAGATGCTTGCTTCCTTTCTATCCTGCTTCCTAGAACTCTGCAACTTTTCAACAAGCTACTACTGTAACCTTTGCTCAGCATAAACAAACTGGTCAAAGCAAAGTAATTTAGCTGAGCAGTGTCAGTATCTGTATTCTCAGCATAACTGTATACAGGACAATGCAGTCAACACAATGAAAATCCGAAGGAAGAAAATCGATGCATTTAGGAATATGGAGGAATTATATATATACATTAGATAGAGATCGAGATCGAGATCAAGATCGAGATAGAGAGATGATATTTAAGGGGAAAATATTAGATGCCAAATTGATAAAGCTAAATAAGGTGTTGGGCAGGGCAGAGTTCCAGACCAGAGAGAGTGGCTCACCTGTGGCATTTCTGACATGACAGCTCACTGCTGTGCAGGTCTCCCAAACAGGGTGAGCAGCAGGGAGGGTGGGAGGGGACCCTGCACCTTTCTTGAACAGCAGCTGGTGCCAAGAAGGCCAACACCATCTTGGCTGTTATCAGTAAAGGGTGACCAGCAGGATTTACTCAGCACTGGTGAGGCCACACCTCAAATTCTGCATCCAGTTTTGGGTCCCTCATGAAAATAAAGGTATTGAGGTTGTGGAACATGTCCAGAGAGGGGCAACAGAGCTGAGGAAGGGTCTGGAGCACAAGTCTGAGGAGCAGCTGAGGGAGCTGGGGGTGCTGTTTAACCTGGAGAAAAAGGAACTCAGGGCAGATGTTATCACTCTCTACAACTCTCTGAAAGGAGGTTGTAGCTGGGTGGGGGTTGGTCTCTCAGACAAAATAATGTGCTAAATTCACAAAGTGTGAATAAACAGGGTTGTCACTACAGTTTGGGAATCAGAAATTGCTGCAGAACTGATTATGTTGCTCATCATTGAAAATCAATTGGTGAGATACTAATTGAGATCACTTCCTTCTCTCATAATTTAAGTTGCATTTTCTGGGTGTTAAATATTATTGTGGGTCCAGTGAGTGAAAACTGTGATTAGACATTGTGTTTGCTCATTTTGCGACATTCTGTATGAGGACATAAGAAAAATCATTGCAGAAAATTAGGACCTGAAGGTGTTGGCTTGTTTTTAATACTCTGAGCACAAGATTGGTTAAGCTGTTCCTTAAATTGAACACAAGGAAAATGATACCTTATGGGCTAGAATTTCTGCAGGTGGTAATTAATGTAGCATCATTCAATGCAACAGAGCTACACCCATTTGCACCAATCAGTGATTTACAGAAATTTGCATTGGTTTGGAACAGTGTCCTGATTTCGTTTGCACACCTTCCCCACATGTCAAGGCAATAAATATGTATTTTTGCTCTTCATGTTTGGACTGTTTGTTAATGAGATATGAGACAGGCAGTGCATGAGTTTACAGGTGTCAGTGATTTAAACAAAACAGTAGTTACTGTAGCAAATCACTGATGATAATGCTTGCCTGGTTCCATCATAAGGCAGTGCTCTCTCCAGCTGTGTGTTGCTATGTGGTCAGAGGAGATAAAAAAGAGCTTGGGTTCACACGGGTGGAGAGCATTAGTGAATTTCCAGACTATTTTGAACACTGCATAGTATTCATCAGCCTCAGAAAGGCACTCACAGTTAGTTATGTCAGGCATTACATGAACAAATAGAGCATTTTTGGCCTGAGAGAATGCAAACATTATGCAGTTTGGTCAAGTGGGCAGAGTATGGGTATCCAATTCAAAGAATGGAATATGGTTGTTTGCTTTGTGACCTTGAATAAATTGATTTGCCTCTTAGTTTTTTAGTTATCTCATCTGTAGAATTGTGGCTGTGCTGCTGATCTCCACTGAAAAACATTTTGGGATAATTTGTTAGAAAAAATCCCAGTGATGCCTACTTCATTATCTCTAGCAGAGCTCAGTGAAAGCACTTTAAATTTTAGTGCCAAGCTCACAGTAGATGAATCCCTTCCATTACAGTGATTCACCCTCTTGAACCGAGGTTCTGGCTCACAACACTTGCCACTTTTGACAAGATATTTTCTATTGCTTCCTGAAAAATTAACAGGGATGTAGCTGTTATGCATTGTTCCAGCATCATTAATGAATTGCTTGCTGACGAACTTTCCTACTCCAACTACCAGATGTCCTCTTCTAAGGTTTGTGGCCTCCCCCTTTAAAGACTTTTAAAGTGATTCACCAAATTTACAGAGAGAATGTTCTTTGCTCCTCCAAATGATCACAGAACCATTAGCACAGGACATTTGTAGTTGTTCTGGATTTGGGAAGTCACATACACCAAAAAGTGAGATACAGCGAGTCCAACAGGAAAACCTGCAGTGATGCTCTTCTCTGAAAATAAGAAGGTGCTGATGGAAATCTTTGAAAACATCCCCTCAGGCGAACTCACTATGCTTCAGAATAGCAAGATTTTACATAAAATCTAATGTTTGGTCTTACTTTAAAAATAGCTGTGAAGTACTGCAAAGAATGCACTGGTTTCATTAATTAATCTGGGGGAGGGGGAATTGGCATAATCTCCCAAATCCATTTCTTTAAGGGCTGACATTTAGTTCCCTAAGCACCCTCAAAGAACTAACTTGCCTAGCTGGTTCATGCCAGCATCACCGTAGGTGATATCTGAAGGGTCTGTGGTGGATTTGTAGGTGTTTTTCCTTCATCTACTTCAGTTTATGGTGACTCCAAAGGCTTTTTCAGGCCCAAGGAAAGAGAGGCCTGGGGCATCTTCTTGAAAACTCATGGGAAGGGTTTATGATGGTTTAAACTGCCAGAGGTTGGAAATGTCAGCCACTTCTTAAAGACATTAATATCTCCCTGCTGATTATGGAATTCAGCCTTTTCCATCTGAAAGAGATAATTTTTAACTGGAGAGGAAAAGAGGCAGAAATAATCTCAAGGTAACATATTTAAAATGTCTGAGCTGATGCTGTTCTCAGTGCCTTGGTGAGAGACCAGGTTCAGTTGCAGTGCAGAGCATACAGAGCCCTGCAGTCCTCCAGGCTTTTACAGCACTGGGATGGCAGAGAGACCTTCAGGCCTCTCAGGTTTATATCACACATTCTGTGGATATTTTCTTTGACAGTGGAGCGAGCTGGAGGCAGCCTTGGCTGCAGCTCATCTAGAGATGATTACATTATCTGCTCTGGGCCACCCTGTATTGGATAATAACATTTGGCTACTCATAAGTAAACATCATGTGGAACCATTAGTCAGAAATTAAATATGTTAATAAACTGGTTCTGTGAAAGGGAGCCTACCATGGCTATAAAATACAGGTAAATTGTTATGTTTACCACCATAAAATTACACCCTATGTTCAGGATGCCACAGGACATCTTTAAATTGCCTGTGAGTTTTGTCATTCCTATGGACTTGAGCAGTTCTTACAGAATCTAATGTATGATTATTCTGGGTTTTTTGGAGTATTTTCTGCTTTTCCCTATTTTGTATAAAAAGACTTTCTGTGTGGAGAAGTGCACTTTTATTGTCATAATCATAAATAAAAAAAGCATTTACCTGGTAGTAAACAAAGGCTTGCATAATGTTCATGCATCATCTCAAGCAGTCCCACAAACATATAAACCTCCAAATGACCTTTCTTCAGCTTCATTTTAGAGATAAATCTGTATTACCCTGAAGAATTGATCTCTTCTTGGAAAATCTTGGATAACAATGTACTTGTGAAAGTCGTCTGTAACGTGAGATGACTGCAGAGTGCAAGTGACACTGAGAACCTCAGAACTGAGGTCAAAAGTCCAGCTCTCTTATTGACCTTTTTAGGCAGTGAAAGGAGCTATGTTTCCTGGAGCCTTCTTTTCTCCAGGCTGAACAACTCCTTTTATAGGAGAGGCGCTCCAGCCCTGTGATCAGCTTCATGGGTGTCCTCTGGACTTGCTCCCACAGTTCCATGTCCTTCCTGTTCTGGGCACCCCAGAGCTCGATGCAGCACTGCAGGTGGGGTCTCACCAGATCAGGGTGGAGGGGCAGAATCACCTCACACAGCCTGCTGCCCACGTTTATTTTGATGCAATCCAGGACACATTTGGCTTTCTGGGCTGCAAGTGCACATTGCTGAATCACAATAAGCTTTTTGTCTACAAAGTGAATTTCTCTCCTGTGCTCATCTTGACCCATTCCCCACCCAGCCTGTACTTGTGCTTAAATGTATATTTACATAATACCTGTGTATACAGTATATATATATATATTGCATGCATGTATATATGTCTATTTTGTCCCAGTTCATTAAGGAAAAAACTGTTTCATGATGGTTTCACCTGTCTTGGAGGATGCCCTTTTACCATGCAGATATTTGACACTGAGCTGGTTTACCATACAGAGACTAGCACCAACAGAAAACCTGTTTTCTGCTGTGAAGAAACTGCATGAAGTAAAACAGGCTCATTTCACAGAGCTCTGTCTCCAGTCTAGGTGAATTTAGGTCAGGATATATTTTGGTGAATGAAGGCTTTTGTCTCTGTCCTGAATGGGTGTGCTTTTGCTGATCTCCCATAAGAGGGCAGCAAAGGAAAATGGTTGCTAAAACCTGTGGCAAAAACATTCAAGGACATTTAAGCGTTTAAGTTTCCCACTGTGTTTAATAAGATTCTGAAAATACCATTGTGTGGGAACTAGGAGAGCTTGTGGAAGCCACCTGGTGAGAGAAAGAGATTTTTATTTTTTTTTTCAAAAGCTCTCCAAGCTTCTCAATCTATTGATAGCTTAATGAAGTTATTTGCTATTACCTTCAAATATGCTCCCTGATCATGTGATAACAGCACAGCAGCTGAGCAAGGTCTCCTGGGCTTCAGCATCCTCATCTCTAATGTTAATTGCTCTATTAATTTCAGAATTTAAGTTCTTTATCTCAAATCCGTCCTCTCTTTCTAAACTTTGCCTGTGGAAGCACTGACATAAATGGAAAGGGCTACTCTTGAAGAATGACTGGGGGGCAGCAAAACTATCTCACTCTGGGATATATTATCCCCACATCCAACCTAAGTAATAAAGGAATTCTGATTGGGTGTATGGGGGTAGGGGGAGTGGAGGTTTGGGGTGTGTTGTTTGGCCGTTTTATCCAGAGCTATTCAAGCAGGGTTCAGGGTGTTAGAGCTAGTTCGAGTTGCTGGGGGAGTGTCTGTGAGCCACAGTGGCTGTGCTGAATGCAAATAGAGGTTTAATCAAAGTGGTTCTGTGCAGCAAGCTGCATTTTCATTCATGTGTTCTGTAGTCCTTGCAGGCAACCAGGGCACCAGCATGTTAATTACCTATAAAATATACAGGAGAATTTTCCCATTTTTAAATGTTTTAGCTTCTAAATAAATGACAAACAGAAAGCAGAGGGAAAAAAAAAACTAACAAAAAATCCCCAGCAAAAATTAGCATAGGAAAGTGAAGGCATCTTTCCAAGGGATCTATTAGAGTTTGGATTTGGACCCAAATCTCAGAATCTCAGTTGTTTTGTAGCCTCAGGATTGTGGCATTTGCTGTTACTACTGCTGCCCTATTGTACCTAACAGAAAGTGTGCTCTGGGTGACACCAGAACACAGGTGAGAGGGACAGGGACACAGGAACAGGTTTGTTCATGCCAAGCAGGATCTCCCTCCATGCTGGTGTCTTTCAGTGGCTGCAGCAGAATGAGAAGTGTTTTGCAGCAAGCCACAAGTGCAGCCTAAACTCTTACAGTTTACTTGAGGCTGAGGATGCAGAGAAACTACCCCTTTTAAAATTATGTCCCAGGGCTACTAGGTCTGTGTTCAAGACCTGGTCATTCCTCCAGCAGGTTCCTGACTGCCTGAAAAATCCTGAGCATCTGCCCCAACGGAAGCACCAACATGCTCCAACCTGCTGCTCAGATGAAGAAGGGGACTGTCCCCACTGCCATCTGAGGTGGATGTGGCCATGCAGAGCTGCTGTCTTAACTGAGACAAACTTGGCTGCCTGGAACGTTGCTCTAAAAAAATGTTGTTACCTCTGTGTGCCTCTGTCCCAGGCTTTCATTTTTTACAGCAAACGGACCTGTTTCTTTTTTCCTAGTGGAGATGTCATCTTCAGATTCAAACTAAAAGTGATAACTAAGCACTCAGACTACAAGTGCTAACTGAGCACTGCCCCTTTGCTGCTGCTGAGACACTCCAGCACTCACTGCAGTGCATCCCACCTGGTGCATCTCTGTGCAGCAGCAGGCTGGGCCTTGTCTGGACCTGCCTGCAGCTGTGCAAACTTCCCCAGCACATCTGCCTGGCACCGGGGCACCACACCTCTCTGTGGTCTTTGGGCCTGCTCCTGCTGTGGCTTTTTATGGTGAAGGGCATGGTCCCATCCCTTCAGGATTGCAAGGATCAACCCTAGATCTCTTCCAGGGCAGGAAAGGCTCTGGTTAAGCCCTGGTTAAGACCAAAAATGAAACCATGTGGGATACAACTATGAACAAGTGTAACACTTTAAAGCAAGGGAAAATGAAATCTTTTTTGTGTTAGACTTAACATCTAAAATAGTAAGTACCATTCAGCTCTCCAGAGCTCTAGCAGATGGATGAACTGAAAGTTGTTTTTTTTAACAAGGCACATCTCTCCAAGTAAAATGCCACTCTCAATTATTCTGAGTTGGAAGAATAATGAAAGAATCAATCAAATCCTCTAACACTGACAGAAAACAGACAAAAATCCATGAGTCCCTTTGAGGCTCTAAGAGGATTAAACTCCTCAGGCAGGAACTCTTCTATAAGGGTTTGTTTGTGGTAAGAAAAAAGTTTGATAGATGTGTATGGTCAGTTCAAAACAGCAGCCTTAAAAACCTTGCATGTTATCTGCAGTGAAACATCTTTATCTTTAGTTCTGTGTTAGGATCAACAACCTGAAATGCGATTTTGAGTCTGGTACAAACAAGCCAAGAAGCATCAGACAAATCCCTTTGGTGCTTTGAGCTCTTCACGTCCCTCCATATTCAGCCCATTTGTTTCCCTGGTAGCAAACTCCTCAAGGCTGGCATTATAGACACACTTACAGAAGCAGCTAATAAGTGATTAATGCAACCTGAGACCACTCAGGGAGTCTTGTGTAGTCCCACTGTGCTCGATCTGTGTGCAGTGATGGAGTTGAGGAGAGCCATGGAAGGTTCCCCTCCACCAGCAATGCCTTCTGAGGTGTCAGCACCCCACATGAGTCTGTATTAGAGCAAAAGCACTGCTGAATTCTTCCCCTCATCCACAGTGTGATTGCACCTGGACCTGCATCTGATAACATTTCCAGGAGCACTGAAGAGATAACTAACTCCTTTTACACAGTGGGCAGAGGGGTTCCCATTTTGGCTAGAGACTATTACAAATCAAGGAGCATCTGGTATAATATAAAAGTAAGTGTAGCACAAGTGAGCCATTTCCTTGTATTTTGCTCAGGTGAGATAATGTTTTGGAGAATATAAGGCACAGGGTAGATTTTTCAGGATTTTCTGGGTTGGGTCTCAGGCTATGTTCTCCTGACCAGAGACAACAAAAGTCCTATAACTTCGTGGGTTGCAGTATACTATTAAGGTTGTTTTAAACATTGTGAGGAGCAATGATTTGTCTGTGCAGCTGGAACATGGTGGTGTTAACTACTGCAGCATGTTGTGTGACATTGACAGGGATGTACACACTGCATTCCTGTAATGCTATAAAGCCCAAGGCTTATGGAGAGCCATCAGGGAGATGTCCTAGGTGTTATTCTCAGTATTACTTCCATTTAGGTATTCCTAGCACATCTAGGAAAAAATACTAAAAAAATCTTGGATCTGGTTTGAAGGGAAACACAGGAGATACTGGGGATTGCCAGAAGAAATCAGGTTAGAAAAGTTCACCTGTTTTCTGCCACCCTGCTTCTCATTTCAATTGCTGCCTCATTCACAGCACTGAGTCACAGATTAGTTTGGGTTGGAAGGAACCCTTAAAGATCATCATGTCCAGCCTCACTGCCAAACCTGAAGGTGAGTTTAGGTCTTACTGCTGACCTGAAAACCTCAGATGTTATGTGTCCTTCTGGGAAACTGATGTGATCTTTGAGTAGAGTCAGATGATTTCCATGCACTTTAATTTGCATTCCAAATGTTTGGCTCTGCTATAAATACAATAGCATTATATTTTTGGACATATCTGCATTCCTTGTTCAAGGCAGAAGGTTTTGAGCATGAGCAGAGCATCTGATAGTTGTTTATTAGAGGCCCACATGAGTTGAGAGCTCCTTTTAAAAATTATGTACTGTAGAGAAAGGAAAATAGCAGATCTTTCTGCACATAAACATTCTGTGATGGCAAAAGACTGAGTACTATTTAAGAGTGTCACAGAAAAGCAAGAAAGAGAGAAAGTTATTCATAGCTACCTAAACAATGATTACACAGTAAATGGGTCCCTCAGAAAATACTGGAATGATTTCTAATGCTTGTGGTTTTCCTCTGCATGCAACATGACAGATTTTCAGATGAATTTGACTGCAACCATCAGCAGATGTGATTGTTTTCCAGAACCGTTTTTTAACACAACCCTTCTGAATTCCTCTGATTTTTTCAAGCACCCTACCTCCAAAAGGAGCTTATATTGTTTCCTTTTTCCCCCACCACCCACCACATATTACAGATTTTGGTGTTTTTTAACTTAAAAATGAACATCGGTTTCATGACAGCTTGTTTCAGATAAGCAGGACTGAGCCTGTGTTTGCCCATGGGTATGTTCTGCATGCACTTTTGCATCCTGTCTGTTTGTGTACTTGTGACTCTTTATAACTTCCCTCATTTTCATCACAGAATTATAGAATATGCTGAGTTGGAAGAGACCCATCAGGATCATCAAGTCCTGGTCCTGTACAGGAGACACCTCAAGAGTCACCCCATGTACCTGAGAGCACTGTCCAAACCCTTTTTGAGCTCTGTCAGGCTTGGGGCTGTGACCACTTCCTTGAGGAGCCTGTTCCAGTGCCCAACCACTCTCTGAGGGAAAAACCTTTTCCCAAAACACAGCCTACACCTCCCCTGCCACAGATTGAGGCCATTCCCTTGGGTCCTGTCACTGGTCACCAGAGATAAGAGGTCAGTGTCTGCCCTCCTTTTCCCCTCATGAGGAAGCTGTAACTGCAATGAGGCCTCCCCTCAGTCTCCTCTCCTCCAGGCTGAACAATTCAAGTGACCTCAGCTGCTCCTCATGGTACCAGCTGTCTTACCACAAAAAATAGAACAATTTGCACCTAACTCTAACAAGGGTTCAGGTAATGCCAAGTGTGGGAAGATTCATTGGCTAAAATAATTTCATATAAGTGTGTATATGAGTGTTTCAGCACCACAGTTGATGCCATGCAGCCAAGTGCTATAGCATAACTCAGGAGAAGTATCTGTTATGATCTGACTGCTCTGGAAATAGAGCTCACAGTCCCTGATGTGTTTTGGCAACCACAGTAATGAACATCATGCTCGGGGGCTGCAGTCCAGCAAGAGCACAAGATTCAATGTGAAGAATGCCAAGATGAGTCCCTGGAAGGTCCTGTCAATCCTGGCAGGATGATGATCATGAGAGAAAGTCAACCGCAAAGATCAAATTAGGAGAAGAATTCACAGGGTGACTGAGACATCAGTAGCCACTTTATGCCATTTGTCTTGGAAAGACAGGTCTTTGTTGAGCTGGTTGGTGTTCCAATAAAACTTTGGGCTCATTTATTCCTCCAATTCACATACCTGTGGCTGAGATTTGCATCAGGAAAGTGGAGACCTGAAGTGATTAAGAAGTCTTCAGGCAGCTGGCAGGAGACAAGTTTCCATGAATGCTTGAAGAAATGCAATATATGTACTCCCGAGGAAACGATCAGCTGTCTCCAGGTTGGGGAGAAATTTCAGGACTTGATAGGCTGATAGGGTCCTGGTCATAGATTAAAATCAAGTGAGGTGAGAAATTAATGCTAATTTTTGTTTGGGTGGGTCATAAAACTGATTTATTCAGATTAGATGTTTTCAGTGTAAGACAATAAAAACAGGTACATAATGTGCAGGACTGTGCCCACAGGCAATGCCCACAGCTCTGAATATATTATCCCTGCCTTTCCTTGTGGTGGCATTTGAAAATGGTACATACAACAGCACATTTGTCTGGATTTATCCTGAGCCTGGTTACTTGCTGCTATGGGAATCAAAATTAATAACTTGGTCAGCTGTGTCTGCTTCATCTTTTCCATCTCTGTGGCCAACAACTTCATCCTGTTTGCAGGTGCAAAAAAGAATTACTGTGTCATTTATACTTATTGCATGTTTTAAGTGTTTCTGCAAAGGAATAAAAAGTGAGATTCTGCAGCAGAAATATAATCTTACATTTTCTAGGTAAATTAATCTAAAAAAAAGAGATTCATGTTTCCTCTACAAGCCATCACACCTTGGATTTTTTCACTTATCCAAGATAGAGAAGGTAGGAAAAATTGTAAATAAAGATGTTTCTGAAGAAAAAACTCTTTACATAGTTCAAGAGCAACCATAGAAAGGCACAATGGACACCACTTACTCTAGCATACTGCAGCTTAAACTTCAAGCTTTTTAGAAAGTAAAGTCATTATATTTCAGAACATTCATGTGGACACATCAAAAACATGACTGACAAACCCCTGAGTTGTGCTTGCTGGCATTTCCCAGGAGTCAAGTTCAGGACACTTATGACAGGCATCCAGCAAAAGTGCTTTCCTGTTGTCTTGAAGCTGCTTCTCTGCCCCAAAAACACCATCTAAGATAGTGTAAGATATATTAGGAGAAGACTGAACATCAGAACCTGTGGGGTAAACTGCATAAAGACAACCAATAGAAAGGAATTATGACATTTCATGCAAATATTTGCCTACATAACTTAAAAAAAATTCTATTTTAACAGCATCTAAGGGTCTTGATGACACTAAGCTGTTCTCCCTCCACTTAGATGCAATTGAAAATGTCTTCCCAAAAATAACCCTTGTGAAATTCTTATTTCATGCCCCTGAGCAGGCTGTTGTCTTTAAGAAGTCTGCCCTGCCCTGACACTACCCCTGGTGTGAAATAGCTGAGTAAATAGGCTCAAAGCACAGTTAAAAGGCTTGAAGTGCACTGGAAACTGTGCTCCCTTCTCCCAAGGCCCCCGACAAGAGAACAGTGTGACTGGGCTGTGCTCTGAGGTGAGGCACTATTAATAATTCAGAGAAGCAGAGACTTATTCTGCCTTGCCATTGTGACGTTCCAGTACAAATCTCTCACCTCTGTCACTTGATGGGAACTGCTAATCCAAGTGAAAAATTAGGAGTTATTCTCATCTTGGTGTCAGAATTAGGTAACTGCATTTTGGGTAGGGAAAGGGAAAAATTTTTGTCAGCCTTTGTGAGAAGTTTGAGAAATACATCATGAATTGCAGGTTGTAAGTAGATAATTGGGTTATTTGGAAGGTATTTTATGAGCATTTAATGTGCCTCTTTTTCTTCCCTCCAGACAAGTTCAGAGGTAGCTCTTCCTTGCATTCTGCTTTTACTGCATCCTGTGTTTTCTGTTCCCAAGAGGCATTTCTGGATGTGGAATAAAAGCATACAGAAGCCTTGTCAGGCTGGGTATCTTACATATGTAATACCACACGTTTATACAAAAATGACAGGAACACATCATTATAATAAACTACTCTTGTAGAAAACCTTTCATTTGTTTAAGTCAAGGCCACATTTCTCATTTTAAGGGGAGGTACCAACACCCTCAGTTTGACAAGGTCACACAACTCAGCACCATAAGCCCCTCCTGACATCTCACCAAACCCTGTGTGAAGAAACTTGGTAAGAAACAAATGCTCTTCCCCAGTGGCTCTTACAGCCTTGCTTAGGACAACTGCAGTGGGGACTGATGGCTCTGAGCACTGGGGCAAGGAAGGAAAAATGGCAGAGTGAGCAGTAAGGGGGTGGGAATGGTGGAATGCAGTTGTGGGAGTAATTCAGTTTCTTTCTTGATGCTTGACTACAGAGTTTTTTGGTAAAATCAATGAAGCAGTTATATAAGTGATTGGGAAGTGAAATAGCTTGGTGGAGTGTCTGCCAGTGAGCTGAGCCACTGGTTTGCAACGCCTCCAGTGCATTCACAAAGGGAGACAAATAACAAATTATGTTTTTTTCCAGGCTCTGAATCAATGCATGAAATTGGAAAAGTTTTCCTTCCTCATCTTCAGTCTCAGTATTTCATCTTCAGTACTAGCAAGAGCTGTGAAACATTCTCAGGACTGAAGATTTTGCCTTTTTCCCTTTGGGTTCTTTATCTCAGTGGTGAAGAGATAATGCCAAATTCATGGATATAAAAACAGAAAGCTTGAAATATCCAGCCTGTCTGTTGGAATTTCACAGATTGTAGAAAACACATTGTTCCCCATCAGTGGACTCAGGCACTTGTATTCGAATAAAGCATAATTTCCACAAAGGTCTCCATAATCTCATTTTGAAACTCTTCAAAAGATAACAGGTCCATTGTTTTTCATTGTGTCCTGTTGCAGTACTTAGGTATATTTGCTGTCAGATGTATGTGCTTTGTTTCCAATTTGATCTTGTATAACTTCCCATCATAATTTTTGTTCTATTTTTTCTTCACTAGATTAAAGAGGTCTCAAGAAACCACTATTTTTGGCTCATGAAAGCATTCATATGCTGGAATCAAATCAATTAACTCCAGTGAAACCTTCATTTCCATAAGCTACACAGCTTGACTTAGTTCTGGCACTGACCTACAACAGAATTTTTATGAACATATTTTTGAGAGTCTTAGGGAGCAAAAGATCATAGAATCATTTAGGTTGAAAAAAACCTCTAAGATCAACAAGTCCAGCCATTAACCTACCACTGCCAGCTCCACCATTAATAGTACCCTAAGTTCCGTGCCTTCGCCTCTTTTAAATCCCCCCAGGGATGGTGACTCCACCACTTTCCTGGACAGTTGTTCCAATGACTGACTATGCTTTAGGAGAAGAAATTTTTTTCCCAATATCTAAGCTTAACCTCTCCTGGAGCAAGTTGAGGGCATTTCCTCTTGTTCTGTAACTTGTTACCTGGGAGAAGAGGCTGACCCCCACTTGCTATAGGCTCCTGTCAGGGAGTTTAGAGAGTGATAAGGTCTGAGCCTCCTTTTCTCCAGGCTGAACACCCCCAGCTCCCTCTGCTCCTTGTAAGTCTCGTGCTCCAGACTTTTAACTAGCTCCATTGCCCTTCTCTGGACACTATCCAAGACCTCAAATCTTTCTTTTTATGAGAGACCCAGGGCTGGACACAGGGTTTGAAGTGCAGGCTCACCTGTGCTGAGTCCAGGGGGAATGGTCACTGCCCTGGTCCTGTTGGCTTGTTGGAGTAGCAAAGATTATTATAAAACTGTGAGTCAGGGCTGAAAGAGTCTGACATCTGAAATGGATGGACACAGAAGACAGGTGCTCAAATTTGAAGCTATCGCCTTGAGCAAAGGTGATGATGGCTGTTCTTTAAATGTAGTGGCTTCTACTTTAAAGGAGGAACTCTGGTCAGCTACCAGTCTCTGCTTCAAAGAGATTATGAAAGCTTTTTCTATTGCTTTTCTGGTAATTTCTTAGCTTTTGGAACATAGAGCAAGACCAACTTCTTCCTAATGTATTGATGCTAAGATGCAATACTTTCTGACACCCACAAGTTATATTCCAGCATGGGTTTAAAAAAAGAAATGGATAATAATCTGGAACGATAAGGATGGGTTTTGGACTCTTAATCAAAGAATCCATAGTAGGGTATGGCTAAGTGTCTGAAAGTGGAAGTCCCCATTGCAGTGGTTACTATCAAAGTTTTCTTTTTTGGATGTTTGACAGGAGATGCTCCCCAGAGAGAATCCAAAGATATGGGTTGCTGTGTCTATCAGAGACTGGCCAATGTCAGTATGCTCTGCATGGGAATACAGACAGGATGTGAAGGCAGTACCAAATGTGAAAATAAAACCTGTGAAACTGTGTTCTAGGGGCAATGGGTGATATTGGTGTTCTCTGTGCTCACCCTGACCTTAAAGCTGAAAATAAAATATTGACTTTTATCCATAAAGCTTGAAATAGCTTGGAACCTTTTCATGGAGTTTCTTCTTCCTTTTGTTTTAATATAATTCTCAGGCTCATGGAGGCCCTTCTGCTCTAGTCCTCTAGCTCTGAAATTGATGTGAGCAGAAAGATGGGGTGAGTTGGTGCCTGAGATAACCTTGCTGTATAGGAAATAGGCTGTATAGGAAACCTTCAGTTCATAGAGGTGAGGACAGCATAGCTCTGGGGAGGGAGTATGGTGGAGACCCATAAGCTGCAATGGGCAAGTGACCTACCTTGTCTGAGAAAGAGGAGGAAATGTTGCTTAAATTAAGTTTTAAGCATTGGTGAGTTTTTTGTTTCTGAATAAATTCCGAGTGGATAAATAAAATGGAAATTATGAGTACTTAGGTTTCTGTTCTGCGGGAAACAATTAAAAAAAAACCCAAACAAAACAAGGATGCTGTTGGAGATGGTTCTGTGAAAAATTGGCATCCTTATGGTGGTTCTGAGAGGTAATGGGTCCTGCCAAGTTAATTGCCACGAAAAGGGGAGTCCTACAGGGCAGCAGGTGACTGCACACTGCAGTGTCAGCTGTGGCATGTGGGATGTATTCCCTGTGCACTCATTATCCTGTGAGCAGGTCTGGGGCTGCCAAGTGTAACAACTTTCAGATTATTAGGCTGTTAATGAAGAATGTAAAGGCAGTGTGTTGATTCACCTTGTGGTATAGATCCTGCTGGCATCTTCTTCCCAGCATCATCCAGATGGGAAAAGTGTTAAAGAAAAGCTCCCAGCTTGTTCAAGCCTCTGGTCTTGCCTTTCTTGGGAGCAGGGACACAAGGAATGAGTTGGTGCCTCTGCAAGGCTTGGTCTTATCCATGTAGAATATGCTGACTCTGAGACAGGGTTGTAAGTCCTGACTCCTGGGTGGAGCTTTAGAACATTGATCTGGGCACATTCAAAAGAGGCAATCACTCAAATGAAGCAAAATTACTTGGTGATTTATAGAAACTTACAAAACTGAGAGCCTGTCAAAATAGTCTCTGTGCAGAATGATGAATAGGAGGAGGCTGTTGTATTTTTTATTATTTTAACTGAGTTAATTAAAATTATACTTAATATCCTCTAGCTGTAATAATATCCTTTGGAGGACCCCATGTCACTACTGTGGGTTTTGCAATCAAAAGTCGTTTCACACATATCATTTGTTTTAGAACCTTAGATTTTCAGCAAACCAGCTGAGATTGCTTCTTCTTTGTCTCCATGTGGCAACAGTGGTGCTTTTTTGTTTTCAATTAATATTGCAAAGCTGAAGGAGGCACTGGTTTCAGGACCCTCAAAAGGTACATGAACTGTGAAGCAGAGAGATGTTCAGTATATCAATATTAACATAATATCCTGTGATTCTGTGATCTGGAAATATTTCACAACCAGAAAAACAGAACACCTTGAGGTGAGAGAGATCTGGGTCAGGAGAAGTAGCATGAGATGGCATTTTACAGGAGATTAACCAGCCCTGCATATAGCTGTTTTTTTCACATGAAAGAGCTGAATTAATCAGTCTCTGTGTGGCTCTGTAGCTCTGACAGCTATCACATATAGAACAGCTTAGGGGTAAATAGACAGAAAAGAAGAAAATTTTTAGAAAAAAATTTAGCCTTATCTACTAAAGTTATGTAAACAACGGAAATTTTTGTTCTTCTGGAAGAGCTAATGAGAGCATTCCTTAAAAACTGCTGTAAGCCTCAAGTGCCTGGAGATATGCATATTGAGTTTTTACCCCTTCCTTCCCATCTGTCAGCTGCTCTGCTGCCACATTTCTTTTTTTCCCTCCTCCAGCAAAACACAGAGCTGGGGAAACCACAAACCCTGAATTGTGTCACTGCACAGAAGAAGATGGATGAGGAGGTTAATAAGTTGACTGTGCAATTATAACGCTCACCAGGTACCACCGACGATAGTTAATGTGGTTATTTCCCTCTCCTCTGATTATTTTTCTGCCTGTTTGTCAAGTCAGCTGTGGAGCCAGGCTCTGCTCCCTGCTTTGCTGCTCCACAGTGGGCAGCCCCCCAGGAAACTTGGCTATCAGGCACTTTGCTGCACTGGGTGTTTGTATAAACTCCTTGACTCCCAGTGCACTCAGGAAAGGCAGATGAAGTTTTGCTAATGAGAAAAGGATTAGATGAGATTTTTATTTTTTTATTGCTGTGCTTTTCCAAATGTGAAAACAACTGTGAAATAATCAGGAACGGATTAAAGCTGAAGACAGTGAGTGATTTTTTCCCCTGTGCTTAAAAGCTATTTTTTGAATGCTTTTTTTTGTTAGCACACAGTTCTAAATGATATCACACTTATCACATTGTATTCAGTAGGGTTAAGCTCAGTGGTTTGAGTCTTAATGTGAGCCAAGAGTAGATACCTCGACTGGTATCAGTACCTAACTGTGAATTTCTATATATACATTATAAAAATTGGTCAATGGCATAAATTAATTAACACAAAAACTCCTTCACTGCCCTTCAAAAACAAACACTCTTGCTACCTGTATAACTTTTTGATAGAATATAGGTTTGATGGTTGCAAAATGCACTTGGAGCAATACAAAGTAATGATTTTGGTACAGAACTGTTGTCGATATTCCATCTGCTTTAATGATTGAGTACTTCAAAGCATAAGATGCCCTTGATGCAGTTGATTGTATGTTGCTTTTTAGAGAAGAAAGCCGTGGTTTTCAGCCTGTTTATTTAGAAATCATTTAAGAACTCCCCACATGGAGCTTGTTGGAGGAACTGAGGAACAAATTTCTGAAGGAGCAGCCTGTTACTGTTTATTTCTGTGTAGAGCGCATTTGTAGAAAGACATAAGGTGACATCAAAGAGTATAGTCAAACTTTGCCAAGGCTTTCTTCTCCTAATAGGGAAAATCTATGAAAGTTCTCAATATTTGCTAGCTGCTTTGCCTGAAATGTTATGATATCAAGGGAATTTGCCTTTATTAACCCATGCATCCGTGTTTCAAGAGATAATTACTGGGTGTTTGGCTTTATAGGTCCTTCTTGTATGAGCAATTCTATACTTTATGAACAAGAAACCCTGAAGATGGTTGTGAGGGAAAGCTGAATACACAAATGGTACCATAAAGTCATGGAGTACAACAAGCAGACTGAGACCATAAATAATAACTATGCTCCACAGAAAAGAGATGCTACAGTGAGAAATAACATTGCTGGACCTATAAGGTCACCTCATATGAAAAAGTGCAAACAGTTCAGTTGCTGGGGTGACAAATAGCCAGCAAGTGTAGAAAAATTGTCTCATGCAGTGATTTACCTGCTACAGTAACAAGTGAAATTCCTCACTAAAGAATTGCTCTTGGCAATGAGCTGAATTAACAGCAGTGAGCTGATTTAGCAAACTCTTTATCTGGTCAACAAGGACTCAGGCTTAACTAGCTAGTGATTTTTCTTGGGAGCACAGTTATGCTAATGGGGGTTTTGAGAGGAATAACAGAGAAAGACATCTGGGTCTCCATAAGAAACAGGAAATTTGGGCCTGTGCTAAGGAGTAGTGAAGTTTCCCTCATAAATCCAGTCTCCAATCCTGTTATCCAGTTAACACCTTCCACTCACTGAGAATTGTCATTACACAGGTGGCAAGAATTCGAAAACTAGTTCAGCTGGGCTATTAGCAAGAATTAGGTATTTAGAGGACCAGGAGAACTGAATCCATCCAACATACACAAAAAAAAAAGGCTGTTAAGGAGAGGACAGGTGTTAATCAGCACTTGCCTAGGTAAGCTGAAGGGTTTGACTTTCCATGCATGGCATAAAAGTGATATTTGTGAGGACTAAAAGGAGTAATACATTTGGAATGAAAGCTCAGTTACTGGTAGAAACATCACTGGGTATAATATTTCACACTGCTCGTTGCTTTCTCTCTTCAGACCCACTATTCAGTGATACAACTTATGTGGAATTTACTTATCTATCTTATTTTCTATTTCAGAATATGGCACTTTACTGCTAAAACATTGCCCTACGAACCCATTCATTGGGTCACTTTACAATGAAACACATTATTTTTTTCCTCATTGCAATTAAACACTTTCATATTTTGGTACCTCTTTTGTTAGTAAACAGTAGTGTCTTCTAAAATGTCAGGATGTTCTAGCCAAATTGGCCATCTTCTAAAAATGAGGCTAATCCAGCAGCAAAGCTCCTAAGAACCCCGAGTTTTTATTAGAGGGCCAGGTAACAGCAGCCTGCAAAGTGTAAGTCTGTATTTACAAAGAATCTGTATGTTGCACTGCACTGAGTGCAGTTCATCTGGGGATTGCTGTGTGATTACAGGTTCTGGTCCTCCATCTGTGATTTACTTTAAAGATAGCATTTACTGAAACAAACCCAGCTCCTTTGGGAACAGACTTGATGAGAGGTTTGCTCACGCACTTTACAGCCAGGTGTGAATCATGGCACAAATGCATATACAAACCTGGGCTATATATTTACTCCTTCCAAGGTGAAGTTGATCAGCCAGCCCCAAAAAGTTAACCTCGTTTTGATGCAGGGCTTGTAGCACTTGATGTCCTTGTAACATCTCACAAGGACTGTCTGTTCTGGCACCACAAATAATTTAGGGTATTCTCAGTCTTGGCTTCCCCTTACTTTGGGGCAACTGAGTGGGAGCTTAGCAGTGAGTTTTGTCTCCCACTGTACTTCAGCATGCACTCATTTTGCAGCCTCAGAAAATGCTTGTTTTGGTGACAGCTCAGAGTAGTGACAAGGTTAAGAGCTAAGCTCTGGAAAACAACACCAGAGAATCTGATTAGTTTCTTGACTGTACAATTGATTCAGCTGTAGGCTCCAGACATGTGATTCAAGGTGTAACTCTCTTGTCTGTTTGTCTGTGTGCCAGTCAAGACACCACAGTGTGTTTGAGTCCTCCAAACAGGACTGATGGAGGTGACATAGTGCCCACAGGAGAGCCTTGACCTCCTGCCTTGGGTGCAAGAGGTCAGGTGGATACCAACATTCAGTTTATCTAGAGTGCAGTCACCCACCTGTGGGGAGGACACCTCAGCCTATTTTAAGAGTGAACTCAATGGAATCACTGAGTTTAGGACAAGATTCCTCTCTTCTGTCTTCCAGACCCTCAGACCTGGGTGGATGACACACCTTAAAACCCTTCAACTGTATTGTCAATATTTTCCCTGTAGTTATGGGGACGGGGCAACTACCTTAGATTGTATAAATCTACTACAAGGCAATTAAAGGTGAGAGGAACCTACTCAATCTCCTTTTGTTTTGCTTTCATCTGAAAAATATGGACAGTATTTCCTCCTTTCGCCATCATTAACACCCTACACAATTCATGTTATAAATCCCTCCAGTCAGGGGTTTATTCTTGCCCCTTTCTGCAGGTAGATGACCCAGCAGAGTGGTGGCCTACACCTACTATGTCTGGACATTCTGAAATTAACCACAGCTGGTTGGGGAGAGATGCTGGCACCATTTGTTAAAATATAAGAATTTGAATTTCATTGAAATATCACACCACTAAAAAAAAATCACACTCCTTCTAAAAAAAATTAAACCCTTTTTATTTGTATATTTATTTTTATATATAAAAGAAATACAAAAAACAACCCCACAAACAATGCTGATTATGGCAATTCAGTTTTGTCAGCCCCATCTGCTTGGGCTGCTGCCTCAGATCCACCGGGAGTGAGCAAAGTCCTCCGGTTGTAATGTCCTTTTATGATTCCAGAGTTATTGTTCTCATTAAGAATTTGTTTCTGTTTTTGCCTGTTAAGAGACTGTACAAGTCCTAATACAACAGCTGCTAATGAATACTGTCCAGTCAGTTTTCTTGGTTGTAAGATTAGGGGATTTGGTTGAACTCTTCCTAGAAGAAAATATGTTTTGATTTTTCCTTCCTGTTCACTGATACCTTTGACATAAATTTCTCCCCGGTAGTCGAAGGCAAATCCCCGGTCCTTCAGGATCAGATACGTTTCTTCAGGCACTTGTATTCTGTCACTAACACCTGTGCTGTCCATTCGACTTGCTAAATTCACTGTTTTGCCCCAGATATCGTACTGGGGTTTCTTAGCACCGATAACTCCTGCTACCACAGAGCCATGGCTAATCCCTAATTAAAACAGAAAAATGAAAAAGGAAAAAAAAAAAAAAAGGGAAGATAAACTGTATACAACAAAACCCATATTTGCACTTAAGAACCAGATGAAGCCTAGTTCAAATACACTTATCTATAGGCTGAAGACATGCATATATAAAGAAATTAAACAAACAAACAAGAAAAAAGCAACTTGGAAAAGCTAGAAAACTTGAAAAGTGATATCATCAGGGTTATTTTATGTTATTCCATGTCAGTGGAATCACAATACTTATGTGTCATTTGTATTCCTCACATTATTGCCAAAGCTCCTGAAAACTTATTCTCAGAGAGTAGGAAAGATTTCTGGAACTACACCTGTTGAGGGCAACCTTTTTAGTGCTATGCAGTCAAGAAATTGCATTCTTCTGTTCCATGAAGTGAAAATAATAAAGCATTCTGTGAATCTATTGAAAGACTGCATTTTGTAAGATTGTTGCATAAAGAGACAAGCAATAGCATTTATTTTTCTCTAACAGTGATTTAAGAATAATTTTAGTAGCGTGTAAGATACCTTTTGGAGAAGGATTTTAGTTTTTTAGTTCCTTTTATCTTTTTTTAAAGATTTTTTAAAGGGTGATAGAAATATTATCAAATACTCTTGCATTCATGCTCTATGAAATCTTTGCATGTGATCCACACTTACTAAGTGTGGATGCCTGTTCCTTGAGAAATCTTGGGAACTATGTGTTTTGCCTTCAAACTATTAGGAAGTGCAGATCAGATAGTGATGCGGTGACCTTCAATGCTGTGACCCTCCATGCTGTGACTGATGAATATACTTCAGTTTTTCTATGACAGAGCTATCTATAAAAGACACTTCCCTTCCAGGTGTTTTTTTGTTTTGGCCAATGATCGAGTTAGCATGAGAAGTCATCAGATTTACTTCTGTTGTGTGCCATATATTTAGGCGATTTTTTTATGTGCCATCCCACTAGCAATGCAGGATATTCCATCCAGAGCCATAGCTTATCCATCACAGCAATTCAGAGCTGCTGCCACTGGTAGATCAGAGATAGAATTCAATTTTTGTACAAAACAGAAGTAGTACTCTCAGGATTCAGGAGAACCTACTTTTGTCCCTTTACTGAAGAAGAATATTACACAGGGAGATTAGAGACTGTGTGAGTATCATTCTTAGGGTTGGATCTAGGTTGTCCTGTTTACTTTCTGTGTTATATCTATGGGTTCTTAATACCAGACTTACTAAAGACAGTAAATTAATTATGTTCCCCATTCAAAATTCACTGAAACTCTGCAATCCCAAAATCAGGGCCTATATTCTGCAAATGGAGTATTTCCTATTTCTGACTTTGCTTGGGTTGAAGTCAGTTCAAAAGCAGAGGATACAGTATTTGGACTCTACCAAATTGTGCACATCATTGTAATGTTCCTGGAGTGCCCTCGGTGGAGTCACATTCTTGCAGACAAAACCTAATTTTAACTCTTGTGTTTGAACCATGCTTACCAATACGGAGTTCAAAGTTGTTGAATGAATGCTTGTTGATCTCCTGTATGCTTTCATTCAAAGCTATGGAGAAGTCAGCCAGGGCACACAGATGTCCCCATTTGTCTTCACATTGCTGAGAAAAGAGTTATACACCAATATGTTAATAAAGTTTTGCATTTGCCCAACTCCCACCCATCCCTACAAGTACCAAGTGTTTTCACTTGGAATCCAGCTTCAGCATTCTCCTTGAAAGAGAGGTACACTGCTATTAATGGTTATGCTTCCCATTATATTATACTTGTATAACTGGATAGAGAGCAGTTTACAAGGCCAGAGAAAGTAACTTCTTGTCAACAATCTGACAGGCAATCATGAGAATTTACAAGGCAGGTGAAACAAGTCTAAGGCTCAGAAAGAAAGTATAGAGAGGATTGAGATCGCTCAGACTCAAGGGTCAAAATCTACTGCCTCAAGGGTCAAAATCTACTGCGAACAAGAGATGACCCACATAAGCAAGAAGTAGAGTGAAAGAAGTAAAGGATGTGTAATTCTCCTTTGCTGTCACTTAGGAAAAGCATCAATTCAAGTGTTCTATGAGATGTAATGATGACATGAACAACAGGGCAAGCCATGCAGTCTGGAGTTGGTTAAGGGAGAGAGAAAGGATCTGTAATTGACTTTGCTTGGGGCAAGCAAGTCACTCCCTGCTCCTTCCCTTCCATTTCCATTCCTACAAAGCAGTCAATATACAGATGGGGACCAGCAGTAGGTTTTAGTCTTCCCAGAACACCAACAGAACAGATGATGGGGCCAGGACTCTCAAGGGAGGCAGCAGAGTAAGGAACAGCTGGGGGTTTTGCCCAGTGATTGTATGGTATCTTCTTATCTGTTCTGAAGCAAGATAATTCTTTCTTCAAATTTCCAGTTCATAGTACAAAGGATTGTAAGTCTCTCCATGGGTCATGGAGTCCAGCTCTTTGAGTTTTCATCATCCTGTGTGTTTAATACTGAACATGAACATCTCCTTGGCATCACCCTGTTCTGTTCACACTGTGCTTGGTCCTTATCCTTAGCTCACTCTGTGCACAGCGTGCCAACCTCCCTCAGCAGCCTGCACCTCTTAGGTGCTGACAAGGTGACAGACATGTATGTATGACAAGTATATTTAAAACATCGATTAAAATTCCATTAAGCTATTATAGTTCAAGAAAAGAGATGAGTTAATCAGTCTTGGAAAGGCAGTGAAACTTTTCTCTGAATTTTTACCCCCATCAGGAGTCAAAGGAAGTGATTAGGAGCTGTGTAGCTATAGCCAACTATCTCTATCCTTCTTTGCTCATGTCTACACAGAAGCATTTTGACAATCAAAAATCCCATGCATATCTAGTTTTATGGATTTCTAGCTGTCAGCATCACTTGTTACTCTGTAGGTGGGAGATGCTCAGCTAGTTACACTCCATGTGTTTTATAATGTATTCTTAACAAACAGTGGAAATTTTCTGTTTTATAAAGCTCATGATAATCTGGCTTCTGCTTTTCAGAAGCTGTGATCAATGTGGGCAAATGTGATTCCCAGCCTGCGCCTGATCAGGGGCAGCACACCCTTTTTGTGTGGCTCTTCCTGGGGACAGGCTTTAGTTGCCAAAAAACAGATTTCAGCAACAGATGACTTCTCTTTGGATGTATTTTAGAGCCTCATCTAATTTGTTTCCAGGCAAATGCTTGGGTGGAATTATGAATGGATTTCTCTCATTGACTTATATGAGGTTTATGGCTGTGCCTGTGTGTATGTCCTCTGTGACAGTTTATCCCCTCAGCTTGGTTTGCTTGTTTGTCAATTGAACCGATGATCTGCTTTCTTTTTGATGTGTAGTTATCATGCTGTCTGCAGATATGCTGTATCAAAAAACTATAAATGCAGCATTACACTTGCATAAGTATGCTGGCAGTGAATAGCTCCTCTGTCTTCATTGATTATTGGAGGTTGTCAGTCATGCTCCTGTCTGAGTTACTGAGGTGGCTCTAGAGTATGTCTAAAGATATAGATAGACCTGATCTAGATTCACATTGGTGTGACTGAAAGGAAATTTTTTTCTCCTCTAAACCTAAATTTGAGGAAAGAATCCATATGGTTCTTGTTCCAAGCACAAGATGGCATTTCAATTCATCAAGAAGTGCAACTGGTGTCTGCCAGAAGCTCCAAATGTCTATTTTATTTTAGCAAAACAAGTTTTATGAACAACATAAAGATAATACTTATATTTTCAAATATGAACATTCAGAATAATCACAAGCTTTGCTTCTTAAAGAAAAGTATCCTCTTACCTGTTTTTCAGGTGATAATCCTGACACGGCCATGTATGTGCTGCCAATGGTTTTAATTTTTTCAATATCCTGAAATCTCTCTTCACCTAGTAACTAATACATATGTAAAAAGAAAAATACTGTCAGTTCTGTAATTCCTAACACAAAATGCTTCTAAAGATGTGAGAACGTATCTTTACACCTGTGGAACTTCCAGTCAGTCATGTCACACAATTTATTCAGGGTTCTGTGGAACAGTGATCTGGAACTCTGGAACATCATCTACTCACTGAGTCCATGCAAGCTAAATTGTGCTGTTAGGAAAATTCCACAATGGATAATATAAGAAATGCATACTCTAGCCTAGGAGAAATGCATCCAAGTCCTGCATTTCCTGAGGTATGATCACTGAATATTAGTGAAGACAAACTCTCTGTGTATGTATGTGTGAATAGAAGACTTGATCACTTAAAACTGCTCCTAAAACACTGGAGGAACTCAGTTTGCTGCTACAACAATTAAGGTGATGAGACCAGTGTACAGAGTGGTTTCCCCGGGGAAGAGGAAAACCCTGGACTAATACCCTGAGAAACCCCTTTCCAAGCAAGAGGCTTACTCACATGCTCCCTCAGTTCAAGTATGCAAATTGCTGCTAGAAAGCTCCTAGTTCTTTGTGTTACCATAGGTTGACTTTTGGTGCAGAAATTCTAATATTCCTAAACATTCTCCTCTATTGGACCCTTCTCTCAGACCCTGCCCTAGCTCCTCCCCACACTGGGATGTATAAACATCCCTGTCTGAGCCTGGCCCCTGCCTTTTGCCTCTTGTACTCCCTCTTTCCAGTTTGCTCCAAATATAGTATACGCTTCTTGTTTGTTATTTTTGCATTATTAAAATTCCCTTTCTGGACAACTGGATCAAGTCTGTCTCTCTCAAGTCACCATTGGGGCAGAGTCCTGAGGAAACTCAAAGGGGTCTGATCATCCAGGCTCAGACTCCCGGGAGCTTCAGACCAGTATTCAAGACCAGGCTGGTTGGGGCTCTGAGCAACCTGGTCCAGTGGAAGGTGTCCCTGACCATGGTAGGAAGGTTGGAACGGGATGATCTTCCAACCCATTCTGTTCTATAATGCTGTGGTCTTACACAGTCAATGGATGGAGGTAGATGCCTCCAAAGAAATCCTGTAAGAGAACAAGTCCTCTTATATCCCCTGTTTCCCTCTACTTAGTGTCAGACTGGACACCAGCATATCCATTGGATCATTCAGTCTATACATTTGTTATGTATTTTGCCCTTCTAACAAAAATTCCAAGAACCAGTGGGAAATGGTAAATCCCTGTATCTATTTGGGATTTGCTATAGCTATGGGTGTGAAGTAGGTATAAAGAACTTGTCAGATTGAGAATCTGGAAGAGGAAGAATAAATTTAGTTGAGTGACTAAAGCACTGAATGAAGTGGGAGTGAAAGTTTGGTCCCTATTCCAAGTCCATATTTATGGTTTAACTTAAGACTTTCCATGAAATAGAAACCAGAGCCTTACATTCCTTGAAAGACCTTAGCAGAGTTCAGGATGTGGATTTTGTCAGTGACAACAGAGTGTGGGATATGGGCATTAATCACCTCATCACAGGAAAATGTTCGTTGCTGGTGTTAATGCCAAATACCCTGTGAAACTTTGACATGAGCTGTATGGTATCTAATAAATGTAGGGATCAATACGGTTACAATGTCATGGGAGAAAAAAAAGCACTTCACCAAGAAAAGGAATTTTAAACTTACAATTCTAAAGGCTCAATTTAATTGTGGTTTAAATGAAAAGAAGTCTTTTTGTGGTCAGGCAAAAATGTAACGCAATAGTTTCTCCTTTCTTTTTCTACACTGTTGTGCATTCTTTTTTCCATCTTTCCATGTGGGCTGGAATTTCCTGTCCACTAGAGGGATTATTTCATTCAAAGAGAGAAACATACCAAAGGCATAACATGAAATATCCCCTGCCACTGAAGTAACCCCAGCGCACGTCAGCCGGAGCGCCGGGGCCTTGGAAGCTTTGCTGTTGGTGTGCAGATATCACACCATCTGTCTCTAATGGGAGGCTGCACATAGGGAATACAAAGCCATATGGTTGATGGCTCCTGTCCAAGCCAGGAAAGTCCAAAGTCTTGACCTGCTTCTCATTTTTCTTCAAACTGCCAGAACAGCCCATTGTGTACCTTTCCGTCTTACAAGGGCAGCTCTTCCAACTGCTCTCTTAAAGAAAAAGATCATTTCATGTAGATCTGCCTCTGAGCAGTCTGAGAGCACCATGTGTGTGGGCAAGGGGAGAAAATGGTCTTGCTTGAAAACAGTCCATATTTTCATTTCCAGATGGTTGCTGGAAGCAACAGCAAACAACACACTAATTTAAAATTTATAATAAATATCTAAAATTACTCTTTTTAGGAAAGAAAAAACCATTGACTTTGTTGCAATTTTAAAAAAATTGTCACAAGTTATGTTTATTTTCCTCAATCATTATTATTTCCAAATCTGTTTATTCTGCCCCCCCCCCCCCCCCCCCCATATTGTTAATGCTTCAGTTTGCTACAATTTTGGGTTTATTTCTTTCTGTATGTAATGTGCAAAATAAAAACAAAATGGTGACTTGTAGGAGTAATTCCACCCCCTGAGGAATGGGACAAGCAGAGNCCCGCCCCCCACACACATTATATGGCCTATTTAATAGTTTCTTTTCTTCTTCAAATACTGGTCTATTTGCTAATTACTTTCTTCATGGTATGACTGTATGATGGATTTTAATATTGGGGAAAGATACTCCAACTCAGTCCTAAATCAGCTTCCATTTGTTAAACCATTTTAAAAAGGCTGCTAATTTAACGTGATAGTCCAGGGACACATTTTCAAACACTACAATGTGGTTTGTATCTAAAAAGAAACTAATGGCTTGATGCTGCAATTCATGTACAGCCAAGGTTGTGTGGAGGTTAGACCCTGTACAAAACTGTACAAAAAAGAATATTGCAGGACATGGTACACAATTGCAATGTAATCAAAGAATCTGAAAGCAGGATCCAGTGTTCTGTTGAAACCTCTGCTTGTGGCAATATGCTATATTGATATCCATTGTGATATGCACTATGTAGATCACTGCAGGATAAATAAAATGCAGGAAAATAAAAGAATCTGTGAATGGGAAAGCTCTTCTGAAAACACAAGTCTCAACTGTAACATTAACATACATAAATGACAGATTAAAAAGCTTAGGAAGAATATTACATTTTTTAAAAAAATCCTTCAAGACTCATAATATCTGCAGAAATGTTACAATGTTAATTTTTTGGTCTAACATCTCTAAGAAAAGGAGTTTAGCCCTGTATGTGTCTTAGAACTACAGTCATATAAAAAGAAAGTAATTATAAATAGGTTTTCAATGTTCATATTTGTTTCTTTTTGCCCATCCAGAAACTAGCACCTCCTGTTCTGCCTCAGCTCGCAGGAAGACTGGATAATTTGGAAGTCAAAAAATTCTTGAACCATGGGGGAAAAAGACCAACTGATGAAGGCTGTATTTTGACAATAGTCAACCACCTATTCTGCAAAACTGACTTTTGGACCACATTCTCCCCTACAAAAGACCCAGCCACAGTCTGACACTCCTCTGTGGGCACTTACCCCATGCAGTTGTCATTGAAAAGTTCTGTTCCAACATTCACTATTTATTTACTATTTTTTTGTAACTGGCTTTGTCTCTCTAACATAGATCTGTTACATGGAAACCAAATACACAGATCCACACTGCAACCTTGCAGTGCTGCATTAACAAAGAAAACCCTCTAAAAAGAAGAAATAACCCAGATTTCTTTTTTGTGCACCTATCACATTTTCCAAACCAGACCAATTTGTATTTTTACCACAGCTTCCATTCAGAAGCATCATTCTGGCCCTTTAGACAGATCATCTCTAACATTATTATCTCTGTAAGGAAAAGAGGCTGTTCACAGTGTAGAATCTGATCTGAGCTTAGGAACTCAATACAGTTGTCTAAACATGTATGTCCAGTGTGACCTAGAGTACTCTTGCCTTGAAAACCTCCAGTGGCTTACTCCAGAACATGAGTTTTCTGACAAATGCAGTATGGGAGCTGACAATCCCCTGTGGGTGGCCCAAATCACCTAGGATGTGTCAAATGGCATCAGGTGCCTATGTCTTACACTCCTGTGCTAAGATTTCTACATTAGGGTGTCTCTACAGAGGTGTTCACTTGATGATGAGAAGCAGTTTCCCCATGGATAACAGAGCTGTTCTGCTCCCAAGCTGCATGTCTGCACTTTGCTCGAGGGGCTGTATTAGAACACCAGGCAATCTTGGCAAGGAACACGGGGGAAAAAAGAAGGAATAGTGACATTGCATAGTGTCAGTCAGTAGTTACATGGAAACATTTCTAGCCCTGAAACATTGCACCTGGAATGATTTCTGGTTCCTTTTCTATGGATAAGGTTACTCCTTTCAGTTGTTCTGTATGGCATATCACCTTTCAGATTGCTTAGACAGAGTAAACTAATGACATGGCCATGCTGCAAGTAGGTTAGCAGTCAGCAGGGGATCCCATAATTTCATTTGCTACCTGTACCAAGAACATATCTATTCTTCAATGAAACATGTCTGGGACATAATGCAGTCTCTAATTAGGTCCTTTATTAATTACAGAGAAGGTGTTAGGGGCCTGACAGTAATATTGTGTGAGGGGTTTGATTAAAATCTTGTCTTCAATAATTGCCACAGCAGCAAAGGAATTTTGTTGTGAAGATTACATGAATGCGCATGACAAAACATCTTAATGCAAAGACTATTGCTATGAATTAATTTAAGTTTTAGTGGTAATCATTTTAATCAGGCCTGGAAATAAAAACAAAACTATTAATCAAGAAGCATGCTGACAGCTGTGCTAGATCCTGGAGGTAAGAAACAGGCATTTATACCCACAGGGAATGCAGTGCAGGAGCTTAGTAAGTGACAGAGTTCTCGTGATGGAGAAATTTTGTTCTCTGTTTAAATGCACAGGGAGGAGTTTCCTGTGATTTCTTCTGTTTCCCACTCATAGTTTTCACATCTGACCAATTATACGGATAAACTTCCAATTTCAGTGTCAGTAATTTTAGCCTTGGTACAATCTTTATGAGTAACCACTCATTCCCCATGCAGGTTCCCAGGATGGAAGTCACAGACCAATGATACCGGTATATTTTCTCCTTCCCTTTTCTATCTGGGCCATTGCAGTCTGGTCCAATCTCTTTGATAAGTAGAGGTGGTTTCGATTCTATTTTTACTACTGAGGGAGCCCAGGAGTGCTACACATTCCAGAAAACTGCCTGCAGTATTGAGGTTAAAATTCCTTCTGCTAGGTAATTTTGGCAGTACCTTTTCAACCTTCCTGGTTTTGAATTTTTTTAAAGCTCTTCATTGGCCAATGCTTTGTCTCATTTCTTAATTCCTCTTGGGATCATTGCAGTACATGATGCCACTTGTCTAAGCTTCTTTACAAACTACTTTGCAGAGTATGCAAATTTCTCCTGACTTCCTCTTCACTTACCAGGTTTTCCTTGCTTCCACTTAGAAATAGCTACATTGGGGATCTGACTTCTCCTTTTCATCTTGTCCCTTCTTTAGCTCCTTTTCTGCAATTATCTGGACAGAAGACCTAGATAAATTATTTTTCCTTTTTGTGTCCTTTCCATTTAAAAAAGAAAAAAAAAAAAATCCCTCCACCTCTGAATTCCTCAGTGAAACAAGCAGCTGAACTTCATTTATCTCTCTATAAAATTCCTAGCCAGAAAAGTCTCCTCAGTTAATATGTCACCACCAGCTTTCATTCTCTATCTAACATTTGCTTCTGAGCTGTGTGCTTCAAATTTAACTGGACATTGTTTTACCCTTTAACATTCATTGAGTCCATTCAACCACTCCTGTAAAGCATCACCTTTACCTGTTGGTATGTAGACCACTGTTTCCCAGAACAGTTGCAGATATAGTCATACTTCTTCCTTCTACAGAACTGAAGTATTTTCTACCTTCAGATACTCTGGTGCAGATTTGTGTTTTTATGGATGTTTATACTTGATTATTGCTTTCATTCTCTGTCTCATTAGATCTTTCATACCAATGTTTGGCAGGATGAAGGGCAAAAAGGCAAACCAGACAATTGTAATATGAGCAAAAAATCAAAAATCAGAGAATTATTGGAAGCAAAATAACTACCAAATTTGATAATTTAGGATGACATATCTGGCATTTGGAAACTCATATTTTAAACACTATCAGGTTTCCTCTAGTAGCTGGTATTACCTCATCAAAATCTGCAATGATTTCATTCAGTAAGCGCAAACATTCTACTCCTTGGTTATTCATCTCAGTCTGGGAATAAAAGTCAGCAAATCCAGGAATAGAAGCAAACATCACACCAACAGCATCGTAGGACTGAGAGTATAATTCCTAAAAAAATGAGGAAAAATGAAGTGATAACATAAGGGAGAAAATGTAATTGGCAGCAATTAAAATAGTTTTCTTAATTTTTGCATGCATAATACCTTAGCATCTGATGTTAACATTAGTATATTAACTCCGCCAGGTTCAACAGGAGAAGGCTGACAGCTCTTAATCTTTTTATTGCAGATAATATGCAGGGTTTTCTCTTTTATTGAATCCCTATTCTTTCTGCTTCTCAAGTCAAGGAGCTACACCAGCAAAAGTGAAATAGAAATTTGGCTTTTGATTTATATGGGAAATGACTTGAAGACATGAAGGATTCATTGCCAAGTACAAATACCACTTATCACATTTTCTGGTGGATAATTTGTACTTCACACTACTGCACCTCTTTACAAGTTTGTCTATTCACAAGTTTTCAGAAAACCCTTACGCTCTGGTAAGGTCTGGTTCTCCTAAGGTGGCTGTGGAGCTCTTTGGTTGCCTGGCTCTGGGAGATGTTCTTGCTCTTAGGGCTTGAAAGGAGGGAGAAAGAGAAGTGGGAGTGATAATAGAGTTACTGTAGAGGACAGAATGCAGGTTACAAGGGATCAGTCACAGAAGGGTATCAGGATAAAGTATGCCCTGGAATAAACTCCCACTTACATTATTCATATAATTCACTCTGCTACTGAATGACAGATTTATTTATGGAGGGGCTTGTGCCATTACACGTGAAAATGTTGACAGTTCTTGTATGAACTAAAGCTAATTTTTAGGAAAAAAACTAGTTTCAACTTAAAAGATTCCAAGGGGTGCTACCACAACTCCTGGTATGCTTTTGTTTTGGCTAATATACCAACATCATATGTATTCTCCTTTAATTTTTTTCCCCCTCCTTCAACTTCTGTAGTTTTACCTGTTTATGAACCTTTCTTATGTTGTGATGACCTGAAGTACTTTTTTCTCAAAGTTCTTTTTAGTGGCTTTAAGAAATTTAAATGCTTTGGTTTCATGATAAAAAGATTTACTGCTGGTTGCCATACACTTGACATGAACAATTCAGGCTCCTCTTTCTTCCTCCTGCTTCTCCCTAGAAAAACATCCTGAACCTCTGCTCTGCTCTTTGATATGCTGCTAATGCTTCTACTCATCCAATGTGTGCTCTCTTATCCAATGTGACACTACAATGTGTCTCAGGCTAAAAGTGGGGAAATTCTAAGTTTCCAAAGCCACTGCAAAGCCTTAATTGAAAAAAACATGATTGATTTCCTTCCTGCCTTACCCTTTCTTTCACTGAAGACCATCTTCAGGGTTGTGGAAGCCATGCTCTCAGAACATTTATTCCATTTTGTGGGTATTGAAAACGATAATAAACATTAATTCGTGGATGCTTATGAAAGATTTGACAATGTGTGCTAGGAGAAGTGTGAATACACTCAGCCATACTCTTGCTTTGGATCATGAAGATAGAAAACAACTGCCTGAGCCTTCAGTTACTCCACTTTTCTGTTTTTGGTAAGAAGCATAAGAACAGAAATAATACATCCATAAGAAAATGCTGCAGTACACATTTGGAAATTAATTTTTTTTTTGAGAGCAGAGAAATTAACTTAATGGCCAGACATGAACTGCAGGATTGATTACACTGAAATCTGGTAGATCTTACTGACTGCCAGCTCATGCATAAATCATCCCCAAGTATAGTTACTCTGAAAATTGCCTTACAAAAAGCAGGGGTGGTGGAATTAAATTCAGTGGCAAATTATTGAAGCATCAGCAGTGATCCATGAGGCATCAGCTTGCTTCTGAAGATTATTATGGATGCAACCATATGTGAATGAAAGTGTAAGATGGGAAACTTATTCCCTGAAAATCCATGATGCAGATATGTCAGAACACACTCTTGGCAGGTATCGAGGTCTGCTCCATTTGCAATGAAACATTTTAACCTGGTTGCTTTCACACTCACATTTTCTCACGTGCATAGCAGGGTTTCTATGGCACTTTCATACCCACAGAGTGTAAAATTTCTCAAGAGTGATTTCTAAAGTGCCTTTTCTTGTAGCTTTTCACTGTTTCATCCTTCCCTAGGTGATACTTGAAATCAGAACACAATTCCTCATTGTGCAGTCTAATTTCTCTGGCTATATCCATTTCCAAAATGTACAACAGAAAACTGTAGCCTTAATTCCTTTTTGCTGCACAATCAGTAGATATGTCAGTGCTGGCAAGGTGAATCTTGCAACATTCCTTCCCATTATAAAAGATAATTCCAACATTACATGAAAAAAAATCTAATTTCATCACACAGTACTTTAATATATATATGATATTATAATATACATTTACTTTGTTTCAAATAAGAAGTAAGTGACTTATTACTGCTTTCAGAAACAAATTCTGGATTTTCCATCTTCAAACTTAATTTTAAGAATATTCAAAGACTCCATTATCCTGCTTTTCTTTGTGTACTGCAAACACTGTCTAGGAACATAGCCACAAACTATGTATCTGAAATGAGTGTTTTGTTATCTGCCACAAACATGCAATTCAGGGGTAATATGAAATGGCAAAAATGTTCTCTTGTGTCTGAAGATAGGAGAGCCTTATGTCTGTTGCAGCTTGTTCCTCCCATAATGACTGTCAGGGCTCTAATAATACTTCTACAACACTGGGCTATCATAAACTTGCACAGACATTCTGTTAAATTCACGCATCTTTTTTATGAATAATAGATTTTCAAAGACCCAAATACTAGATTTGCATAGACTCATAGATTGGAACAGACTTTTGAATCTCATTTAATACAGTTTATTTTCAAAGCAGGACTAATTAGATCAAGTCTTTCACAGCCCTTTGGATTTGAGGGCTGAGCCCTGCTCTGGCTTCACAGAATCACAAAGCCACAGAATCACAGAATTGCTGGGATTGGAAGGGACCTCTGGAGGTTATCCAGGCTGGGTCACCTAGGGCAGGTTACACAGGAATGCATCCAGATGGGGTTGGAATATCTCCAGAGAGGGAGACTCTGTGACCTCTGTGAGCAACCTCTTCCAGGGCTCTGCCACCCTCTGTGTAAAGCAGTTCTTCCTCATCTTGAGGTGGAATATTTTGTGTCTTAATTTATGGCCACTTGTCCTTGTCCTCTCCCTGGGCACCACTGAAAAGAGCCTGGCAACCCTCCTCTTGGTACCTGCCTTGGAGACATTTAAATGTGTTTATGAGAACCTTTCTCAGTCTTCTCTTCCCAAGTCTCTCCTCATAAGAGAGATGCTCCAGGCCCCCAGTAATGTTTTCCTTATAAACACTCATTAGGTACTCAAAGACAATGAGATGTTCTTTCAGTCTTTTCTTCCTAAAGTTGTATGACCTCAGATGTCTCAGCATTATTGCTAGAATTTCTTTATGCGTGGCCCATGTGTTTCCTACTGGTGAGTCTGACCATGGAAGCCTCACTCCAGCTGTGGTCATAGAACGTTTACTTCAAAACATGATTATTTTCAGTGTTGATCAGATACCAGGTATGGGCACTGTTTGTGCAATGAATCCTATCGAGAAATAAGTTTCTACAATGTCCTGCCAGATCTATTTTTCTTTTACTAATTAGAAAAAAATACCAGAAAACTGACACATACTTCATTATCTCGATCCTTTTCCAGGAAGTGACGGGCAACATGACTGGGTAAAATATTCCGTAGCATGTTTTCATTGTGCTCCCTCAGCTCCTTCATTTCATTGATTTCTTCTTTTGCTTGAACACGCCACAGAAAATCCAGCCTTGCTGTGTATTCAAGCTGTAGTTTCAGAAAGAAAAAAGAGGC
The DNA here is from genome assembly GCA_013397195.1 of Hylia prasina. Classification (NCBI taxonomy): domain Eukaryota; kingdom Metazoa; phylum Chordata; class Aves; order Passeriformes; family Sylviidae; genus Hylia; species Hylia prasina. The sequence goes on along the minus strand of VYXD01001224.1, from coordinate 189,705 downwards.
AAAAATAAAACCTGACAAGATAAGAGCAGAGATTGTATTGCCATCCTGGCAGGCTGCTCCTGCACGTAGCCACCTTCAGTGCTGCCAAAGATCTCTGAAACAATTTGATTTTCTTGCCAGAAAAAGAGATTATTTCTTTGCCTTATGTACAGTGAAACTCTGAAAGTAATCTTGATCAAAATAATATTTGTCATATTACTGCTATGGTCAGTGGATATAAACTGTCACCAAGTTATTTTCCCTTTTAAGCATATCTTTATTATTTATATAATAGAGTCAGACAGAAGATATGGTATTGGCAGGTATTGATGTGAAATAAATATGTTCTCCTTTGATAAGTGTTTTCAAATTAAATGAGAAAATTAGCACAAGGCTAACTCTAAACTCTTGGCAAGGATGTCCTTCTCAAGAATGAACATCTTTCAGCAAAACTCTGTGTAACAGTCCAAAGTACTCCCAAAGAGAATGTCCAGATCTGTGGCACAAAAGTCTTATAGTCGTACTGTTGGGACATGCAGTTATTTGAAACTTTAATTTTGTAAAAAATAATGGAAAACCTGCTATTTGTCATCCCCTTCAATACTCTGTGCCTGTGTTTCGGGATCAGAGTCTACAACTGGAGTTTATAAGTGCCAAACCTCACTGCCTGATACTCCCAACTAAAAACTGGAGTGAAATGATTTCCAGTGTGGCGTGTGTGCAGAACAAAAGCTGTGCACAGCAGAGCTTATTCATGCATACATATATATGCATTGTTGATATATATATATATATGTAAATTCATAGTCATTTAAATATGAATGGCAACTGTCTGCTAGCTGGAGCAGGGAACATGTTGAAGCATCATGTTGCTTGAGAGGCACATGTGTGTCAGCACATGGACAAACCCAACACTGCCAGAGATTTTGTGTGCATTACACTGAAGCAGAGTTTTAAGTGGATTTCAAGGCAGCTGATACTGTAGCTTGCACAAAGGGTGACTTTTTAAGGTACAGCATTACTGAAAATGATGGAAATATATATATAATCAGTAAACTGAAAGAGAAAATATATTTGTGAGGTCTGAGATGCTCCAACCAGATATAATAACACCCACAACGAAATATATTATGCAAACAAATAAATGAGTTTAACAATTTTGAGAGACATCAAAAGGTGCTGGGATAGAGGAATTTTTTGGAAATATAATTCATATAACAAACTAAAATAAAGGAGCAACCTGGAGTGGGTGGGAATGACTAAGAGGGGGTTCAGGCATTGTTTAGTGACTCATCTTGGTCACAGTTTTAGTCAGCAGCAGTCATGAATGGCAAACTCTTCAGAAGAAAAAGAGCAAAGCACTTTGCAAGGGATCTTACATGTTGGCTGTACTCTAGGGAGCTTTCCTTTCTAAAAGCTAAAAGTGATCGTGGCTTGATATAAGCTTCCAAAGCCTGTATGCAATTTGGCAGGGATTTACTTGCCCTCTGGGTGCTGTAGTCAGCTTTATAAACAAAATTTTTTCTACTGATATGATGATCTTCTATCTTGTGACCATTCCCTGAATTCATGGGGAAAAAAAAAAAAAAAAAAAGGCGCCTGTCAAGAAAGAATATTTTAAGCAATTTTTTGAACATTTTTCAGTTTCCTTTGCCCATCTTTTATGCTAGAAGACAGAGCCCATACCAGATAACTGACTTTTATCTCTACCAACTAATTGAGAAGAAAAAATTAACTATAAATTTGCAAGGAGTTCTAAAGGTATTTCAAAGATTGACTTCAAATAGGAGCTGCTGCTGGATTTTGAGTTATTTGATGTTTCAAGATATTTAATGCTACTACAATAAGAGCTTGGAAAAAAACTGTGGTAGTTTTTCAGAGCTGATTTTTTATGCTGCTCTACAGGGAAATGTCACATCCCTAAGCCTAGCTCAGAATAGCAGCAGCTAAATTTTACATTTTATATAACATCATTCTGGTTATTTGTGATCACATTTTAACATGAAATAATTTTTTTTTCATCATCAGTGCACTAACACGATGACACTGTCAGCTCAGAAAGGAGTGACATATATATATAGAGAGATTTGAAAATAGTAAATATTAAAAAAATGCTTTGCTAAGTTCTTATATTTGCTAAAACTAAAAGAATTGTAGGGTTGAGTTTAAGGTTTGTTATTTGATGGTCTAAAAAAATATTCCTGGATTTAAATCCCAAAGTGTCCTTGTTTTCCCGCCCTGATATGTAGCTTTAAGAAACGCCTCTAATTACGATAGTTAGTGAAGAAAGGAGATTATTACACAGAAAGCCCAACATTATATCCTCTCTATGCTGCACAACCCAAGCACTCTGCAGACAATTACCACATGCAAATAAATTAAATCTAATAAGATGATGCCACACACCTTTTTTTCAAAACTGATTTTAAATTTTGGGTGCTAAATATGGCATTAAATCACAATGAATAAAAACCAATAGTTAATTATTCAAAGATTGAAGGCCCAGAAATAGTACCTTTACAAAAATAATCCTTTTCAGTAAATCCACCTAGAATAAGACAAGTTTTAAGCTATTCTACTTCAGAATATTTTTGCAGCTTGTGAGATGGGAAGATGTGCTGGAGGACAGCTTTGTTGGATTTAATGTGCTCCTCAATTCACACTTTTGAAGAGGTTTTTTGTTTCTTTTTTTAATGTGGTTTGAATGGAACTTTTATATATATTAAGTTGGCAACTATACAGAGACCTTTAGGTTAACTCTATAATAAGAAATTAAACAAATCAATGGAATTTTCCTGGACTCTGCCATTGGATGCTGTTAAATTAATAGACTGGCCTTATGAATCATTTGGGAGAATGTGCAGGACTTAGCACATCTCAGGGACCATTTCTAAGGGCAGTTTTAGTGCAGCCATCCTGTTTTATGGAACAAGAAATGTTAATGAAATGGAAATAACTTGTGCTCTGCTTACAGGCCTCTGGACTGGAAAACACTTTTAAACACCCCAGCTCCAGCTGTTGTAAAAGACATTTACACTCAGGATTGGGATCCTGAAGAACGTTGCTTGGCTTCTGCCTAATTCTTACTCCATCTAAACTCCTCTAGTATTGATTTTCTTAGTACCTTGGGTGATTCCCAAGCCTGAGATTTTTATCTTGACATTTATTAATAATCGTTGGGAATATTATAAGGCTTATTACAAATTTGAGTTATTCAGTTCTTATTTGTTCTGTATTTTTCCTAAGTGGACTTTATGTCTTGATAAAGACATGTCACAGTTCATTGCTTTCCATAAAATTTAAATCTGCTCATTGTGCAAAACACATTTCATCCATTGCTGCCCCTACTCACTCATTCCTCATTCCCTCAAAAAGATAAATTAGGAAAGTAGAAGATAAAGTAAGAAAAATAACAGAATATTTAGATGTCGGCTTCTTTTTGCTCTCCTGTGGAAGGAATGGAGGCTCTAACTTCTGGGATTGCTTAGAAAGTTATTGTAATAAAGGGTATAATATTGTCTTATCACAGACAGCATCATTCCTCTCTTACTGCCTCATTCCATGAGGATTGAGGAATGCTGGAGTTTATCAGCCTAATGGTCTTGAGGGGAAAATCTTTAGGCAAGTCAACAATGTCTAAAGGCAACGGCGCTTGGAGCTGTCTTTAATACAGTGTGGCCCTTGCTTTTTGCGATCACAAACTGCCTCAGCTCAGCACGTTTGACATCCAGAGCTTGCGAGCCAGAAACACTGTGGAGGAAATGCACTGCTTTATCTGATTTTTATTAAACTCATTTGTTATTTTAAATCTAAATTTGCCATAATTCTCTCTCCCTGTGCATTGTGTACATATTCCTGAAATACCCAGTTTCTCAATTCCTCCTTGAGGATATCAGACCTAAAGCTCTGAAGCCCCAAAATCCTGTTTAAGATCTAGGTCCATGTGAAAGGATTCTTGTAAGTGGTCCATGACACAGATGAGTAAGTACTGGTGCTTAACCCAAATTTTCCTAATTTCTTCCAGTCTGCTGTTTTTTCTTTATAAACATAATAAGCTATTTCACCATAGTTTCATTATTTACTGGTTTTTATTCCTTTTCTTGTATTTTGAGTTCATGCCTACTCAAGTGCACTGAAGCTGTCAGGTGCCTCCAGAACTGCACAGATGTCTAAAATAATGGTGTTCTGTTTGTTTCTTCAAATAGAAAATGCAATATAATTTGAGTAGGGCTGAATAGAATATTGCACATGTTCTTTAAGAATGCTAGGCAGTGTCAGGTGTGGGCTTTCTTTAATCAGATTCTGCATATGGTTTATTAAATTGTGGAGGGTCATATGCTCAAGGGGGTAAAAAGGCAGATGGTATTTTAAAAGTAATTGTTGTCACATCTTGTAATTGCAAGGGACAAAGGGAAAGGTTGAAGAAAATGTTTGCATTACCTGTTGACCATGATAAAATACAGCTAAAAGGAACATTGCCATCAGTAGTAAAGATGCCTCCTTTGTACCCAGGAAGTCTGTGCTGAAAAAAACCAACAAAACAAACAACTAAATAAAATACAGTTATTGGTTTGTCAGTTTTGTAATTGTTCAGAAGTCTCATTTCATAAGTGGCAATTTTTGTTGTTTAAAAAAATCCACTGTATTTGAAAATTTAATTTAGCAGTAATTAGTTCAAGAGAAAAGAAGTGTATCTGGAGAGCTCCCTGTTTGGAGACACATCTTAAGTAACTAAATTGTAGCCTACAGGAGGTACACAGGAGGTGATGAGCTTTCACTTTCAAATGTGATATGCAAGCTGTGTGTCAGTCAGTCTCTTCCTGGGAGCTTGGTAAACAGCCCCTGTGGAGTGCAGGAGGTGGCATCTTGGGAAAGGTTGAGCTGGAGCTGACAAAGGGAAACTTCCAGGCTGTGAGAGTAAAAGCCCAGTGAATGAGGCTAGAGATAAAGGATGAACTCCAAGGCAGGAGCTGAAATTAAACATCCTCATTTTGTGAGAAGGATTTGGAGATGACAGGAATATAACATAGATTAAAAGAGGACCAAAAAAAAAATGGCAAACAGTAGCTAGGACTGGTTTTACTTGGCTACAAAGAGGAGACCAGAGAAGCCTGTGACAAGGGAGGTAAAGGAAACCCTTGTAGTCTGCAGGGAAGCAGAGAAAATGAGTCAAGCAGGTACTGGCTGTATGAAATCTGCTGTACCAAATTACCGAGGCACTGTGTATGGAGCATAAAGAAAATTTAAAATAAAATGAAAGGGGTTAAAAGCAGTAACAGAGGGTTTCAAATATTGAGAGAAATTACAGTTATGTAGAAAGATGAATAAAAACTGAAGAAAGTGTCTCTGTATGCCAGGGTGTTTTTTAAAAAAACATGTTTCCCAGGGAACAGACAAATGAGGTTGGGGAATTGGTAGACCCAAACTTATAGTAAAGCAAATGAGAGAAAAAAATATATTTGGAGATGAATTGAACAGGGATGCTTTTCAATTATTTTGTTGAAGGGAGATGAGAAAAGAAGTTATGTGGTGATAAAACCTGGAAACTTTGAAAAAAAAAATAAATGAGTAAATGAGGACCAGAAATTGGAAGAGATTTTTGAACAATCTTAAGTTTGCCTTGAGATCTAAGAACAAAGCAAAGTCCAGATAGTGGATCCATAGTAAAAATTCCATAGTAATTTTTAAAGAAGTATTGGATAATATTTGTAAGAGAAGGACTGCTATGACAGAGAAATTAAAGAAATAGAAGAGCTTGAGACTAAACCAAAAAGAAAGTTTCTAGTGAGAGAGATAACTGAACTGACTTTGTGGTCCTAATGAATTTACTGTGCTGGAAATATGCTGCTATGGGATGAATCATCAATACAGAGTAAGAGCAAGCAGGAAGTTTCCTTGTCATCTGCAAATATGCTGGAATTCAAATGTTTCCTATTTGAAGTGGCCCGAGATACAACCTCCAAATGAACACATTCCAAAAAGATGCCATGTACACTGGCTAAAAGCAAGAGCCATAAAGGTCTTAGTTATAAACTCACCTGTTATTTCATATTGTGGTGTTGTAGCTATACCCACTATTGCTGGATGAGTTTTGTAAGATTGCAGATGCTTTTATTCAAATGATTTATATAGATAAAAAATGAAATAATTTTCAGGGCACACAACCTTGAACTTCATTCTCCCATATCAGAGCTTAAGTTCATATCCTTGTCGTGAGAGTGGAGCATCTCAACTGATTTCCCTATATATTGGGATGTTGGCTGCTCCAGGGAATATTCCTGCCTCTTCCTCACTCTTCTGTGATAACAGTCACTAGAGTTTCACTGACACAGGGAACAGAGACTAGTCTGAATTCTTCAAAATTTTTACACGAAAGAGATTCTTTGCCATGTCTGGTTAGTGACAATTGTCATGATTTCTACTTCTAGTTACTTAGCCAAAGTATTGCTTACTGCCATTTGTCAAATTTGCTGGGGTCTGCTCTGCATATATGATGTGTCTGTATGATGATAACTAGCATTAGAAAAAGGAATTGCACCCCAAATCTCTGGTACCTTGCTACTTAAGAAGCAAGTAAGGAAAGATATGCATGTGCCTTGCTATGTGTGAGGAGGTGGCTGTTGTGAGAATTAATTGTATTACAAATCCATGCTTTTCTCTCACTCTGAACATCTTCATCTGCACCTACAAGTACAAGCAACTGCAATACTACACTGGTCAAATATCAAGGACTGAAGAAGTATTTTCCTGAATGATTTAAATTATTGCTGCTCTGGATTCAGTTATGACATTAATTGCACCTCTGACTCTGCAAATCATTGTGATTCTTCTGTTCTTCTTTTCAGTTCCTCTTGCTGGGAAAGAAACCTGGGAGGAGGAGTGTGTCCCTCAAGCACTCTCCTACAAAACAGGATCAACCCTGTGTTCCTTATTATCTTTCACAACTGCACATTATTTGTTTGGATTTTATTCTAAAAAATCAATTGTTCACTCCTGTTTTCTTAAACTAAGGGGAATTTTTCAGTTGGAAAGCTCTCTGGAGCTTTCAAGAACAGAAATCACCAAGGTATGTGCATTACAATGAATATTTTTAGTCAACATTGATAGACTGTAGGAGACATAAAAGACAAATCCAGCTCAATATTTAAATGTCCTCATGAAATGAACATTTTAATAAAAAGGCTTGAGAAAGAAACAGATCATAAATATTTTTGAATTAGTCATTGCCTGTTGCAACCATCACTCCATATTTAACTATGGTGCTATCCAATACACTCATACTCTGGCAAGACTTGAACCATCACCTTAAGAAAAAGCAGTTCCCAAAAGGGGCTGTGAACACTTACTCTCCATTGTGGTTAAAGTTGTCATATTGCAGAAAAAGGGAAGCATAAATGGTTTCAGTCAGCAGAGAGTAGATTGCAATCATGATGAGAAGCACTGCCAGCTTCAGGACAGAGTTGAGACGAAGAAAGACTGCACAAGTCACCATTGCCAGTACACCAGTGAAGACAAAATACTGAACAGAGAACAACACTGGTTAATCTGGGAGGTCAGAGATAAACATTTATGTAAATAATCAAGTAACCAGAAGTGTGGAAAGATTATTTTGGATTTCAGTGCTCAGTTAAGTCCTCTTAGGGCCCAGGGCCTTTTGAAAATAAGCATTTTGCTAAAATAGAATGTGAAATTACAAATTATTTTTCATGGTACCTCCATGTCAGCAGAAATAATTTTCTGTTCCTTTATGGCATTTACATTGCATTATAAGGGAAGTGGTATCCTCTATAATTAAAAGAGGAAAGAGAGAGATGCTGCTTGCAGTAGTTTGCTACTGAAAATCAACCAGGAGAAAACAATTTGTATTCCTTTGGAGTCTAAATTTCCACAAGACCCAAAAAATACTCAGAATGGGAGAATCATATTTCTACTTTAATTCTTCCTATGCCACTGAAGAAAGAGGATAAAGCCACGTTTGGACTCTGGTTTATTTTTTTATTTTTATTTTTTTTTTAATTTTTAATATGGTAGGTCTAGGTTGGTTACGTTACTCTCTTAAAATGTGATGCCTGGAAGTTTTACTCATATCTTATTTTCTAATCTTTTCATTGTCTCATTTTTCTCAATGATTAGTCATCTGCCAAATGCAATCCATGCAGCTGATACTGCATGGAGAGAGACAATCATGGTCATGAGCTGTTCAGACTTAAAATAGCAGCATCAACACCCACAGTCCAAATGTAGTTTAAATTAACTCCAGTCGCACAGCTTTAGGAGCAATCGTATTCATTTTTTCTGGGTACAGTTTTTTCTTTAGTGCAGATTCCCTGTAGGAAAGTCTGAATCCCTGCTGTTTAGAGCATACTGCTGGCAGTATCATGACACTGCCATATGACTTTCTAAGCAACATACTTCTCTTATCTACACGACCCACACATTCATTTCGTTGCCTGCTTGCTCATCTTAGAGAGGATTTATTTATTTATTTATTTTCCCCTCCAAAATCAATCTTAAAATAACCACAGCAGTCTAACTACTGTCTTTGTCATGTAAGAAGTTTTGCTCTCCATTACATTCATGCAAATGAGGTGTTTTATTGCACTGGGTCCATTGAATCATTGCTGGGTGTGTTCCCAGCATAAAGGCTCTGCATAAAGTTCAAGAGTTAAATCTTATCTGTAATGCCCCATTAGATCATAAGGTTAATTCCTTAATGGTTTTTCTGTCAACATGTGGTTAGATGGAAATGTTCCCCTCTTCACAGTGTTGAGCCCTTGACTCCACCACAAGGTAGTGGTTGCTGTATAACCTTTGTGGATCCACACCTCAGAGTCAAAAGCACCCTCAGAAATACCTCAGGACAGGAACAGATGTCTGTAAAAGAAGCAGACGAATTGTTGAAGGTCTGGTTCTTCAGGGCTATTGGTTTGTCAAAATCACACCATAGCTGTGAAGAAATAAAACAAAATCAGGGCTATACTGTGCACTGGTGCCTAATTGCTTGTCTGGCTGGCTGGGTTCAGGGGTGGGACTGGCTGACCTGCTGCTCTCCATGCCACCTGCCCAGCTGGCACCAAGGACTGAATAAATGGACAGTAAGATACATACTGTGGAGATGAAATGCAAAAGGGGGAGCTATTTGTGCTGCAGATGTTTAGCATCTGAATAGCCCCCCTATGCTCTCTTTTCAGAGTGGAAAAATGAGCTCCACTGGGATTTCCTGAGGACTGATGTTGGACTCATAAGAATTACCTCTCAAAGTGCTTGGACTTTGCTATAAACTATAGAGAAAGTTACTTAATTGGAAGCATAAAATCAGATTGAATGTTTGCTCTTTCTGCAAGCTGCGTTTGTCTGCTATGGATAGTGTTATCTTTTTGGATATGGGACATCAATCCTTCATTTTCATGGTTGTACCAAAGCATGGTGTGGCTCCAGAATAGCAGTTGTGATGCTTAGAATGGAACGGAATAAAAATTCACTCATGAAACAATTATTTTGATGATGTAATGCTTTTTGCTGCTATGACCTGCATTCATTTTAATTATATTTCCAACCAAAAGCATTAGATAAAAAGAAACCAGCGGTGTCAAGTTGGACTACATTATGGTCTTAGAATGAAGGAAAAAATCATTAATTGTTCCATGTTTTGACATTTAAAGCAGATGGAGTTTCCTATCATATATATATTAATTTACTCTGGATGATTGTAATAGGTCATATAATCAACCTGGTGTGTACAAGCTAGTTACAGGTCTTTTTTCCCAATAATTAGAGAATTATTTAATGAGGCTCAATTTCTTATCATTAAATTTGAATTAATTTTGAACTTGGGACTCTTTTTTTTTGTTCTTTTAGCCTTAATTCCTTAACTGCAGTGCAGAGATGTATTACCTGTATGTATTACCTGTGCACTCTTCCAGGACGCCAGACTATTAATGGTACTTGCTGAAAATTGATGAGGTATACAACACCTCTCTGCAGAGCAGAATGTCACCAGAAGAAGTACAGGTGTTTTTTAAAAATACTTTCAGGACCAGAAACTTAATTTTATAACAATAAGAATTCACTTAAGACTCATTTGTCTGCCTGGTGAAACCAAAGCTTTATGGCTCTTATGAGAAAGCATCTGAGTCTTAGACCCCTCCAGCTGGCTGCATTTGAGCTCAGGGAACACAGGAAGCTGCAAGGCTGAGATGCATTACCTGTTCCTAAATGCATGCAGGTCCCTCCTGAACAAACTGTTATTATGGAAGAGCTTTGGCATATAAAATAATGAGATTATATTAATGTTGTCATTTCCTATAGAGGTCAGGACACAGTGACTCAAGTCATTGTCCAGCTAAATATATGACAATACATATGACTGTTTACTGCTTTATAGAAAACCACTGGTGTGACAGTAAAAGTAATAATTTTTTTTGGACTGTCTTTGGATTAGCCAACCCAGAAAATTTCAGAGGACACAATCTTAAAAAATAATGAACAAGAAGTCAGGGGAAGTAACAAATTGGGAATGGACAGTGTGTTAGAGACCTTGTTTTAAGATGACTAATTCTACCAAAATCTTTCCTGAAAGGCATTTGTTAGACATGATTTTGAAACCTCTTTATTCTAAAACACTGCTTAGTGATTTATATTGTAATGCACCATTGTCCTTTTTTTCAGGAAGTTTTCAGCCCAATTGAACTTCCTGATATTTACTGTATTTGTATTTGCTCTGTAATGATAGAAATGAGTGGCTGCATTTTTCTTTCTCTGACTTACTCTCCTATCAGTGATATTTTTAATCTATCAGTGAGATATTTACCACATTCTTGGGTCAGACTTAAGCACCTGTCAGGCTGACATTATAATCTGCCTAACTTATGCAAAGGGTCTTTCATGTTGCTGAATACATCAGGATAATCAAGGCTTTACTGGAATTTTTAAAATTATTATTTTAGCAAATGTTTTATTTTTCTTCATAATCTAAATAACAGTAGAACTTTAAGATGAGATGAGAACTTATGAGAGGAAGAATTTAATATCCATAAGCATTTTTTTGATTGACAGGCTCTAAGAAAGTATTTCAGCATGTCAGAAAATTACAAAAGGTCCTCAAAGGGTGGGTATGTTGAACAGAAAGTTGACAAAAGATTTTAAATATAGGTGATACTCATGAGGGAGAAATAATTAAATATTTCACAAATACATAGATTAAGCAATGTATTGAATTTCTTGAAGATATGCTTTGCCTTTTTAATGTTATCTAAATCACAGCTGGCTTATAGACATAGTTAGCAAGTCCTGTAGCAAGCTTAATAATTCATAAATCATCTTTTCCTGTATAATATTCCTTGGTTCCCTATAAGCTTACAATATTGATGATGGCTCCAAGAAAATTAATCAGAATGGATGCAAATATAATGACATTCCTTGCCAAGTAGGTCTCATTAATCCAGCAGCAAGTTTTCCGGAGCATTAAGGGTAAACATTTGTAATCCTCTGCCGTAGTTATCAGCACAAGAGCGGAGTGCAGCATAATCAGGATAGAAAACTGAATGACCATTGATATCACTCTGGGGAAAAAAAAAAAAAAAGAAAAGAGAATACAGCATTAAATCTCAACACAGTAAATCAAGGGAAAAGCTGGACAACATGTCCATGTAGAACTAGTCAAGGGAGTCAGGAGGGCTCATCACCCCTGTGGTTCTGAATACAATTCATCTCACTACACGGAAGTCTCTTAGAATTATGCAGATAGAAGGCACCTTGAGATTGAGATTGACTTGTTCTCCAGTGGCTATGCTTTGATCCCACGTTATGGGCACTGACAGAGGGCTATGCAAGATTAATTCCTTCAGTTTCCCACAGAACAGGAGTATTCTGCAACAGCCTTCTTGCTTTGCAAAGCCAAGTGCCTGCGATCCGATTTGGAACTGGTAGTTTCTAAGTATACCTCAGATATATATAGACAGTCTACATATGCTGGTGTAGCCTACCAGTTCTGCTAACCTAGCCTGATCCAGCTCTGAACAAAACCAAATTCAGGCCTTCAGAAAGATTAGGATCAAGCATCAAGAGGTCCAGCCTGAGGACACTAACCATTAGTTCTTATTTTGGACTGCCAAACTCTACATGTAAGACCCATGATATTGAATTAAGGTATTATAAAGGGAGCATCTACACACCTAAGTCTGGGATAAAAACCCAGAACTGCAGAGTAACCTGCTTATGTGCCTGAGAAACTGAGACCTTGTATTTGTTCACAATAAATTTATAGGCAACAATTTTTTTTCCACGGTAGCTGCTCAACTGAAGATTGATGTGCTTGTCTCTTGCCTAAGCCTGCTTGATTTAAAAACAAAAGTGAAAGTGGCATAGAATGACCTCTCAGATGAACAATCCAGTATCTGTGTTGGATTTTGATGGGAGTATGTTGATAGGATCAAGTACAATAAAATGCATAGACAAGGCTAGAGGAATCCGAACAAAAAACCATAATAATTTTCTGTCCATGAACTTCCCCTGGAACTAGGACACCTGGCTTGGATTGCCCCTTCATTCAAGAAGAGGTTCAAGACCAATTGATTTTCTTTATAGGGATTCTCTTACTGCCAAGATCAAGTGAAGCTTAAAAAGAGCTTTTTCCTTCCCTCTTCCTCATGTACAGTCCCAAATCAACTGATTTGAGCCGAAAGGAAAACTTATGTAAAACAGAAGATGCAAGAGTTTAAATTAATAACAATTTGAAATCTGCTTTCCCCCTTCACCAGAATAACCCAGTGAAAAATGGGCAGAAATAAGGATATTTCAGCATTCTACTCTAGTAAGCCCTACTGTCCATGTGAGCTTATAAATAGTTCATTGCAGGAAATTAATGAAACTCCCAGGCCTCTCAGATGGAGAAGATGAATCATTGCAAAGTTGGCAATGTAATATAATCGTTTCATAAAGGACAGTTACGGCAAAAAATATGGCATTAATTTATCTCACTTAGAGTAATTTCCTCAACTCGATATTTTAAAGAAAGAAAACTATTGAAAAAATTTTTAAATTCATGTGCATCTGCCCTGTCAGGGAAAAATGCATGAATGGATATTTATCCTTAGGGAGATAGATATAAATGGAAATGAAATTCTGAAACATCCATACACATTAGATTTGAATATGATTCCCTTCTTTAACACGCAGACTGATGTAAACTCTCTGGGAAACTCCCCAAAGAACTTTAGTAATATATGTTCTATGACAATTTAAATAACATTTTCACCAAATTTTAAGAAACCAAAAGAGCTCAAAAATATTCACACATCTACTTAAGCAAACACAGAATTTCATCCTTGTTCCACAGAAACCTGAAGCATTCACTGAAAAACTCTTATATGTGTTTTTAGGAAACGGGTAAGCACGAGGACTGCATTATAGTTTCTTAGTGGTTTCCTGGAAATTATTTCTATGGTTTTCTACCCTAGTATTTTACTTCTCTGATATTTACCAGTGGCATAATAAATGAATATACAGTTATCTCAAGGATTCTCTGAATCCAAATCCTGTCTAACTTCATGGTAGTTTGTTCAATTGCTCATGCCTTGAACTGCTTTTAGAACTGGAACTTAGGAAATTTGAACTTCCAGATTATTTTCTCATCCAATATGTTTAAGCATATTGAAACCTTCTCACTCAAAACCCCTATCCTGTTATTTTAAGGTTGCTCATCTGTTGACAGGCATGCTTTTAAAAAAACCTGAAGCATATTTTTTGAAGCAGAGTATCAGAACTTGAAAAAGCAAGATCAAAATTTGTCTCCTTAAGCCTGCCTTGACAGTGATCGTCAGCTCCTGACAGAACATAGGAACAGCCATAAAACACCCATGCATCTCCAAAACTTCTCTCACAAAAGGGGTAGTGGTAAATACCCTTTCCCTAAATATCTCCCTAGGTTCCAGCAATCAAACTTTCAGGCCATTCTTGAAGAAAAGGTCATATTCTTTTAAGAGCCTTGGCTGATCTTTTCTTGTAGGAATTTGTCTAATCTTGATTTTGACCTATTTGTATTTGCAACCTCTTTAACATTCAGTGACAAAAAGGCCCTCAGGGAAAAACACAAGACTACTGGCAAGAAGAGAAACTAGGAGGTGAGACAGCTGCAGGCAATGTGTTCTTGTGACTCCTTCCCCCTCATTCCAATGACACTAGATACCCTCACAAGAATTAACAGAGATGAATCTGTGCAGATAGAAAAAAAAGTCCTTTTTTTTCCCCCACTGGTATGGCAGTGATTGATATAGCAGCAAAAATCTTTTTGGAAAACAGGTTCTGTTAATAAGATCCATAAATCTTCTTGTACATACTGAGGAAAAAAATAACAAACAAACACACAAACAAAAACATCTAGCGGAAGTGAAGAGCTTTAGATGTGTATTGGAAGAAGAGCTTTCAAAAAGCAAGCAAACTTACTAGGGGCAATATAACACATAGGGAACAACAGAAGATCATGTACTACTCTGGGTACTTTCTCAGCTGAGAGTTACAGAACATAAAAGACACCACTGCTACAGAGTTTTGTTGCCTGCCTGCCCCTAACCACCACTTTGGTGTTTTCAGACATCGACCTGGTAACTCCCATCTTCCAGAGATGATCCAAGAAACCTTGCTTCACTACTGTAACACTATAAATGTCTTATTTCTTTTACAAATAATGTATTTTCAAACTGAACCTACTGTCAGACATAAATTAAGGTTCATCTGAGTGCTGGAAACTACCTGAGAAATATGTTAATATGGATATTTCTCTTTTAACACTTGCTCTGTCCAAGACCAAATGGGACCAGAGGATTGTTATAGTGGCAGTCCTCTTCTAGAAAACTGACCTCAGTCCTTGCACATGCTCTTGTGATCTCATTAAATTGTAGACAAAAATGCCAAATGATAGGTTTGAGTCTATGAAAAGTGGACACTGAGGTCTCATGTATGTCACATTTTCATCACCTTGATAGGAACATATTGCTTGGTCAGCCCTGAAGAAGGGCAGGAGTGAAAACAGATCCACCCGATCACCTCTGTGCTTATTAATGGCCTGAGACTGCTTTTCCCAGCTGGACAAATCACAGTGTCAGCAGCAAAGCAAGCAGGACAATTCTCTTACAAAGCATTTATGAAACAAAACCGGGAGAGTCACTAATACCCAAGGTGATTATCAGTCACTTAGCAAAGAGGCACAACTATTGTTCTGGATCGTGTTTCACGAGGACACACTGTGGCAAATTTTTGTAAGCCAAAATTTCCACTTGGTGGTAGTTCTACTTGAAAGCATAACAACATAACATCAGGACATGCTGCTGTCTCACTTGAAAACATGTAGCTGAAGATAAAGTCAAAAAAAGTGGTTAGTATTGCAAAAAAGTGAAAAAATATTTCCAAATACCTCTGGGGAACAAACAGATTTTATTGGTTCATTACACTTCAATCCTAAAAATGTTATTTCACTGTGTCCCTAAGAAGGCCTTCAGATATATAGAGATATATTTCTGTATTTACCTGGAAGAAGGGAGCAAGCTTTGGATAGCGGTGATAAATACAAGAACAATAAATGCACACACCAAGTTTGATTTGAATACTTCATCCCGCATTTGAGAATACTAGAATAAAAAAAAAACAACAAAAAAACACACACAGAGAAAAGTAAATTAGCTGTTAACACATGCAGTAGTTTCATTAAGGCTGATGTATATAGGAGAAATGGGGAAAATTAGGACAATGCACCAATAAATCAATAAACCCAAATTTTTGTTTAAAAAACAAACTCATGAAAAAATTGTTAATAATCTGGTAAAATATTTTAACCAAGAGAGCAAAAATCTGTAATTTACAATACAAAGTTGTTTTGCTTAGTCCAAAATTATTTGCTTTAAAAATCCTGAGGTAGATACCGGGAGGTTGTGCTGCTGAGTAGAATATTAAATATTTGACTGCTTAAGAAAATACTTAATAACCAGAGAAACCATGAATTTCCCCACATGAAGACAAGCACTGGAGTCATCTGTGACTCTGCATGCATGATGGCACAGAGGTGTCTCCATGATGGCCAAATTGAGGCCTCTCTGGTATTTTATCTAATCTCCTTTTTTAAGAAAATTACATAGTTAGAATATTCTGTGACTATTTGGGGTGCTGGGATGCTGAAACTCTGTATCTTAACTTACTCAGAGGTTATGTGGAAACTTGGCAATATGGGCATTCTCCAAATGTAAAAGACTGTTTGAGGTTCATTATTATAAATATTTATTGAAAAAATATTTTTCTCCAGCATATCAATAACTGAGAATTCTATCAGGTTAATTTTATATGGGAAATACCAAGAAATGGAGTAACAGACACATCAATAGACCGCAGTAGATCAGTTAAAGTGGAAATATTAATCAAGTCCTCAGCTGTTATTTATCATTGCTAATTCAATTAAACTGCAGCTGTTTATAGCAGATGAAGATTAGTCCATAGGAATATTTTTTGTAGTTCTTTATATACTTTATGGATGCCACCAAAATTTCTTTGTTTTATAAGAAATCCTGCAAAGAAATCTTGCTGCAGTCATATTTCTTTCTCTGAACAATAACTTCATTTTGTTTAAACCTTTGCAGTTTTAAAGGGGCTGAAAAAAAGGTTATAAGAGTCAAAGCAATATCAGACACCAGAATCTCTCACTAGAAATTTGGAAATAGGGAAAATTGGTTAGAAATGCCTAGAAAATATTATAACATTAAAAAAAGAAAAACCTAAGAAATGTGTCAGGAACATACACTGAGAGAGTCGAGCTATGAACTGGATTTCATAGCTAGTTTCTCTTGAAGGGAGATCCTAGCTAGACTTATTTTCCCTACATGGACCTTTGGTAAGGACATTATCTGAGCTATAAACATCTGGTCAAAACAGTCTCAAGCTCCCAGATGAAAAAAGGCTTCTATCTTCCCTGCTCCCATTTGTTATGAGTAAGAGAGGGGGTTCATTTGTTGGTGTCCCTAATTTTGACTCCCTCTCCTGTGATTATACCTTGTGTCTACTGTTGGCAGTCTCACTTTGGCATGATTTTTGATAGTGCTTACAGGTAATTCCACTTCATTTTGCTGCTGGAGCACCAGAGGCACTGACCCTGATTTTATGTGCAAGGAAACAGAACTGCATCAATCTGCATAAATAATGGACCAGGGCTTTTGTCAAATAGGGAAAAAGAAAGGTATGTTCTTCAAAATATAACATGAAATCCCAACTGTTCCATAGGGAAATTAAGGCAAACTAGATGAATGAAATACAAACATAGAATGGCCTGCTGTGTTGAGCATAAAAAAGAAAGGATGGATGCTGTTTTCTAATCAGTAACAGTATTGTGAGGAGGAATTGTTAGCATCCCTAGGCAGCACTGACATAAATGATAAACGTCACAGTTCTGTAGCAGTCTACCCCTTAATGACTTGGAGAAGTAATTGAAGGACTTGCTGAGCCTCAAGGCCCTTCAAAAAGCATGGGAAGGCATGCAGCCAACCAGAGCTGTGTAGAGTAATAGGAAGAACCATGATGTGACCTTGTCTGCAGTGAAAACCTTCACTGCAGCATCCCACAGAGCCACCTGTGCTGGCCTGTCCTGCTCATGGCGCATCAAAGGCTCCCATGGGGCTTGGGCCATTTGCCTGCACTGGGAGGGAACTGTTTATCCATGTGCTAGCCCAGCCTGCTGGCTGAAACCAAGGAAGGCCAGGTTTCTTCTGCTGAGCAATGCTGCTTATTCCTCACCTCTCTCTTCCAAAGTCTCTTTGAAAGGGGAGCACCAGCAATATGACAGACTTCACACGTTCCCCCAGAGAAAATGTTTGTGCACTGGGGAGGAAGGTTTTTGGTCTTATCCTCACTGCTGCTCTTTCACTCACTTATAGATGAAAAGAGAGACCAGGTTTTTTTCTTTATAAAAGTAATGTTGGAAAAGTTTCTGCAATACAGGAGAGGGATGGAAGAATATGTTTCAAGAAGTCTAAGACGGGAGACGAAATGAACTCCTGAGAAGATCAAAGAGTAGACAGGGATCCAGTTGCTGACCAATGATAGAAAAGTTGATGAACAGGCACAGAGTTTGTCCAACATCTTTTGCAACCTCCTTGCAACTAAAAGTTGAAAGAAGGAGGTGATGCCTGTGTCTGCTGATATACAGCAGTCATGAAGAGCAAAATTGTTTTCCTACTCACGTAATTTCTATTTATCTTACCAGTCAGAAATTCTGAAACAGAGAAGCTCAGATATTTAGGTCTAATATTTGAACTAAGATAACATGTATATTGAAATTCAAAGCTCTTTTGATATTTCCAATATGCTCACCTCACAGAAAATATGTAAACCCTTCCTGTCTAAGCCCAGCCTGTTTTCTAATCCAAGTACAAATATGCAGGAAGACTTTGAATATCCTTATACAAACCTTTACATTGGAAACTTTCTTTAATAAATTCCTACCAGCATGTAAAATTCCCTGTTCTGTACCTCTGCTTTACCCTGTATGAAAGTACATGCTACGGATATTTTCAAGTTGATGATGTATAGGGAGATCATCATGATGATCTCTTTTAATTATCATTGGAATAATCTGAAGTAGTATCAGATTTTCCTATGAGCTATTAAATATTTGGAAATTTTAGTATCTTTTCATGCTACCATCAGAAGTACTTTCCCGTGAAGAGATGCTCTATCTGCCTACATGCTATTTGTGAAAAATACCTCCAGCAAAACTGAGGGTGAATTGTCTCCAAATGTTATGTCGTGTTAATGAGTGAAATACAGGTTAGTAATGAGTAGTTCATTTTGATAAAGAATCTATAAAATATACCAGGTGGGATCCTGCACAAATCCTATGAAAAATTTCAGAATTCATATGGAAATACACATAATACCTCAGAGAGATAACCCATTCTCTAATGAAACTGCTTCTGCTTGCTGTGGAATATGCACTTATCCTATCACCATAGAAGGACAAAAAGCAATGAGATAAGAGGATGTTCCCATGGCTTAAACTGCAGTGACATAGCAGTTATCTAAACCAGTGTAAACCAGGATCTGTGCTAGATCCATGGTAGTTTTGTGCATGTTGATTCCAGAATTCTTTTGGGTTTTTTTCCTACCCTTTTAAAGTCTTAAAGGAAGAAACCAGAAATGTCATGGCCAGTGTAATCCTGATACCTGGAATTGCTTTATAGTGATAAAATTCAAAGCAACCCAGACTATTTAAACAGAAGTCCACTATAACATTTGAGATCCATTCATGTCAACCCATGATCCCTCATCGTGGTTAATCCTGTTACTAATGCAGGAAGAATAAACACAGTTCATGTGGTTACTCACTTTTCTGTCAGTTGAGGTACAGAACATTAACACAATTCTCACTGAACAAGGTAAAGGTAACACTTCTTGGCCAGGATCTCAGCTATGGGTGCTGTTTTTTCTGCCCCCTGTAAACTGTCAAGTCTGGGATGAGAGGCACTTACAGATTACAGAAATCAGTATTTATCAGATGACAGTGCTACCTGAAGGTGTGATGGCTAAATAAGAGGACACAGGTTTTTACATGGGGGAAGTTACTTTACTTCAGAGCCTCCTCTGGCTTGAAGCTGTCTCTGTGCTGAGCAGAAGGTGAGTGTCAGCCAAAGGCAGCAGCACTGGGAGAGGGGAGGCCCACAGACCCTGCTGACTCTCAGCCATACCTTGGGAGCAGCTCAAGGTGTTGGTGTAGAAGGTCATATAAGCAGTATCAAAATGTTAATGGCTAGAACAAAACCCATAATTTCAGACTGAAAGGTTAGGGGGAGCAGAGGGAAAAGGCTGCTGAAAGAGCTTTGTGATACTTTTATTTAAACTTGAGTTTGGTGTTTCCTAAATGGACTGGAAGAAGGGAGGAAGTGGTAGTAACAAGATAGCATGGAGGAAATAGTTACTTTCTGCAGGAAAATTATTCAAATATTACTTCTTCCATGACTTCCTGCAATGTATGGTTAAACACTAATGTTATAAGGACAAACCTGTAATTACTGTACAGGCATGCAGGAGGGAGGGGACATTTCTCATGCTGTCCCACAAGACAACTCCTCCTTTCTACAACAAAGAGGACGTTATGATTCACCTTCCCTTAATCCACATCATTCCTTTGCATCCTGGTAGATTCCCCATCACTACCTGAGCACACTCGTGCTCATTCCCAGCACCCTGAACAGGAGCAAGGATGTTGCTGACCAGAGGCTGTCCAGTTGTTGGAGGTGGATGTCCCAGAATAAGTAAAGAAGTGGTGATATTTTTTAAAACTTTATTCCTTCCTTATATGAGAAACCAGTTTAATTTATGGAACAGAAAGAAGACTCAGTAAACTTTGCTGAAGGGATTTTATGTTTCTATTGCCTGTGCCTACAAGTTGGGACTAACACCTAAGGAAACACTGAATGAAAACATAATTCTCCAAACACTGCAGCCCAATTCTCCATTGGAAATGTCCTACTGGGAAGAAAATGTATCAAACCTGCTAAAATGTTAACATTTAAACAGACTTTTTTTCATTCAGATGCAATTAAAAACTTTATTAATATTTTAAATCTGACCTATGTAATGTGATGGATTATGGCATGGATCTTCTTTTAGCTCCTTAAACTGCATTTAAATTGAATTCTACACTTCCCTTAGAGTTTTTCTTTGTGGTTGACAATTGTGAAATCTAAAATAATGAGAAAGTTTATATTCTGGATATGGGATCTGATTCTGGGCAGTGCCCCTTTACACCAGCCCATGCTCCGACCTTGTGTGATTAAATAGCAAAGATGAGGTGAACCACTGACAAGTTTGTTCATTCAGCAAGTTGCTGGTGACCAGGCTGTTTCCTCTTCTGAACAAAAAAATTCAGATTCTTTAACCATATTTTTTTTATCTTGTGTCTTGACAAGATTAAAAACTATTCCTGACTTTTGGGACTTTATGTAACAATTCACGTGATATTGGAGATCTTGAATTTTGCTTCCTCTGGGTCCCTGTCAGCTTTGCATGATGACAGCACTGAAAGAAATATCTTCACATCTTCCTTTTCAGCAGATAATTATTTGTGGATAATTTGCCTGGTGTCTCAGTGCAAATATCCTCATGGGAAAATGCAATCTTGTATTTTTGTTTTAACAAATATTTCTTGTTTCTTCTACAAGATTACTAGTGCAATAAGGGCTTAGATATATTTCAAGCAGAATTTTTCTTTTCCAGTTGTCTTGATAAAACTCTCACCAATCAGCCTTCCTGAGGATTAATCTCTCATAAATCAAATAAAAATGTCTGTTTTCCAGCGGAAGTTAGAATGATGACGGAGAAGTGAACCTCCATGCTTCCAATACCCCACTGTTTTTATTTCCTTTCAGTCAAGTGCACATAGTGTTGCAGACCTGCTGTTTCTGCACTGTCATAGGATATGAAATTATCAATGAAAGTCAATGAAATTATCTGAGATCTGTGCAACCTCACCCCGTGCCATCAGCTTTCAAAGACTTTTCTCCCATTACCTTATCTTTTAAAACTTATAACTTACATTTGGATGTAGACTGAAAGAGAAGTTAATGAGATCATATTGCTGTTGAGAAGCAGCAAAGACATGAACCATATTTAGCTCTTAGAAACAGACTTTTTAAAAAGGATGTTTAAAACAGAATTGAAAAATTACTGTTGACTTGAAATAAATTTTGCAGCTGCATAGAGGACATCAGACGGATTTTATGACTAAATGGAAGGAACACATCTATATAAATATAGATATATATTTTTTGAATAGAAATGTCAGTTTATTAATATGCTCAATCATCGATAGTGCCAAAGTAACCTGACAGAAAACTGCTTGTACTCAATACCAAGTTCAACCTGGCCAGTGGTTGTTATTTTCAAAAACTGAGTTTGCTCAGTGTACATATTTTCCAACAAAGAAATGCAATCATTTCAGCATCATAACACCTGTATCATGTCACTGTGTATATGAACTCTAGCTCATCCCTGCCTTCTGAAAACTGAAACAAAATGAAAAAGAAAAATTAAACAAGAAAAAAACCAACACAAGCCAGAACCTACAGCTTCTCTACTTCAGTGAACATTTATTACAATCGGAGTTGTGAATAATGCAGCTACCAAGCCCCAGCTACCTTGTGCTCCAGGCTGGAGTCTTTAAACATCAGTGAAAAAGGCTTGATATGCTCTCTTCTCAATTTATCGCCACTCCGTAAGTCGATGGTGTGCTCTATTCGCTTGTTAATTTCCTCAGGCCCAGACTGGACATGCAAAGCTTGTGCAAGATGGTTTGGAAGCAGATTTATTGAATTTCTTGTTAGGGCAGCCAGAGTCTAGGGGAAAGCACATGCAAACAGAATAAACCTGCTGGTCCCCTTGGGTTAAAAATGCAATGTTTTAGTTCATGTTGCATTGCAAACCATTACAGCATTCCATGCAATTCATTCAATGAAATCTATAGAAGTGTCAATAAGTCTGTTCCACTAAACACATACAGTAAATTAAGGGGAGGATTTTAATGCCTTCTTTTTTACAGGCTAGGAGGTCCATTGCTGCACTGAGAATTAGGACTATATTCTGCTTTCCAAAACTAATATTTAATTATTAAAGCTTGCTTGAGGGGAGTACACACACCAAAATCACAGCAGGATATCTGACTCAGTGGTGTGTTTTAATAAATAAGAATGGAAGTTATATAAAACAAAACTCATAAAACTGGAGTAATGAAATTTTTCTTATCTCAAAGTTACTGGATGTGTGTAGTTAAGGAACAGATCACTTAGTCAGGAGTGAAGAAGGTGACATTTCTGATTACTTCAGCATGGTTTTTCAGATAATATGTTCTTCTTCACTACTGGTATATTTCAGCCAATCTAGATTACAGTTAGGCTCTATGATTTAATTTAACTGTAATTCATATTATTATTTAAAATATCATCTCAAATGCATTATTCCTTTGGTATTTCAATGACTAATCAAAGGAAAAAAATGAAAATACTTTTGCTTCACAAAGGAATTCTAGCAGATATAGTATGAGGGGTTTTCATCTTCAGCAAAGAGTTAGAGTTTGATTTCATAAAGAGAATAACTCATTCCCAATTCATGGTGCCATTTCATGACACAAACCACAGTGAAGCAGCTCTTTCCCACTTGAATGGGAAAACAAACTCTGCTACTGTAATATTCCCAAGGGTTAAGAAATGTTAATGAATGTAAAGAATGTGAAACTTCATACATCATAGCATAAGACATTTCAGCATTATTATGGGTGGGAAATAAAATTCTGCCTGAGAAAAGTTATTCCACAGGTCCTTCCCGAAAAGACCTTCAGCTCTATCTCCTATTGGGTGTTGTTGAAACAGGAGCTTCAGATGTTTTGTCACCATATGCCCCTGGAAAGCCAATTCTTTTGCATCTCAGGATTCCACAGGGCAAAACTATAGGGAGGTTTCCCTTGTTGATATTCAAACTACAGTTAACAAAAATATTCTATTACTCTTGGACAGCGCATTAAAACACAGGAAGGGTCTCAGGTACCCACTGCCAAATCCCAGGTGACAACTTTCCTTACAATCCTAAAATCAAGTCCATGGACTCTGTAGTCACAGATAATATTTCATATTCCATCTTATTATTGGTAATTTAAGATCCTAAAATCCAGGCAGAAAAGTATGTCAGGATTGGAATCTTCTCTCTGTTTAAGTAAAAATCAGTTTTCTTGGTTTTTTTTTAGTAGAAAAAGGACTTCAGTAGAGGAGGTTTGCGAAGACTACTTGAATCCTCCCCTCTTCTGTCTAACAAATCAGTATCATCAACATTAAGAGAAAAAAATAGTATCAGAGAAACCTTTCTCATGCTTAGGTTTCAGATATGTCTGAATTCATATCCTGGCCTTGGAGAAAATCAAGGCAAGTGGATAAATGTTATATTATTACATGCTGTCACACTACTTTAGTTAAAGTATTTCTATCTCTTTTAAAATGAGCTAGGAAGAAATGTTTTTATCATTTTTTGTTGGCTGAAAGGGCATGAGTGTGTCTGAAGTCCCTGTTAAAGGATGAAATAGCATCAGTTGGTGGTGTGCGAATTGATTCCTCAGAACTACCTTGTATTTCTGCTTCTGCACTGGAAATAAGGGTGAAGAACACCCCCTAATGTTTTTGATGAGAATTTTGTTTGATTTATATGAGGAAAATAATTTGAGTTCATCCTAGTAAGTGACTATATTTTGGTTAAAATTGTATTTTAAGCTGTGATTGATATGAAAGCTTGTCTTCTTGCTGAATGTATGAAGTGTTTTACAACTCAGAGTAGATGAACATGACATAATATCACCACTATGGCCATGGTGCCTGTAGTATTTTGCAAAAGTGGACTGAATTTGCATTTATATTCACAATATAACAAAGAAATTCATATTTGCGTTTCATTGTTTTTGATCCCTCACATATATGCACATACTTAAGAAAACTGCTTCCCTGTATTTAGAAATAAGAACAATGAAAAAACATAATGCAAATTATTGTCTCAAGAATAAGTTCTAACCATGTTTTGTCTCTTATCCCCCTCTTTGCTCTGCATCTTTTAAGACTTTATGCAAACACAAAGAAATATTGTTTCTTCCTATTATCTCTCCTACACTTTTGTGAGCAGCTCTATGGAAGACAGTCATGAATTCTACAATGGGCTTTTGAAGTTTTCTGATGATGATAATAGCCATTCATCATAGAGGAACAAACACAAAATTCTGTTTAAAAAAAAAAAAAAAGCCTAGCCAAACTTGCATCTGAAACTGAAAGAACATGAATTAAAACAAATAAATAATAAAACTCCACCTTTAGACACATTTTGTAGAGACTTTAAAAGGTAGCTTAGATTAGACTTTACTTCCTTCCTGGGAAGTTTTTCCTGCAAAATGTCTAAGCATCCTGCTCTCAACAAGAAGGGAAATTTTAATCTGTGCCATTTAGAAAACCTCAGGAACACTTCAAATTATTTTTTTTTCATAATGCAAACATCAGGTTTTGGAAGGAAATAGGAAAATAAAAGGTCACATACTTAAAAAGACAGGTTGCAGCTAGGATTTAGTTCAAGAGGAAGACACCCAAAAGAGGGTGTCTACAAGTTTGGTGTCTACATGCTCTATGTCTAAATTTCCATTTCTTCCAATACACACTCCAGATACTTTCAGTTGCCCAATCATATGTAGCTGTGGTCATCAGAGATGCCTTAGGGAACTGGACAATAGCCAGGAGAGGAGCCAGGAGATGTGGGACAAGGCACAGGGACACCACGTGTCACTGGTGAGTGGTGAGGACCATCTGGGGTGTGCTGGGGTACCTCAGCACAGAAACAACAGCAACAACAGCAGTGGGGTACCTGGAACCTGAACTGAATTCCACCCTTTTGTATAGCCTTGTCTGTCATCTTGGCAGTCTTTTATTATAATTTCTGTGATCACTGTTAAGCTTCATTGCAACAACTACTAAGGTACACCTATAGAAGACAGACATTTTAATATGCGGTTTTTCCTAATTCACATCCTGACAGGCTCATCAGGTGCCTCCACCAGCACCTACAGTGACCAAGTTATGCTTTCAGCAATTTCTTTTGTAAGGTACATGGAAGAAATCCAACTTAAACAATCATTAATTCATTCTAGAGGAGGAGGCCTTTACTCTCTTGAAATAAAATAACTTCTGTTAATAATATTTTAAATTTTTCTTTGCTTTAAGAAAGAAGCCCAGACACTTGTTTCAATAACAGAAATGTCCATTTATATTGGGCATGTCTGAATTTCAGAGAACTTGCACCCTTGGCTTACATCTGGATCAGAGCAAGGGCACATGGTGATAGTTGGGCTGTAGACAAGTATAGTTTTTGCTAATATCTGTGACTGACAACATGAAAAGTGGTTATTTGTTTCTTACATAACCACATCTACAATTCATTGATTCAGGCTGCTCATAGAGCACAAGTTTGAGGTAATGAGTATGAACTGGGATAAATTTGAGTTTGGTTTAAGAACACCCCAGATATTTCTTTTCACATGCTTCCTAACATAACTAGAGTTAAAAGTAACATACATGCGATCAGTTCCTCAAATTTTGTTGTAATTTATATTGAGTAAAGAAATAATTTTAATTCTATTGGCAAATATTCAAACATACAGAGTGATTCATTGCTGGGTTGCTGCTACTGCGATTCTCAAAGCTTGCTGCTGACAGTGACCTTTAAGCTGCTTAATTAGTGTTATTAAATGCTTATTCTGTCCAAGACTGACATACCTCTGGAAAAAGCTACTACATCCTAGTATAATTTAAATCTATCATCTGAATTTTTTAACTAAGATACATTATTTATGAGCAATACTGCCTATTGTCTCAACTGTAAATTAAAACTTACATAATAATTGAATCATACATGGAACAGCAGATTTTTGAAATCTTGTCTCCACCAAAAGGCTTATTGTAAAGCTGTGTAATACAAAATTACAGTTTTTCCCAACACCACTTCAAATTCTTAAAAAAAACAGTGAGAAAGTGTTCTAAAAGTAGATTGTTTATTGTCAAAGGAAAAAAAATGTTTTAAAGACACTGTTAAGCTATGCCTATTTCAATTACTTTCAAGGCCTATTTACTAGTACTGGGCAGGAGCTAATCAATAATTGAATAAACCCAGTAATCCTTTATTTTGTTCTTTGTTAGCATCAAGGTCAGGTTTAGCTGAGAAAATGACCAACAAAATGAGAGCCTACTCTGCACAGATTTTTTTTGACTACAGAAATTGGAATATTTTAAAGGGAAAGAAATAGAGAGAGATCAGAAGATATTCACAGCAGCATGCACCCATATCTCTGGTCCTAATGAAATGGCAATATAGAGACAGATCAACAACATACAGAGAATACTATAAGGCAGTATACGTGCAGATACACAGATGCACAGAACATATATAAAACAGGTGTTTTATATAACAGCAAACTGTGTCATGCTCAAATTCAGTTTGAAGAGATGAAGACACTGCTGTGGGCTGACTGATTGTGAAATTTTATCACTTCTGAGCACATTTGTAAGAAGCAGAAAACAGTTGACAAAAGCAAGACCTCCACACAACAATGCTTAAGGCTCAACAGACAGTTCAGACAAGTAGGAATAAGGATGTGCCGCAGAAGAACGGATATATCATGTCATTACAGATCCCTCAAAGAAAATGAAAGAAAACTTCAGCTGACCTTGCTTCATAAAGACTCATCAATATTTCAAGTGCAGTGACAAGAGTGGTGTCTGAGGGCATTTTAACCTTTCCAGCTTTAATTCCTCTAAGCAAGCAGACTTCACAAAATGATTTTTTTACCATACAAGAATTGTTGGTTCCCAGGTTGCTGGCAATCAGCCATGGAGTGCTTTTGGAAAACATCTGATCAGGAGAAGTTGCTATTATCTCATATTTCTATTGAACTACATATGCCTTTGTGCTCTAATTCATCTGGTAGTGAAACTTAATTATATCTTAGAGTATGAGATTTTAATATTTTTTTGCTAAAAAAGTCGGAAATTAAGAACCTGGTTTCACAAGGTGTTTTTGTTTTTTTTTTTGTTCCCTCAGATATCAATAAACTACCTTACACTTTTTTTTCCTGGCAAAATGTCTTTTCCCTTGTCCCTTTAATATGATGGCTCCAAAGTGAAGCTATGCAATGAGATACACACTTTGACTAACATGTTGTAACTAGTTTAGTAACATTATTTTAAATTACTTCTTTGTGGAATGGTTCAATTAAAACTAAGTCATGCACTATTTAATTTCAGTTGGGAAAAAGAAAAAAAAACAATGAACCCAAAATCTCTGCTTCACTGGCATTTTCCCAGTTTAGATACATGATTTTTCCTGCCTTGAAACAATTTGTTCAATCCTGTGCTGTTGCAGTACATGTTAGAATAAAGGTTAAAGATGAATTTGTCTCCTCTGAGGCCTCCATTATTGAAGTGCACTCAATCATGCATTCATCTCAAAGACATTAAAGGAAGTTTGACTTACGTTTTGTTTTCCCACTATGTTATCAAATGGAAGTTCAGGGCTCCAGGATCCTTCAGTAAAAGTAGCTCCACTGTTTCTCCTGTCAGAGGAGCTGACAGCCTCTTTCACAATATCTTCAGGTAAAGTCAACAGACTCTCCTCAGGTTGTTTAATTAAATAAGTCTCAATGTTGTGTTTCCTCAGGAATTCATTGCGCTCTTTGCCATGCCCTTCTTCAACTTTATAATCCCCATTCAGGCAGTCCAGAGTGGCTTTGGAGATGTGAATCCTCCTGCAGAAATGAAATAAGTAGTAGCAAATACTGATTGTGTTCTATTATACATAGGTTAGCAGGAGGTTTTGAACTCTGTATATTGTTTAACATAATGGATAAATACAAGGTTTTCTATTGTAAACAATGAAAATTAAATAGTGCATTTAAAAACATGAGCTTTATTTGTGGTCAAGTAATCTCAAGACATGTTTTTGTCGATAAGAGGTCATTAATGCACAAAGTCCTGTCACAGGAAAAATGTTTTCCTGATTACATAAAAAGTGGTTGTCATTCACACCTGATACCTTTGCTCATAGTTAATGGTTTAATAGGAGACCTTCCCAAGTAAAACACTATTCTGAGAGAAAGAAAATTGTACTTCAGGGAAGTATGTTGAAAGAAAAATTAATGGCAGACATTAGAGCAGTTTATGTGAAGGTCTAATTTCCTTCAGTTTCCTGAGGTAAACATTTGAAATTAGTGGTCTGACTGCACCTGACGTGAATTAGGGAAATAGGGAAACTATGCAAAGGCAAGAAACGTAATCATTTATATTAAGACTGAACAGTGAGTTCAATAAGCTTTGGCCAAAGTGAAGCTGAATTTTAGAGATTACATGCAAAAGAGCTCAAATTTTGCAATGGTATGATAGGAATCTGGATGTCTTCCAGCTAAATTATTTTTAAGGAATCTTCAAGTTCCTGCATGTAGGAAAATCACAGACACCTCTAGAGCATATCAACATGCTCAGCTATGCTATACTGTACAATGCAGATCATGAATGCAGTAAGAGTTTTTCATTAGGCATTTATCTAACCCAATCAAATGGTTGTAGTGATCCTTTAAACCAGCTCACTTTGAGTGTATGTCACTTTCTGAAAGACAGACTTGCATACAGACTCCTAATATTCAGAGTGAGCTAAAATTCTTGATCCTTTCTTGATGACACAAGCTAAGTTGCTTTTCTCAGGCACCACAATTTGGCTTCCTTCTGTGAAGGAAATGGTCCTAGCATGCCCCTTGGGAACTTCTTTCTGCAACTCAAAGGATACCAATACAGAATCAAATTGCATAATATTTTGATGGAATAAAAGATTATAAGGGCATATACTATGTGTATGCTTTGCTAGAAAATGAAGTGCTGGTTGTATTAAAGCAGTTTGAAGTGCCCAGGTGTATCAGAACTTGGCACAAACTGCCCATGTGGAGCATTAAATAACATCTAATTAAAATATCAAAAATTTGTATCCCAGGCATTTTTTAAGCTGTTTCAACTTCCCTGCTTCTTCTCAGGTTTTGTACAACTTTTTCTTTCTGTTACAATGATCACAGAGATCAGTAGTATTTTGTAGTGAAAATCAGTAAAACTCATAATAAAACCCAGCAAAAATGTTTCCTAAATATAAGGAAATTTTGGCCTGGACTTAAACAGCAAAGCATGTGACCTCTCAGAAAGATGATGCATTTCCTAGCTCTAAGAAATCCAAATAGGTGGAATTAAGTAAAGTACTAACCTAAAACTAAAGCAAAAATAAATTTAAAAAGTGACAGAGTAGTTGCCAAGGTGACTATCTCTTTCTTTAGATGCAACTAATATAATTTAGGAAGGTTGAGTAATAAAGCCCTGCAATATGGATTTTGTGATGGATATGATAACAGCTTTAAGCAGAGTGTGGAGATAGCTATTAATGTAATATCCTTAAATGGGCTAAATATTAATAAATAGTTGGCAGATTATAAGTATTTTCTGGCTTCACCTTTTGTACTGCTTGCTTAAAAAAACTGAAATGTGGTGAGAGATCTTTAATTTTATGCAAATACAGTACAGTGGGAACCTGAGTATTGAAGTCAAAAAGTATTGCTGACCTACTCTTGAAAGAATATCAGGCACACAGTGTTTGATGATACCTGCCATTGAGACATCACTGAAAATTAATTATTACCTAGGATTTATGCAATTCAGTACTAGAGATTAATACCTACATGCACTAAGTAAAGACCATTAGAAAATGGGATCCTGGCAGAAGAATGTCACTGAAATAACACTGTAGGATCTTATAAGGTTTCCTTCTCAGGTGTTGTGGAGACATTTTTTATTTTCAGAAAACCAGAAATTATCATTTTTTTCTCAATGCTCCTAACTGCCACCTCCCAAGGCAGCTGGGCTGTTGGCTTATGCTTCTTCTGTCAGGTGCAATCTCTCCCTGCATCACCCATGCTCGTGGGGGCTCATGGGGACATGCAGGCATTGAGGAAAGAGATGAGCCCTTCTTTCCTGCTGTCAGACTGGGTGAAAGGATATTTCCCATCCTCAGCTGCCTCTCTCCACTATGTCCTCAGGAAAATGCTGCAGGTCATCTTTGCTCCTGTTTCACAGCATGAGAGAAGGACTGCTCATAAGCCCAGGGCAGCTTTCCTGGTGAAGCTGCTCTAGGAATGGGAATGACCTCAGTCTTACAAGTAGGGGGATTTGAATGCTGGTGGCAGGGAGAAGTAAGGAGAGGCTGAAATGAACTTAACTGCTCTATTAAATCTGCTCTGCACACTAGGAAGCTCTGATGTAAATTACTATTCTGGGGAACTTGGTTCATTGCTGTCACATACAGGCTTTGTTCTGCTGGCACACTGATATCCAGGAAATCACTCTGACAGACTGAAAACCTGCCAGGCATTTTATCCACAGCAAGGCTCTGCATTTCCTGGGTTCTTCATTAATAGCCATATGACTTGCACACAGTAACAGCAACAGACTCCGCTTTTTGCAGGTGTGGATGGTGAAACTTAGGTGATCAATTTGCTCATGTGAACAAAGCATCCTCTTAGTCATCTGGGGCTATCACGTGGGATAAACAGCAGGCAATGACATTTTTTTTTTTAAATTTTATACTCGGGGGACACATGCAGAGTACAGAAGTTGTTCTCAGAGCATGCAGAAATTTAATTTTCTGCTAATTCCAAGAATATATATTAGAATAAAGGTTTACTATGTAGGACTGGAATTGCATTTGCAATATATGAAGCAAATTTCCTTCCAATTTCCTGGGAACATGACAGCTTTGGCAGATCCTGATGTGTGTGTAGGGAGGACAGCACATGACTCAGTTTTGATGACTTAAAATCTCTGTCATTCAAGGTGACAGCGCCACTTAGACTTTTTTCCACATAAAGATGTCTGATGCTATTGCTTCTAAATTCCTTGGCTAAAATTGGAATTGTCTAGGTGATCTTTTCTATATCTTTCATCAATGGCAAGCTGAAAGTTAACAGGAGATTCCTGCAATCACTACTGTTCAAATTTAGGATTTGTAGCTTCCAAACTAGCAGGACATATAGGCCATATCAGGCAGAACATTTGAAAACAACATTCAGCTTTCAGGCAAATCAGCCACATCAGACACTCAGACACAGAAAAAAAAAGGATTGTTTTTTAGTGGAAAACCATACATTTTAATATATAGAGAGGTTAAGATAAATATCTCAAAACATCTACTAAAACATCAAATTATTTAAAAGACTTCCTAGAGAGCCTGCTATTCATAACAACTTGTTATTAACATATTGACCTATGAACACATAATTCTTCCCACATTTTGAGCATTATGAATTAAAAAAAAAATAGCTTTGTGCCTCATAGTATTATTTGAATGGACAAGGTGAGAGAATGAAGCTTAGAAAATCTTATGAATGGTCAACACCTAACTGGGAAATTTGTGCTACCTCTGAGGATAATGCGGGCTGAAAACAAAAATTGATCTTTTCTGGATAATCAAGGCTGACAAAGGAAAAAAAAAGATTTTTGTCTTGTCTTTTCAAATGGCCCTACAAGCTGATCATTTCCACCTCTTTTTAGCTATAGCCTCACTAATCCTTGCCAACTGCAAAATAGCAAAAAAAAGGTCACAGCTGATGAAACGATGTAAGACAGTTAATCTCTTTGCAAGTTTAACAGTGTAATGTGCTGGCAATGTTTTCTGACTGTGGGAAATACACTTTGCCTTACCCAGGAATTCCACCTGACTCGAGTTTGTTTGCAATATCCACGTCCCATGACCAGACATCAAACTGCCACTTTCTCAGGCCCAGCACTCCACACAGAACTGATCCGGAATGGATTCCTATTCTCATGTCAATGTCGTGCTTTGTTCTTGATCTGACGTATCTGTTAAACAAAACACACAAAGAGAGAAAAAAGACCAGACTTAGGAAAATACATGTCACAATTTTCCATATCACTTTGAAAAGGGCATGATGTAAAATACAATGTCAGTTAGCTGTAAAGTGCAGTCTAGCCTGTAAAATGAAGATGGGACTTAATAAATAGAAAAGGTAGAGGTAGTGATAAAATTATTCTAAAAGCCAGGTTATCATTAAGCAACTTAATTGCATGCATGGCTCAGTGGCACTGATTATTCCAATCAGATAGAGAGAAATAGAGAGAGAAAGAGATGTCTGAGTGAAAGTATTTTGTTGGACTTAGTGCTTTAGCTTGGAATTATAAAAGGTTCAGGAGCAGTACAGAGCTGTTGGAACAGTATGGAAGTCAGGAACTACAAGGATGGTTCAGGAACAGGAACTATTTTCATCAATCCTGTCTATTCATTTATATTCTTGTGTATTTTTTACTAATTTTCAATTTTTTAAAAAAATGTTATTTTATTGATGGGGATTTTCCAGAGTTACTTTTTATGATTATTTTCATTAGATTTGGCCAGAACACCATTTTGCTCTGTCACAAAAACCATGTGAGTTTAAAATCAGATTTGTCCATTCTGGTGGGGTTTCACCCCTCAAAAATAAACACATATGAGCATATTTGTTAAGAGACTGCTTTTCCAGTTCTGCTTGTGTGACAATAACTGCTTGCAGCAGAAATAGTATTAGATCTTGAGTTCATTAATCTTTAAATTGTGTGCTCAGGACAGGAAAAGCACATTGCTACTGCTGATCTACAGACCTGCTGTGTTTCTGTAAAGGGCCTCATCTCTACAGTCACTGAAGTCAATAGAAACACAGCAAGATCACACCATAGAGCAGGCAAAGAATAAACAGCTCTATTTCACTGCTCTTAAGTTAACTACCCTGCCTCAGATGCCTCAGTAAGGACCTTGACAGATCCTCTGTAGAGGAGAAAAGGGTAAATGGCTTACTGCATTCAGTACTTGAGCTTTCATTGTTGCAACAGAACAGCAGCTCAGTTTGTAAGGAAAAAATACCAAAGAGTTATAAAATAGAGAGAAACTAGTTGAGCAAAAATGTGAAAAATTGAAAGTAAGAAATTCATCTTTATTTCCTTTCCCTTCATACTATGAAAACTTGGAAAAAGACAGGCATATGATAAGTCTCAGTGCAGTAGTTTGCCTACAAGAGCTGTTTATCACATCAGGAAGCCAACATCTAAGAGAAAAAGGTTTTAAATAGTTAATCATAAAATGATAAAAAAGAAGCTTTGAGAAGGGATTTATCTGTTTTCTTATATTTAGAGCTTATAATTTTCATTTACAAATTTCTTCATTGCATGCAAGCAAGAGGGCTTGAAATATCAAAATTAAACAATTGCCTGTCCCTGGAAGATGAGCTATGCAACAACTCCTCCACACTAAAGCACTTCAAGTGTTGTGTGAGCAGCTAATAGAAGTGAGACCACTGAGATTTAAATCTATTTTGAAGAATTTTTGTATGCTACAAAAATATCTAAACTGACACTCATAACTGTCAGAGGAATTATCACACAACTCCTCACATGATTGTTTCCCCAGTCTGCCTTGTCCTTTTGTTCAGACTAAGATAATTGTTTCTCATTTTACATCTGATTTCCTTATCTTGAAATAAAAGATAATTGCATCTAGAGGAATAATTGAGCAAAAAGCTTTTCATTGAAAATAAGAAGGGCTTAAGTTTAATAAAATGTTTTAATAGCTTATATTTATGCAGTCTTTCTCTACACATATATGGACACACATGCTATTTTACAAATTTCATTTCTATTTTACCAACTGCCATGTCCTGTGACAAGCAGCTGAAGGCTCTCGGTCTGTTTAGAGTAAAAGAGGCTGAGGTGTGACCTCACTGCTGTGTAACAGCCTCCTGAGGAGGGGAAGGGGAGAGGAAGATGCTGAGCTCTCCTCCCTGGGATCCGATGACTGGATGTATGGGAATAACTCAAAGCTACATCAGTGAAGGTTCAGCTTGGATATTAGGGAGCATTTCTTTATTATGACTGTGGCCAAACAGTGAAACAGGCTCTCTACTGAAGTGATTGATGCCACAAGCCCATGATCATGAGGCATTTGGACAATGCCCTTAACATGCTTTAACTTAGGTGACCCTTGAATTGGCAGGCAGTTGGACTAGATGGTCATTGTTGGCCCCTTCCTGCTAAAATTATTATTCTATTCTATTCTATTCTATTCTAGTCTAGTCTAGTCTAGTCTAGTCTAGTCTAGGCTATTAACTTTAAATACTGTAAATTGTGATCTTGTATTTGTATCTTACATGAGAACTAACTAACAGATATCACTGGAGAGACCAGGTAGAAACAGTGGTGCAATGGAGCAATGTGCCCCTCTGTATTTCTAGAGTGTTCACTAAGGATTGCTGGATTTAATTTTTCCTTTGTCATAAAAATGTGGTGATGGCCTGAGAAGGTTTTAGCATCCTCCATCAGCCACACAGGATGTTTGCGTTTGTCCAAAACCTCACACAGCTGTGCTGTCCACACCACCTCCTGCACAGCACTGCAGACACTAATCAAGGTCCTTTCCCCCTTGCCTTATC
This sequence comes from Hylia prasina, assembly GCA_013397195.1. Classification (NCBI taxonomy): domain Eukaryota; kingdom Metazoa; phylum Chordata; class Aves; order Passeriformes; family Sylviidae; genus Hylia; species Hylia prasina. The sequence goes on along the minus strand of VYXD01001224.1, from coordinate 154,625 downwards.
TGCCTTTCACAGTCTCCCAGCAACTTTTTGTGTGCCACTCAGGTGATATTTGATCTCAGCTCTTCAGCAGCAGTGGATTTGGCTTCCTGCCTGCACCCTTTGGCTGAGGGACACACTGTTTCTCTGTCTGCTGCAGTGCTGGTGCACATGCAGGGCTCTGCCTTTGCATCCTCCTCTTGTCATGCACATCATTGTGCTCCTGTGTTGATAGGTGGGAAAATAATTGCAGGAAGGGACCTGATGGCATGAAGTCACAGGCAGTCTAAACTATATTTAAACACCCCTGTCCAGGACATGAATCAAAGCACAAGAGTGATCTAGTCTCACTCAAATTACTTTATTATTTGCAACACAAGACTGAAAGCAGAACAGTTAAGAACCTGTTGAGGAAAAAATAATCTTCATGAAAGTTTTGCTGTAAGATATTAAATTGAACAAAGAATAAATGGTTTACTTTATTTAAAAAAATCTCTTCAAAGTCTAAAAGGTTTAAAAGTGAGGTGATTTGGTAGCATGTAAAAAGTCATGGCATTATAATTATTCTTTTTATTTAAAATTGGGAGTGATATGGGTTGAAAAGGATTTCTGAATTATGTAAAGAAGGGGACTTAATCATGGTCAAATCCAACTCCCTAACAGCCAGACTACCACATACTTTGGGAGGTCTTGTTTACATACAGGTATAGGAAAAACAAAGCCTGAAAAAACAAACCCTGGGTCACCTTCATTAGTAGTGGTAGCTCTAACTTATTCAGAAAGAGTCTCAGAAATAATAGTATGTACTAGATATAAAATATAGAGATAAAAAATTAAGATAGTTCATTTTGCAAAAGCTCAGATATTCCACATCTAGTTCTTCTCTCTCTTAAATTTATTGAATTGTCAATGAAGCTTCTAATTAAAAAAAAAATAGATTTTCTTCAACTACTTTACAGGCTCTCTGCAGATATGTTGACAAAGTACATGCACAAAGATGTATTATTGATGAACTATAAAGCAGTTCTCTTTGCCTCGAAAGTGCTTTGATATCTTATCCAGGATGAGGTAACTGTGACTGGTGATATTCTTGCCATTCATCTCATTTCAGTCTAGCCAGAGATAAAAAAATTCAGTGATTTTAATTGGATCTTGGCATTTTCTTCTGGTCAACATTTTTTGATGGATATTTCATTTTCATGGTGCTAATTGAAATCTTTCTTATTTGCATGAAGAAGGTGAGTCAAAAGTCAGAAATTTGCTTTTCAGCCTTTTCTGTAGCTGTCAAAAATCTGAATGCCCTGGAATTCAGGCCCTGCAGACTGAAAGTGACACACTGGCTGCTTCTGTGCTGACCTGTTCAACTGTGCAAGGTTATGTCTATGCTTTGAGGTACTTAAAACAACTCCAGAATGCTTTTTCATTCTCAACAAACCCTTTCACCACCTGTTCCCAGGTTCAACAGTTTGCATGGGATGAAGACCACTTTTAGTAGGTAACTTGAATGCAACTGCCTGGTTTTGGAAGCAAAACAGCTTCAGAACAGCGGAGTTGGTAAGTCTGTACCACTTTTTCTTAGTGATGGATAAAATTCTCTGGGGTTGTTCAATTTACCCATCAAGATAATGTCATTATCATCCTCATGAAGGTGAAACATGAAATGTATTCTGGTTGCAGTAAGTAAAGGGCCTTGCTGACTCTGCTGTGAGCAGAAGGATGCAAAAAGGATCTCCTGTGTTTCCTGCTAACTGAACTATCCTTCCATCATAAGGTTCACTTATACAGGGAACATTGTGCTTGGGCTCAACAGAATTATGGGATTTTCCTAAAGGAATGCAAATGCTTTTTGGTGCTGACAGGACAGGATAGTAGATGAAGTGAGGTAACTGATTTTTCGGTGTGACTCTGGGAACTGTGCCATGCCTATGAAGGAGATATCCATTATTTTAAAGAAGCTAGGTAACAGGATACAATAAACTACTGAACACTTTTAATAGTACAATGCAGGTAATGTGACTTATGGGATGTAACACTTCATAGATGAACTTTACACAAGCTGAATTTACAATTTAATGTAGATATTTTCTTAAGGAGCCAGTTTAAAATAGCACCAGGATGAGTTCACCTTATGTTTAGAACTGGAATCTAATGTAGGCAGAAATTATTACCTGGAGAAGTTTCATATTGTCAGACCTATCACTTAATATAACTGACTTGCTCTGAGTTCAGACAGAAACTGTAGGTAAATGGGCAGAGTTAATACTGCTGCATTCCTTTCCTTATGTCAATCTGCTCTGAGAAGGGGTAAAATAATACACTGAAAGGGACCACACACTATATTATTAGAAGTTTGCTTTTTCATTTGAAAATTATGTTATAAAAATCTATATAATCATATACTTATACATATATATACACACTCCTATGCCATTTTTCCAATATGGCCTCGACTGTGTTTTGTGGTGCATTCAAAGGAAAGAGGTCACAGAATTACGTGAACCCATTCATCTCTGCCTGGTTTAGCTCATATCATCATCCAGCAACAAAAGCAGGGAAAGAAAAACTGTTCTGATGTTTTCTCCATTCAGTCTCAGTGGTTGAAATGAACATGTGGAGGTGACAACATGATCAAGTCTCAGTGAGAACCCTATATTCAATCTTAGAACTGTCTAAAAAGTGCAGGCTGAACTTGTATGTCACAATATCCTTTTCCTCTGCCACACAGAAATGAAGTTAAGCCTTAGTTTTTTGGGTTTGTGACTACATTTTCTCTTCTGTGAATCTGTGCTCATTGCATCATAGAGATGTAGATCACAGAGAAATAATCTGTAGAAGGAATCCAGAAATGCATGAATAATATTAATATATAATTATATAATGAAATAATTTACTAATAATGGAATATGAAAGCAATTCCTGTCTCTTTTACTGCCTGAGTAACTTCTTTAACAAGAATTGATCGCTTCATGATTTTTGTTAACACTCAACAGATTATAAAAGCATTTTTTTCATGCTAAAAGCGGGAAACCTGCCAGAGCAGTCAGTCATCTGAAATAGTTGAGGTATTTTTGGTTGTAGGTCTTGTTTGGGTTCTTTTTGTTTTCTTTTTTTTTGCTCTCTCATGAATTTGCCTTAATATTAGTACTTAATTAGAGACTTTTAATGAAGACAAGCTGTTACCTAATTTCTGGATGCTGGGACCATTTCTGTCATAATAGTTACTCTTTCAGATGGTTTTTAGTGGGAAATGATCCAGCAAATGAAATTACTCAGCACTCCTTGATTTACCAAACAAATATACCAGCACAAAGGTTTGTTTGAATTTCTACGGTTATAGGTATTGTGCCATTTCCATCATTACACTATCAAAGAGAATCCTTGAGGAGCTGTCTCACACAATCTGCCTTCTCCTCTACTCCCAGTCACAGAGATTTTAAGAATAAGGACATTTGAGAAGGTGCTGTTATCCCTGACAACCACTTAGCTTGGGTGATAATTGTTAAAATGAAACATTATCATCTGGTGACTAAACATTCCACTGGAATCCCATTTCCATCAACAGTCAACACAGACTTTCTGGGATACAATAAAATTAAGCACAATGAGAGTTATTGCTGCATGTGGAAAGATAAAAATGAATAAAAGAACTCCTTGTGAAGAGCTTGTCCTTTTTACTTTAATTCACATTTTTAGCTGCAGCTAAACAGAATTTTCAGATCCTTGGGTTTTGCAGCCCAGATGGAGTAAGGATTTTTTCTCTTGCCCAAAGGTGGTGGAGCAAAACTATCTTACTTTGGAGTAAATGTCAGATTCCATGGAATCTTCCTGTGGTTAAAAGTTGCCCATCAATTGTTCTCAACAATTAAGGGAAAAAAGAACAAGGAGGCAGATTGGAATAATAAGAAGTGCTTCTTTGATGAGATTTTTAACAAAGCATGGTGATGCAAAAAAACATTACAGAGAAAATAATGATCTTGAATTGTTTCGTTGAGTCCTGAATAGTTCCTTTCATCTGCAAAAAGAATAGTGGAGCTGCAAGACTCAAGCTTAAAATCAAGTTGTAGAGGTTTAATTAACAATAAATTAACAACTGAGCTGTATGAATATGAGCTGTATGAAAACACTCAGAAGTAAGACAATCTGTCCACGTAGATTTATTTTACATGTTGTGTAATGAATGGATCTGACATTCTTGTTCTATTCCCTGTGACCATGGAGCCATCAACGACATTAGAAGGAGTATTCAGCAATGGTATCCTGAGATCACAGGGGGTTTTTGGACACTGCCTCAGCATAAGGGTTGTACTGATCAATACAACATTACCAACCACCTGCTGTCAATGCAGAGAAATGTTTGTCTGTATAACTTCAATGCAGCTCTCAAATCTGCACAATGGTTTCCCACATCTTGGATCATCTCCCTGTTATTTGAAACTTAAAAAAATATTTATTTTCTGAAATCTTCTGATGAAGATAAAAATTTTCTAGTCATCAAAATGTCATTTCCATCACGTTTTAAGTATGGTAAAATTCTGTGGGGACCAATGTTATAAAAAACTCACTTATAAAGAGGATTTTTTTTTCTTAACTGTGAGAGATATTTACTTCTTTAATTCTAATTAATAGCTGTAGATAACTCCAAATTCTTTCAGAAATGTGGGCAGAAGTATTTACAATATTCCATGGCAGGATTGGTCCTCCCTGTGAACTGTTTAAACACACATTAAGATAAGCAACATAAGGCTCCTATACTCTGAACAGAAAAGCCTAGGGGAAGAACCATCCTCATTGCATGGGCAGAAAATCAGATACTGGGATTATAAAATAAATTGGAGGTAATCTGAACTGAATTATTCTGCGATGGGTGACCCAAGTCCTGTGGTGTCACAGCTCCAACTGACTGTAGCTGTCATTTAAGATACTAAAAATAGAGCACCATTTCTACTGGATTGATGCCTTCAAGACCCCTTCATTGAAGGGCACAGGGTGTTACAGACTTCCACATGTGTAAGGAGATGGAGAGAAATTTACTGTCTCAGAAGGAAAAGGGTTTACAATGGATTGTCTGTAGGTGGTGTTACCAAGGAAATGTAAAAGATTAGATGTGAGTATCCAAAAAATTTTGGGATGCACAATGCTTGAATTAGAGAACATGTGTTCTCTAATTCATGTTTCACTTTCACTGCGGGGATTCCAGAAGCAAAGTATTGATTACTTTGTTCAACATTTAGCCTGTGATAATTGAATCCAGCCTTCTTAGATATCACTGTTGCATAATCATTATTCAGTTACATTTTCCATTAATTAATTTTAGTCAAATTCTTTCTCTATTAAGAGCTCAGTAATGTGGCTGCAGTGTGCATTAACTGTCTGATGTATGTCATGAGGCAGACCCAGACAAAAGTGGCAAAGAGGTCTGGAAAAGAAACAGACAAAGAGATTGGACAGCAAAATATCCAGGGAAAAGGGGAGAATGCTGATGTTAGGCAACACTAATTTAGAGAAGATAGCAACGGAAAAAGTATTTGAATATGAGAAACTCAGTATTTTTTTAATTGATACATTACGTCAGTAAAAACCCGTAAGTTTCAAAAATATAGACAAAGCCTCTCTTGGAGTATTAGATGCTAGCCAATGTCATGGCAACTCATTGGACAAGCTCTACCCACAGGCTGCTGAAACATCATTATTATTAATTGTAATTGCATCAAAATACAATAATCTAACAGCAACATAATTATATTTACATGATGGGAACACATTCCTTCATTAAAACACTTCCAGTGCTTGTGAATTTAAGCAAGAACCTAATTTAGCAGGTAAAATTTGTTCATCTGGAAAATTTCAGTACTTAGGAGTTAGTCTGTGAGCTAGTTTCAAAGCTAAAGGATAGCCAGAGCTATTTTATATTTATATTGTTGTTTAAAAGGGATTAGAGGAAGCAATTCAGACTCCTCTTCAGTTTCCTCTTGAACTTGACAACAGTACAAAGTGAGAACTGCCAAGAACTGTGAAACCTCTCAGTTGCACATGCAGCAATTGTGCTACACCTCTGAAGTAGCACAGGTTAATAAAATCATTTTACTAACTGTTCCCATGCATTACATGATCACAAAAGTCCTGTCCTTTTCACAGTGATAATGTTGAGATTTTTGAACCAACAGAATAATTACTTGTCTAGTGATAGCATTCTCAGGTAAGAAGTTCAGAACACTGCCAGAAACAATGAATCAGGGGGAGAAAAAGGCATTACCTGATAGTTTTGATCATGCTGAGCCCCATTTCCACACAGCAGTGTGCATGGTCCTGGCGAGGTTCTGGGAGCCCCGACACACAGTAATAGCAATCCCCCAGGATCTTTATTCTGAGACAGTGATGTTCCTAGGCATAAATGTATCAAAGAAAATATTTGCATTTTTTTTTCATAATTTTAAGGCTGAAATAAAAATGGTTGAAAAGTTACTGTTAAAAAACCAACCAAACCCCCACCTTGTTTCTGGATGTTTCCTGGTTGTCATTAGTATAATTGTGATTTATATCACTTTTGAAATAAAGTACCTTTACATTTGCAGCAGAAAAGGGTACAGTGATTTTTCTTTTATGCTAATCAGACACGTCCTTGCTGATGGGGAGAAAGGTTTTGTCAGAGCTAGGTGGAACATAGACCAAGGATTCAGAAATACCAGCTGAGATAATGAATAGCCCAATTTAGGCTATGTTTCTCCAGGGCATGTTTTTCTGCCCACTTTTTACACTGGAAATAAATGAAAAACCTCTTTCCTCCCACTGAAATCCCTTCCCACCTACAGTTTCAGCAGTCACACTCAAGTATTTCCAACAGCTATAGGCACTGATCAAGTATGTGCATGTCAAAGATCTCAAAGAAGCTCTTGCATCAGGCTTATTCTGTGGAGAAATGATGTTCCTTTGGCATCTAGCTAGAGACATCCTTTACCCTGTGAGCAAATAGTGAATTTCACTTCTAAAATACATATTAACAGTATAATTACATACTGAAACAGTATATTATTGTGCGATTTGATCATTCTTTTAGAAGATCCTTTTCTAGTGAGCAGAAATACCTGAGTTGCTGAAATTTTGCATTTCCCAGAGCAGCACGTGAGACCAAGATTACCTGTAAATTTGCCCAGTGTATTCTGCTGGTTGGGCCCTCACAGTGCACAGGAACAGAGAACACTACAAGTTTTTTTATGATGGAGAGTCATTGGAATATTGAGTGTAGTATTAATAATAAATCAGCAAACACTGCAGTAACAGACCTTTAAAAAGAGACATTTAAGTAGGATCTGGGAGCAAATGTGAATGGTGGTTCTCGCAGGAATCAAGTATGGGTTCCATTCAAAGTTTTGCTTAGGAAGAATGAAGGTCTGTTGTCAACCTCAGACAAGCCTTGCACGATCGTGGAGTGTCACATAGAATCTACACACTTTTACCCAAAGCATTTTGTGAAGTCAGCTGAAGCCTTAAGCATGCCAGCAAGGGTGAAATCTGTTCTGGGCATGTGGCCAAAGTAAGCTGATTCACCCTAAAATCTCCTTAAACCATCAGGAGGAACTGTGTCTGATATTGACTATGCCTGAAGCTTTGGTGAAGTCTCCAGCTAAAACAGTGATGCTTTTCAGAGCGCAATGTCTTGCTATTGAAGTTTCACACAAAATTCCAGACAGAACTCAGGCTTCAAAAACATCAAAATTCATATGTAACTCTCCTCTTTCCTCAACCCCTTCTTTTCAGCCCCTCTGCAGACCCACACAAGAACACTGGGAATTAGAGATCTGATTTTACCACATTTTCCACCTATTTTTTTTTAACTATAGAGTGAAACTATGAAACATAAAAGTTAATTGACAAGTAGGTAGGACTCAATGGCAAAAATCAGTGCATGTTAAACAGTAAGGAGACTTCCTTAAGCTTCTCTCCATGTTCCTTGTTAGACAAAATGCAAAGAGATGAAGATATAAACCATAGATTTTTGGCTTTTCTAAAGATCCTATTCAATTGATTCTTATTATAAGTGATGTTTGCTTTTACATCTACAAAGTAAAAAGATAGTGTTTAATGTCATATTGGTTTCACTGTGGTGGAATAAATCAAAAGGCAGCACTTTATTCAGAGCCACTATGAATACTTTACAAATAATAACCTCATAGTAGAATAGAGGGGAAAAAAAGGGAAAAATGGTCAGTTTTTAGGAAAGAAAGCAAGACTGGAAGAAAAGAAGAAAGATATACCTCAAGTATTATTATATTATAATTTTAATTACATTTTTAACTTCAACATTTATTATACCTATCTGATGATATGGGAAACTCCTATTAATGAGAATTTATTTCAAAGACTACAGTCTTCAATAGGATAAGATTGTTGTTTGATTCTTAATGCCTCACTTAAACTGGCTAAAGTGCTGATTCCAGTGAATCAGATGAGACTTATATCACCCTCCTGCATGTCTGAAATTCAGAAAAAATCACACAACTTCAAAGGGATATGCTTTTTTGAAAGAATAAGAATCTTAATGCATGGCAAGATCTGCTAATGAGGGTCTGATATATAAAAATGTGAGTGCATGTGTGTGACACAGGAAATCCATTCAGCTACTCATAAATTTTCTTTTTCTTGTCATGTGATGTCACCTGACTCGCTTGCCAAAGCTCAGGAAGTCATCTACAGAGTGCAATATCCGAATGGAGATGACTGTGTTAGGTGTCCCTGTGCCAGCTAGCCATGGAGCTTGCCATTGCAGCCCCAGGAGAGCCAGGCAAGGCAGTCAGAGAAGCCTGGGGACAAATTCAGCTCGCAGCTAAAGCAGTTGGCTGGGCTTCAGGTCAGCTGTCTGTACCTCAACTCACCATGTAAGACCCTGGATATGTGAAACACCCACACAGGACTAACAAATACGACATAAGATTTATGTCCTGTGGAACATTGCAGGGGTTGGGCAAGAAACCACAGGGAGCTTTTAAATGGCTCCTTGTCTTCCTATTTTTTTTCCTGTTAATCAAATTATTATGACTGCTAAATGTGATCTGTGTTACAGCCTGACTACATTGCTTTTGGATTTTTTATTCTTCCCTAATTATTCCCATAATACTCATTTCAAATGTAAACTATGGGCTTTTTATCACTGGAAATATTTCATCTAGAGGAAGATAATTCATTGACTCTCAAGAAGGACAGGGGCTAATGGTATCTGCCTTTGGCAGAGGCAAACTGTCTGCTCTCCTGAGATTCCCTCAGATAGCTTAATCACATCTACAGTTTAGACACAAAGCTTTGTCAGACTGGTTGTGCGAGAGCACAAAGGTTACATTCATGGATAGGGTGGGCAGCCATGCCCTGGTTTTAAATTAGAGATTGAGTTTTGCCAAGGCCTGCCCACTTTTCAGTAGTATAAAATGACATTAGTAGCAATCAAGATTTTCCTCACACTGTACAGCTCAAGCCCACTTCCTAAAATCATCTCACTGCAATGGTATCTAAGAGTGGCAAGTTGATAGTAAATGAAAATAAATGAAAAATCTAAACATGTATGAAGAATCTGTAAAATGAGTAAATTATTTAAATAAGAGAAAATTTTCATACAGGAACTTTATACAGGAAATATTTTTCACAGCAGTATTAAATCCTTACAGAGTTGTGAGGCTATTATTATCTACTCTTTAATTTATTCTATTCCTTTGCCCTTCTTCATATGCAATTCTAGAAGTTGTCCTTGGGCATGTAAATGACAGCTGATATTCACATCAGTATCCATCAGCCTCACACCCCTTCCAATACTCATTCATTAATAGCATTTATTGAAGGGATCAATTAAAATCTCAGCTTGTCACAAATAGAGGCTTTTTTCTCCCCTTATTTGCAGCTTTTCATTTGCTGCAAGTGGAAGATTAAGGGGCCTGATTCTGCCAAGATCAATTTAAATCAGAATTTTTGCCTGGGGATTTTGAACAGACTCAAACACCGAACTATTTTTAATAATAATTCTAGATTAATTCAGTGACAATTGATAAGAAACCTTTTTCCAATTCACCTAAATCCAGAGAAAAAGAAAAAATGCAGTTTTTACATAAATAATTACCTCGTATGCAGTAAATGATTTATGTTCATACTTATTAAATATACCCCTAGTGACTGGAAAGGAAGCAAAGCAAATTGGCATAAGGTGGAGCTGTAGAAATGAATTGCTCAAATATCAAGTTACTGAAAGTCACAGTCAGAGACTTCATTAATATTTCTTGTTTCCTTGGGCTAAATTTCTGACAAGGGAAAAAACGTGATTTTGTTTTATAAGCTATGCCATTTTTTCTATTCTGCCAGGGCTGAATTGATCATTTCACCTAGTTTTGAAGAGAAGCCTATAGATTAGCAAACAGACCACGTAAAAGTAAAATTTTTTTGCAATTTTATAATTTCAAGAGAAAATTTAGAACACTGGGGATGAAAAATTACTACAACTGAACTACAAAACAAAGAGAAGTCATACATGTAAGTCGTCTTTTAAAAGGCAGCCAGAGTGGGAAGAGGCAGGGACTTGGCCTTTGTGTACAATAGCTCAGTTCCTGAAGCATGTGCCAAAGGCAGAGGAAACCTGGATAAACCTCATTTCTCAGCATGAATGGGGGCTAGGCCAAAGCTCTTAATCAGCAGTCTGTTTTAGGGCAGGTTGGTGAGAGAGGTCCATCCAAATGCCTTCTATTGCAGCTCTGTCACTTTGGAAAACAGAACTGGGACCTTGAGAGAACCAGATGGAGGGGGCTTCTCAAGCTGGGTCATGTAGGCAAGAAGGAGGACCAGATATGGCGCACAGTTACAAAGACTGTTTCTAATTTTTATATACAGAAAGGGAAAAATATGTCAGTCTTTCATTTGCTTGAACTAGTGAATACATAACTATGGCCCTATATCAAACATTTTCTACATATTTTAACATTCTGTATAAAGAAATGGGTTTTTTCTTTAGAATAACCTATAATGGGGCGGTTATAATTTCTCTGTGCTGCCAGAAAAAAAATAGGTTTGAGGTCTTTCATGCCGCAGAAGGAATTGAGGTGCAGTGGTGAATGAGTTTTATAATATATTATATCAACAGCTTTGTTCCTTGACATACTGTAGAAGAACACCGCTATGACTGTTGTGTCTGGTGAGCAGTTTGCCTTGCCAGCTCACGTTAATTAGAAGGCTATGTTTTAAGTGATTTCAGGGACAGAAATCCTCATGAGAAAGATTCAAGGTGCTTCTTTCTAGCTAAGGCAGGAACAATTCTGCATGGAAATTCTGCCCCTTAGGAGTTTCTTAGAACTTAATTGCTTCAGGTACTTGGGACACTGGTTAACTGTAGAAGGGAATACAGGTGACCTCATCCCTGATAAGTAACAGCTTTGTTAATGACCCAATATAGCCTTGCCCCTGATGAGTCACAGCTGTATCCAATAAAGATAAGTGTGATGAAAGGGAGTGGGTTAGTGGGTGAGGGGAGGGTCATGAAGGAGGAGGAATTTTGAGGAAGAGGGAATAAGAGGCTCAGAAATATGAAGGATCCTGAGGAGAGAATCATTGCTGTAAAGTTAGTCTGGGTCTGCAGTTAGAGCCTGTTGCTGGAACCTGCATTCACAGTCTAGCTGGGTAAAAGCCTGCAGTTGGAGTCTGCACACTGATCCCACAGCAGGAGCTGCTGCAGCCAGAGTCAGGGAATGGTTGGAGTCAGGATGGCTGAGCTGCAAAGAGGAATAAACCAGGACCTTTTTCATGCTGTGATAAACAAGAAGCCTGTGTCTCAGCTCATTTCTACCCTCTAGCAAGAGAGCTGCTGTAACAGTCAACAACATTAGAACATGAGCCAGGGTGGCCAAGAAAGAGGTTGTAGCCATGGGAGGGTCAGTCCCTTCTCCCGAGCAACAAGAGAGAGGACAAGAGGAAATGGCCTCAAGTTGCCTCAGCAGAGATTTAGATTGGATATTGGTAAAATTTCTTCACCTAAAGGGTTGCCAAGCATTGGAACAGGCTGCTTGGGAAAGCAGTTGAGTTGTCAACCCTGAAGCCATTTAAGAGACACGTGGATGTGCTGCTTAGGGACACAGTTTAGTAGTGGCCTGGAAGTGTTAGGTAAATGGCTAATCTTAGAGGTCTTTTCCAACCTTAATTATTCTATCAGTCTATTAAGGATGAGTTGGAGAATTCTCAAGAATATACTTGTGAAGCCTAATTTAATTAAAATCTCAATTAGTCACAAAGTGGGGCTTCTTTTTGGGGGAGGTTGAATTTGAGTAATTCTTAGTTTATAAATCACTGGGAAAATTTAAAACAGATTTTATATAAACTGTCATTTTCATCTGACTTTTTTTTATAAAACCCCTGTATACTATCACTTCTAAAAGTGTTTTGTGGGCTGGGATTTATTTGACTGTTTAGGTCTTTTGGTGGGCTCTTTACCATCTGAAAAACTGTAAATGTAGGGAGAACATTGTGAACAGGGTTGTTTATTCATTAGTTAGTATGAGGCAATTAATTATTGACACTGAGGGAAAAATACCTCAGAATAAGCACTGCAAAAAAAGCATTCACTCCATTCCTTTACTATAAAATCATACAATGTCATTAAAATTAGCTAAATATTATATATGCATATTTGTAATCCAGGTACTCTGCTTCTTGCTACAGCACCCCAAACATATACAGATGAAAAAATTCACACCTGGCATATATGTTTAAATAAGGTTTTTTAAGAAGTCTTTGGAATCCTGTGGGATACATGCTTGAAGATAATTTCACCACAGAACAAAGCACTGCCAGCTCAGAGCTGAAATGTGGCCTGGGACAGTAAAGCCCTGCAATGGGAGTATCCTTATCAAGGAAACAGAAGAGCCTTCAAAGCTCTCCAGTCTTCTCTTCCTGATACCAGCAGGTGCAGGTATTTTACTGGGGCTATGGGGTGATGTATTATTGTGGAGCCTGGTAGTCAGGTTTGTTTCCACCCTTGGAAACAGCAGTCATAAATAAGTTTGGTAATACAATGCTGACAGAATTTTTGACAGGTTTTCTGCAATATCACAGGAGACAATTTAACCAAGGTTACAGAAAAAATTACCTCCTTAGAAAAAAAATAAACAAAACCCCATCAGTCCTTTAACAAGCTCCTTTTTTTAGGCTTTTACTCTTTCTTCTTTGTCGTATCTGAAACTGAATATACAAAGAGTGTACATGAATTTAGAAATATGATAATTTAAATCATGGTATTGGCTGACATCTAGTACTGCAGAGAAGGCAGAAGAAAAACAAAGCTCAAAAATAACTATTATTTCACCAAAGCAGGACTTTTTTTAGGCTTAAGTATCATGCTGAATGTCATCTTATTTCCCTTCTCATTTCAAAATTTCTGCCTAGGGAAAATATTAATATTAATTAAGTTTCTGTTTAGGTCTTTCAGTAGATGAAATAGATATAGGAAATGTTTTCTTCCATTCTGTGTTATGCCAACTTATTTTTCTTGTTTTGTAAATGTCACTTTTCTCTTTAATAACTATGAATCTTTTACAAATATCACAGAGTGATTAGAAATGGGAAGTAGCTGCACATAACATATTATTACATTTTTTTCTTGGAAGAAATATTGAACTGAGTTCTGATTTTTGTTCAGAGTGTTCTGTGGTAATGATAAAGATATTATGGATTTTTTGTTATTAATTATATGCATCAATGTATGCCATAAAACTTGATGTAACTTAGTATAGATAAAAAAAAAGAGTTCTCATTACTTCTGTATTGCTTAATAGAAGAGAAAAGATACTTAGCCAAATTACATTTTTCAGAATGCTGTGAAACTGTCTTCTTTAATATTATATGATTTATATAAGATGTTTGAACAGGTCCAACAATCCTTTACATGTGATTACAATTTAATACTTTTATTTAGAAGGAAATAAGGACCTATACGTTTTTTCCGTAGAATCTGAAGAAACTGCCTCAAGCTTTCTGCAACTGACAGCTTTGCTTTGATGGTAATTCTTAGCAAAATCCAAGACTCTGAGTAACAGTGACTATTTTAAAAAATTTTGATAACTCTAGTTAAGCTGATTAAGAACCAGTTAAGTGATAGATCTGAAATCTAGATGTGATTGTCTAATTCTCCTTAGTGGAAGATCCTTCTAGGGAGGCCTTGAAAGGACCACTTTCCAAAAATCCTGTCGAGGATTTACAGATGAGTAGGAAATTATTGCTAATAACATTTACAAAACAAATAAGACCAGTAAAATAAACAATTACCATGCAGACGTGGTGTTCACAACATGACAGATAGACCAAAAACCGTAAAATAATATTTTTCAGTACAATAGTGTTATCACTGTATGTTCAGAAACGTGACATTTGGACAGTGATTGAGGAAAGAGAGGAACAGTGATGATCTGCCTCCACTGCACTCATGGAGATTAGTCCAGGAACACTGTTTTCAGTGTTTTAAAAGGGATTCTCAAAAATAAGTAGTGTTCCAGAAAAGTAGTCCCCAAAACTATCTGAAGGAATAAATCTTATAGAGTAAAAGATTTGCCATGAGTTTGGTCTGGTTTTTTTTATCAAAAGGAGACCTGGGAAGCAGCTTGATCAAAGCGTCCAGATGCGTTCCCAGATAAAATCAGTGGCTGCAAGATAGTTCTTCTGTCAGAGAATGATAGGTCATAACAAGAATCAATGGATGTAATTCAAAGTCAGAAAAAAACAAATGAGAAAAAGCCCATACTTGAATAAACAGTGAGAATGTTAAGGCACTGTAATATACTACCAAGATGGACAAGTATTAAGACAAGACTGCCTCTTGGTTCATTCACATGAAGATCAGGAATTTTTCCAAAAGAGACACCTTTACCAGGTGTGAAAGCTTTATGCAAGATCAGATGGGTAGGTTGATAGGTCCATGTAATTCACAAGTCTTTAACATTCAGGACCATTCAGTGTCCATTTCCAAAATTTTCCAAAGGAAAAAGTGAAGTTCAATATAAGATTTAGACCCTTTGTTTTATACCCTTTTTTTTTTTCCTCCCTCCATGAGAATCCAGTCAAGCATCTTGGTTTCCTGTAAAGTGAAAAGGGAGAATTTATCTCCTTGAGTTGGACAGAAACACCAAACCCTTTCTGGGGAAGCAGAAGAGGTTCCTCTCTGTTAGACATCTCTAGTGTCAGGACATCAGACACGTATCATGACATCCAGGTCACAGAACCCATAAATAAGGAACACACTCAAAATGTCTTTCTTTTAACTAAATTTTGATTGTTCATGATCATATCACTCTAGTCTTTGTATGCAAATCTGTTCAATTTGTGCAGTAAATCTTCCCTGTGTCTTCCACCTTTCAGAGGATTGTTCTAGACCAGTGGATTAGTATAATCAACAATATGATAAAAAGAGAAATAAATTCCCAGACTAGGAAAGGAAATGCATGAAGGACCCTAGGGTCTTGAATTTAGTGAGTGGGACATTCACTTGAGAGGTGATTGTCCTGATAATGGAGTTTTGCAGACAGATATGTTCTTTCATCCTAAACCACAGATTTCTGGATAAGAAATTCTTGGCTATGTAAGACAGATTGATATGTTTATTGCTGTTTCTTTAAAATAAATTCACCTACATTTTTTAGGATACCTACTACTGTGTGACACATTCAACGTTCTCCAGGAAGATTTATGAATTTAGAACTGCAACACAAAGATTTATAGAAGGTTTAAGTAGGAGATGTGTGACAAGCCACAGAGAAGGGGAAAATGTCTAGATATTTAAAGAAGCAAAATTTTCAGTTCTCATAAAATGAAAAAAACCAAGCAGGAAGTTGACTTCAGGGTTAAGTGACAAGTGAGGGAATATTCACTGGATTAGACTTTTAAATGTAAATGCCCTCCTTGCTCCTAAATCCTCTACCGGATGTAGTCATTCTATACAAACTCACTATTGGTTAAATATAACTTATGGAATGATTACAAAATATGGTTACTGATCATGAATGCTAGCCAAAATTGAAATGTAAAGCAAGGCAATAAAGCACTTTACATACATAGTCTTCCTAAAATATTTCTGTGACACACATACATTCAATTTGGTGTGAAATATGTTTCTTCAGCTAAAGTAGTAGCTATTTTTGTCAAGCCATACAAAAGCAAACATTACTTCTATAAGCTTTCTAAAAGACAGGACTGAGGTAATTCTTTCACCTGGTTTGGTTTACAATATAGACCAGAGCTGATGAGGGCTTTTTGTTTGCAAAGAAAATATTGTAGGTTGCATTAACTGACTTGCCACTGCCCAGGCAATGGGTTATGGCATCACTCTGTACAAGAGAAAACACATTGCTATTTGAGATACAAATAGCTGAATCAAAAGAAATTTCAATAATTATGGAAGTCTTGCCATTCTTGACTTTAATGTGTAAGCTGAGAGAAAACCACAAGGCTCTTACTGATACCATGTAATACGTGTGCAAACACCCCATAACCCCGATCCAGAAATCTACAAAAGCCAGAGAGGGATGTAATTCTGTACATCAGACCAAGCCAATTTATGTTCTCTTTATAGTAAATAGATAGCATGGTCTATGTTATTCAGAGTGTAATTAGCATTTTCCATAGTATGTACCTACATTTGGCTGGATAAAAGATAAGATAAACTCCATTAATTGTACTTCATTGCCTCCCTTTAGAAGCCTTATTAGTCAGTCCAGATATTGACACCTAAAGATAGCCATATTAAATTAAATTTTAACCAAAGAAACATGAAAAAAATAAAATATACATGCCTAGCAAAGCTGACCATGTATTCTGCTTGTATTTTTGTGCTTCACTTTTTTTCTGATCAGTGCTAATTAAGTAGCAACTAATTTTCCTGATGTAATAATTTCCTCTGCTGTGTTTTATTAATTTCATTGTTGAGTCAGTTAGAATCCAGCCTAAAGACTGTAAACCCTGCTAGTAACTAACCACTGCAAAGACTGTGGAAACTGATTAGATGACCTTAACTGAATATGTTTTTAATCTTCCTCACTTCGCAGAAGAAAAGACAAAATGAAACTATGGTCTTAAAAAAAAAATCCAGCAAAGATACAAAATATGAAGCTTCCTTAGAAGCTGTGGTAGGTGATTTGCTTTCACACCATTCTTTGTCCAGCACTACAGAAGCCCAAAGTTCTGATGACAGCCTCAGCTTCCACTTGCTATCAGAACTCATTATCATTCATAAAACTTTGTCAGTATCTTCCAATCTCAAATGCTATATAAAATCCTGCTGGGGAGAATCTGGATATATATTGTTCAAGGCAATCAGAGGGTATTTCCCAAAGTTCCTAAACATGGAATTGATTTTGTCTTTTTGAAAATAAATTGTGTTTAACTTACGTGTGCTAGTCGATCAAATCTGGCAAAGAGTTCATTCAGCATTCGGACCAGCTCCTGGGCTGACAGAGTTGTGGAGAGGTTGGTGAATCCTTTAACATCTGCAAAAAGAATGCTAAAAAGAAGAAGACATTAATATTTCCATGTATTTTCTTTAATTACTGAATGCTTTAAGTTACCTTCTAGCATTTTATTAGTGGAAGGGTCATTTTACTACCTTTGAAGTCACCTTGCCTTTGTTCTAAACTTCTCTGCGTTCTGGAGTACTGAATGTAAGCATTGAAGGGACTAAAACATACTACTAAGTGTGAGAAAAAGTTTTGTCAAAAATGGGAGTCATGAAATTCTGGATTTTCAAATCACACAAGACTCAAATCTGAAGATTACAGACAGATTTGTGACTGTCTTGAGATATACCAGGCTAAGGCCAATTTTATTGCATCTAATTTTAGGCATTTGACAGAAGTACCTGAATTACAACTATAGTGCTCTCTTTTTAAGGTATAAATCCTTAATTAGATTCCTTTTTCATGCTACTGTCTTTACAAGGAGCCCAGTGATCATACTTTCAATTTAGGTGTATCAACTTGGGTGCCTGAAGTTGTGGTAGGATCCCCATTAACAAACTGTTGCAGTGCGTCCTAGGTTATCCTAGTTTTCCAGGGTGGGTTTCTCTTGGGTTTCCCCTCCCCCAACCCCAGGAGTACTCCTGCCAATCCCAAGGGAATTGATTTTAATATAAGGGGTTTCTCACTCACCCCTGGAAGCATTCCAGGGATACCTGTCGAGGGGATTGGCTATAACAGGAGAAGCCCTCGCCTCCCCAAAGGCGATTTGACCTTTAGACTGTCTGTCTGTCCCCGGGTCACTGTCCCCCCCACCCCCTCTGGGATTGGTTGGGGACAGGACCCCTTCCCTTGCCCCTCTCCCAGATAAAAGGAGAGAATGCCATGTGGTCAGGGTTCTACTGGGGATTTCCAAGGGGATTAACATCTGTCTGGAGTCACTGCTGGGATGAAATAAACTACTGGACCAAAAACCTCCCGCAGAAATGGTTTCTTGTCTCCATTGCTTCGTTCTGCCTCTAAGTGAGTGGGTCACTGCTACAACCAGTGTGCTGCTCAAGGTCTGTTACCACCCGGGGTTCGGGACCAGTTGGGACTGGCCCCTCTGAGCGAGCTCACATCCCGTGCCAAGGATCTCTGTGGGAAAAACCACAGAAACGGCTGTCCTTTCCCGGTACAGTTATCCTGTGCCGGGCTGGGACAGACGCTGTTATAACAAACTATTTGCAAACAGACTTCTAACCTGTGCTTGAACATCCAGTTATTTTTCTTGCCTTTTGGCTACTCACTGTGCTTAGAATGACCACAAGCGAATTTAGAGAAATATGAACACACACAAGGTCTGTGGTGTGCAGGATACCACCCAGAACAAAGCTCAGGATTTATTAAACAAAAAACTATTGGCTATCTTATACAAGAGTGATGTTCAAAAGACATGTATCCTTCTGGCACAAACCTCCTTAGCCCTTGAAAGTCAACTAATAACTGGTGCTACAATCTGAGTAGCAGAAGATTTTGTTTCACTTTAGCTGATGACTTGTGGTGAACAAGATCACAATTTGGGAGCATCTGAGAATTACTAATGTAACCAATAAGAAATACAGTAATGATCAGGTTGGCTACTGATAATATAACATGCCTTTAAATGTATGGACTGCTAAAGGTTTGGGTGAGGTTTAGGCAAGATGCTTACAAACATGATAAGATTTTTACCAGTGAGAAGCAATAAAATTAAAAGGTAAAGTACCAAGCTACTCAGAGGAATGAATAGTAATATTAGACTAAATTTATAAAAATAAGATTTTCAAACTACTAGTTTCTACACTTCTAATTTTCAAACAAACAATTTCTAACTGGATATTACTTTTCAGGATTCATGTAACATTGGTTTAGGTAGTGTTCAGTATTGACAATTTAGGAAAAAAAATAAGGTGAATGAAACCTAGTTTTGAAAAGATCTAGTTTCTGGCAGCATGCATAGGAGCCAACCAGTATCTATATTTTAAAGCATGTAGAATGTTAATTTCAAATCTCTTTCAAGCATAAAATATTGTTATGGGTTAACATAGTTTGGTCCTGCCAGGACCTGAATTTCCTTTGGAGAGGTTGAACACCTATCAGAGGCCAGTTCTTGGCTATTTAACCAGTAAGAAAACAGGACTGCGACTTTTGAAATACGGTATAAAAAGCTGAGAAGGTGGAGCAGCCGCCTCTTTCTCTCCTGTCAAGCGACCAGGTAACAACTCGTGGTGGCTGCTGTGAGGGGCCGCTGCTCGGGCTCGGGCTGGGCTGGGCCAGGCCCTGCTGCCCTTGGGCCGGGCCGAGCCTCAGGGAGCTGCTGCCCCTGCCGGGGAGCGGCCCCGGCCGAGCTTGGGCCCGATAACAGTGAGCAGCAGGGAAGGGAGGAAAAGCCCCGGCAGCTGCCTGTGTCACTGGCCGGGGCTGGGGGAATGTTTCCCCCCACCCTTTCCTGAGGCCTCCGGGAGCTGCTGGCCCCCGAGGGAGCGGCCCAGCCATGAGACCGAGGGGTGGAAAAGGCGGCACCAGCAGCCTTCCCACACCGCCAGCGTGGTTTGGAGGAGTTTGCAGCTCCTGCCGGCAGAGGCCACGTGGTCACCCCAGGCCTGGGCACATTTAACTCTTTAATTGCCAGCAGATGATCTTTCAGGCACTGAAAGTTTCTTCCCAGAGTGAAGACAAGATAAAGTAATGGAACCATGAAGAAGANAGGCTCTTTTCAGGCCGCTGCAGATGTGTGGCATAAAAGCCAGCCGAGGACTGTTCCTCGTGTGACCATGTCTCCATGGGACTCAAAAAGACTCTTTTCCTAAAGAACTCATAGAAGATTAGCTTTTCGTGGTAAAACTGATGGAAGTCACAGGTTTTGTCTTTCTCCAGGTTGTGTGTAGGAAAGTGAATATTTGTGGGGGAGGGGGAAGAGAAAGATGGTCTGAAAGATTCATCTGTGGTTTATTTAGTTTTAGGGGTTTTTTGTTGGTTTTTTTTTCCTTATTTTCTTAATGTGTGTAAATAAATTATCTTTTTGTAACTTTAAGGTAAGCCTGTTTTGCTTTTTGAACTCTCCTAGTCATATATATAAAATTGCAAACACTAAACCCCAACAAATATGTTTCAACTTCTCACCGTCTACAGCCCTTTTCCATTAAAACAAAGGGCCCATCTTGTCCATATTTTGACTCTTCTACATCAACACTTACTCTGAGTATGAAAAAGGTTAATGGAAGACACTTTCATTTAGTGCAACTCAAACCTTTATGCGGGTTCTTGATACTTTCAGTCAGATTTAATAAAATAACATATCTGAGATACTTCATGGCCACAGAAGTCGCAGATAATCAATTTACTCCTCTGCACAAGTGCAAATTATTTTTATTGAACTTGTCCAAACAAAGTTATATTTTGGTTTCATTGAAAGGCAAAGTACATGTTTGCCAAGCAAGCTATCTACCATCATATTCAAGCTTATTTTTCACTACCTTCAATGATGATTTCAAAGATGGTCACTCGATAATTTACCCTTGTGTTTTGGGAAAGGTTTATGGAAAATGCTGTTGGCTTAACAAAGTATTCTGATTTTTGGGAAATACAGTAAAATCAAGAATATGTTATGTCATGGAGTGGAAGTTGGTCCTTCTGGTGTAAATGTACAAATAGGACTAACTACCTTGAGTAGCAGAGCATACGATAATTATCATTCATGCCTCTGATAACTACAGGAAAGAAAAAATTTAGAGGAATCAAGAAAGGAAATGGATTTAAGAAAATAATAAGATTGAATAAATTAAAATGGCTATAAAGCAGAGGAACCATATAACAGGTCACCATCTTTGAAAGTATCTTTCAAGTCTCCATCTCATTCTTCAGTGTGTGGGATGCATCATCAGGTTTGACAGAATATGTGCCCACTTGTGGGCAGGGCTCCCCTTCCTGTGCAATCCTGACCACTTAAGTGAATTGAGTGTGAAAAAGTGAAAAAAAACTGAAAAAAAAGTGGAAAAACAAAAAAGGCACAAATGGTCCAGACTCAGTGTTTAGTTCAAATGGGTCTTGCCATTGCCATGGCATCCAGCCATCCTGATGAGTAAAAGAAGGCATCAAGATGCTTCTCTGCTCAAATAGTAAACAAAGGTACAGCAATTTTCTAATTTATGAATGAATAAAGCAACAGAAGGGAAACCCTCACACAAAAGTAATTTAGCAACATCTGAGACCTTAAACATTACTGAACAGCTACTCCACCCACCTGACATTCTCATAACGATGAATGTAGATCTTGTGGAACTGGTGCTGCAAATGTTCATCTTCTACGTTGGTCATATCATTTATCATTTCCAGGACTACAAACCGTGGTAACACAGAGAGCACCAGCCGTTCCTAGAACAAAGAGGAAACCCAAGTGTCAGTATCAGTCTGAACTGGTGCTTCACAATGCCCTGTCTGAAGGTCTGGAAAATTGGTTATTTAACATGTGACCCTCCTCTCTAAAAATTCTAACTCAGGCCATTTGTGATAATTCACTTTATCAACCTTTATCAACAGTCCAAACTCCAGGACACCTCTGCTTTAGGTAAAGAAGAATAAAATGAGCTCACATGCAGCCATTCAAACTGGTCCTCTGGACTAGGAAGACTGGAGAACATATTCAACATTTCTAATTAGTTTTGCCCATATTTCAAGAATACTCAGGAAGAGTAAACGTTTGAGACATATGTTTATACACATACACACGCTTATTTATATTAGGAGAGCATCCATGCATATTACTTTATTATTAGTGTGCAAACACAGCATATCAGTGCATATTAGTGCACATATACTTCTGTTATTAGTGTATAAAGAGATCTATACATATATACATAAGTGCTGTTTTCAGGCCTGTATAATATAATTAACCCTAGAATTTTCATGGAATTTCACCAAATATTCTGAGTTGGAAGGGACCCACAAAGATCTTAAGTGACTGGTCTTTATGAGAATTGAACCTGCAATCATGGCTCTTAGCACTGTGTTTTAACTAACCACGTCTTAGTACAGCCAGGCAAGCCCTCAAAAAGTAATCAAATTCTTTCATGAAAGCCCTAGATCATCCCCTGAGAGATTTTAGACTGTCCCTGCTTCAGTGGCTCATCAGTTTAACAGCTTTGACAGATTTTGCAAGCATCCAACCCAAATCTGTTTCTCTGCAAATTAAACCTTCTTTTTATCCTCTCAAATTGGGCATGGATAATTATTGATTGCTGCTTTCGCTGTAATAATCTTTCTCTACTAAAATAATGTTATTTTGTCCTCTTGCCCTCAGTCCCCCTTTTTTTTTAGATTAGAAAGCTTTGTCCAGTACTGGAATATATCACTCCCAATCATTCTGAAGCAAAGCTACCATTTTTTACTTTTCTTTTGCTTTACAGGATTGTAAATACTAAAATCTTATTGAGCTAAAGAAGAGAATGTTAGCTATGTAAGCTACTTATCACCAAATTTCAGATAACATTTTGGGGAATAGGATATATCTAGGGAAAACAAGATGCAAACTTCCAAATAAGGCACATATGTAGACTACAGAACACACAGATGAATAAAGTCCCTCTCCCTCTCCCTCCTCTCCCTCTACTTTTCTGTCAAACTAACTGACGTTGAATTTGTTTTGAGGCAACTCGATATCAGGAAGATATAAAATAATGTCATAATATACAGGCTGTGGGTATGTCCCTTCTTGAGGGTGAAAATTTGTTAAGAGAACATGAAAAACCAAAGGGGAATGATGGGTGGAATGAGAGACAAGCAAGCCAATCATGAAAAGAATGACTTTTATGCCAGCAGGATTCAATGTAATGGATGAAATTTAGCCATAGGTGAAACATCTGAATAAATGAAGGAATCCCTCCCTAGCTTTCATAGAAGGTGATATCATTACTAACTTACAACTTTCACAGTGTAGATCATGAATAATTCTCACTCTGAGCAGTCTTAGTCAGCAGTTAGCAAACAATCCTCAGCTCTGACGGAAACGTTGTGGATAAACACCTCCATTTGTCTACATGGCAGCCGCAGCTGAGGTGAACTGTGTGTTTGTTTAAGAGGGGAGAGCACATGCTGCCAAAAGCTGCACTGGAGCACAGGAGTGTTACACCACTGCAGCACAGGAGTGTTTCACCACTGGTGCACAGGAGTGTCACACCTCTGGAGCAGAGGTGTGTTACACCACTGCAGCACAGGAGTGTCACACCTCAGGAGCACAGGAGTGTTACACCACTGGAGCACAGATGTGTTATGTTACACCACTGGAGCAGAGGTGTGTTACACCACTGCAGCACAGGAGTGTTTCACCACTGGGGCACAGGAGTGTTTCACCTCTGGAGCACAGGAGTGTTACACCACTGGAGCACAGATGTGTTATGTTACACCACTGGAGCAGAGGTGTGTTACACCACTGCAGCACAGGAGTGTTTCACCACTGGAGCACAGGTGTGTTACACCACGAGGGCACAGGACTGTTACACCACAGTTACACGTTACATCCCTCTCCAAGAAAGCACTCCTTCCTGCATAACACACTGACAGAATATGAGAGAACTGAGAATTTCCTAATATTTAATCCACCTATTGTACAAACCTTTACTAAATCCAGATCTGCCTTTGTGAGGAAGAGACCAAAAATTTTCTGAGTCACGGCTGATATAGAGCAGGCTGTGAACTACAATGCAGTGAGATCATCCTTTAATTCTGGGAAATAGCCAAGCTCAGACTTTTTGTTTCCCCATACAGTGTGGTTCTAATTTTGGCACATCTGCTTTGTCTTGGCTTTTTTCCCCACTTTTTGCACCTGGGAATTCTGCTGTCCTTCATTCGTCTGATGTGTAAACACTGGATGTGATGCTTGTGATAGCAAGAAGTAAACCAGTCCCTCAGGAAGTTCTTCATACCCCTGCAAACCCAGGTTTCACAGGAACATCTAGTCCTCAGGTAGCTTCACTCGCAAGCAAATGTCCCATGGTTTCTTAGGATGGCATGCTTGCAAAGAGCTGCTGATTGGTAGTCAAGGAGCCAGAAATATTTTAAATATTTTGTGTCTTTAAGTTTCCTATAAAAAGCACTTAGATTTTCTTACTCCTTCACTATTAAGATACATAGCTCAATATTACCAAAATATAAATCCACCTTCTGAACAAATCAGATCAGTATTTCAGGGAGTTGTATGAATAAAGTGTCCAATGACTTCTTGTGAAGACACATTCAGAATAATACTATTTCTTTTCATATTTCAAAGAAATATGTTATTTCCTATCTTACCTATGTATGATGAAAAATTGGAATACAAATTTTAAAAAAAGGAGATTAAAAAAAAGAAAGCAAACAGAAATCCTGGTTGTTATTGAACTGTTTATGAAATCTATGATAAGAGAACATTTTAAAAAAGGTCAGTTCCTTCATACATATATGGCTTAAACAGAGAACATACTTTTTTTTTTTTTTCCCCCAGAAGGAAAATCTTACATTCCTTATTTGCATTCACTTAAGGGGGTATCAAGCAATGCCTCTAGAAAGTTTATTTAATAAAATAAAACCTAGTTGGCTCAGCACAAGTTCACAAAGCCAAGAAAAATGTGCCCAGCACATTTGATATCTTAACTTTCATGCTACTCATTAAGGTAAGTTAAATGTTCTTGTCTGCGCATAAGATTTGGCAATGACCCGTAAAACTGAGGTTAATTAGTTTGCCTCTGTATCAGCCCTCCTGCATTAATACTGAAGCGTGTGATGGTCCTTTGTTAGGATCACAACTCATACACAGCTCATGTCACTACTCTGCATGATGTATGTTGTGCTGAGGAGCACTGCAAGAAAAACAGCATTTAAGTGTGTATGTGTGTATCTATATATATATTTTTGAGGCACTTCTGTTACCATCAATTCTCTGGTACTGAAACGTTCAAACAACAGAAAATTGTTCCCTCTATGGGCGTCAGCTGTCCCTTGCTATGCCGAACTGCTCTTGCATCACACCACACTGACAAGATGGTGGGGATGTTGTTGGCTTCTTTTCCAATCTGGGAACTGAGGTGGGCTCTACTGTGGATCATTTCCATCCTTTCCTTTCCTACAGCTGATTCTAGTGTTCTCTGGACCAAGGTATTCCTTTTTCAGAGGTCTTTCACATCACTTTTCTTCAATATGACAGTAAAGAAAAATTTTTGATTATTCAAGAATAAGTGTCAGGTCACTCTTCCCTTGATATAAAGATGCTTGCCACATAACTCCTCTTCAAGCTACTTAAATACTATTGCTTCTATTTCACAAATTTAAATACAGTAGCACAGAAGAACGGCACAAATGTGTGGAGGCCATGTACAAAAAAGCAGTAGCTAATCCCAGAAGAAATGAAAAAAAAGTATTTTTTTATTGTCCTCTGTACTGTACTATTTACATGATCAAAGAGTCCTCACATTTCTAGTCAGTCCCTCTTGGAAGGCATTTTCAAAGCTGGAGGGAAACACACGAGAAAAAATTCCTTCTCTTACAGAGAAACGCCTAATAAATAAGTGTTATGAACTCTAGGGCAAAGGAAACTCCATTACCCAGCTCTTTTGAAAGCTTACTAGTTGAGCAGTGGGCTAAGTGGAGACAATTCAAAGCAGCAGTGGTAAGTGGTTTGAAAATGAGCAGACATATATTTGTTCAAGAGAAAAGACATAGAAGAAAGAAAATAGCAGGAAAGGAATGCTAGAAAAGAGCTTGTGAACTATTCTTCTAATAACCATTCATGGCATGAATCAACTCTAGTCTTTAAGACAGAGCAGTCAGAGTTTAGAGTAAATAAATAAAAAAGTACCTTTAACGCAAAGATTACCATGGTAAAGGAAAAAGACCAGTACAAATCACTAAATGTAACAAATTATTGGTAGAATTCAGGTCTGCATTCAGACACCTAATTTTTATGACTTCAAGGTTATGCCCAATCTTCCATTTCATCCAATGAATCTGGAGAGATATTCAACTGAGTAAATCACTCCTTCAGCGTCACTATGGGTCTCCTTGTGTTCTGTTGTCTGTTTTGACTAGATATCAGTCAATGGTAGTAGGAGCTCATAGATGTAAAGAGTGTGCAGTCACCTATTTTTTGAAGGTGTCAAATATGGAGTTGACTCCTACCCAATCTACTCCTTCAGGAAAAGTTAGCAACAGTGAAACAAATCCTGCAATGGTAAGTAAATTAACTTCATGAGTCACCCACATCTACTTAAAGTCCCATGATACTGCCTCTAGAGTCCATTTACTGTTTTATGCATCTGCAATAGTCATTCTTTGTTGGACAGCTTTGCTGTGGTCTGCATGCCCTGATCTCTTGGGTCACTTGTACTGAAATCAGGGGGTACCAGTGCTTACACCTGCACAAATGTAGCTAGGCACATTCATGGAGAAGTGGGACATGTCCCTGATGAATAAATAATGACCTTTGCAGCAGTTTTTGAGAAGAGTCAATTAACCAGTGCACAAGGTCTCAGTCTTGTGAATAAAAACCAGAGACTTGGGCTGATCAAAGAGACCAAAAAACCAACAAGCACAAAACATTGACAAGCAATTT
This sequence comes from Hylia prasina, assembly GCA_013397195.1. Lineage (NCBI taxonomy): Eukaryota > Metazoa > Chordata > Aves > Passeriformes > Sylviidae > Hylia > Hylia prasina. The sequence continues at coordinate 127,595 of VYXD01001224.1, read as the reverse complement.
GGGATCTGGAGGAGATTGTTAAGAGGAAAGTCAAACTCCCCAAGGTTTGTCTGCAGGTTATGTGAGGGCATCACCCCTGCAGGGTCTGCTGTCTGCATAGGCTCCATGCACCAGCTCCACTTAGTTTCACATCATTTTTATTGGGGATGGCTTTGCCAAGGCATGAAAAGGCCCTCTTGACTGGCAGGTCAGTTCAGGTTTTTCTCTTCCTCCTCTACACGTACCATCAAAAGGGGGAGCCTACAGAGATGTGGGAGTAAGTGTGGGTTTGGAATCATGCTGCTTATGGCTGTTCCCAGGAACTTGTGTGAAACTGGAGTGGGCGTACCCCAGAAGTGTTTAACGATAGATGATCTAGGGAAAATGTTTCACATTTTTCATCTTGATTTTTAAGAATCATTTTTCCAGAACCATCAATCTTGTCTTTAGCAACATTTACAATTAATATCAGAGATGTTTTATTGTATTAAACACTGAACTTAATAAAGGTGAAAAGCCATTCAGATCAGGAGTAGTTTTAGTCTTTCTGGAGCACATCAGCTTCTATTACATTTAAGGGAAGTTGATAAAAATGATATTGTTTTTGTTAGAAATGAAAGCTGATTAGACCGAATTTAATAATTAAAAAAAAAGAATTTTTATTGATTGACTGAAATACAGCCATCAATTTCCCCAATAAAAATCACAGTGTCGAGCCCAGGAAGTCAGCACTGGGTGAACTCGGGACTATCCCTCTCTCTGTGACAGCGTGTCCCCCTGAGTTCACAAAGTCATCCACCTTCAGTCTGTTTTTATACACTTTTTCTGGCCCGGGGCAGAGATTCTTCCGTTCCTTTCAGATTAATTTCATTCTTGGTGGTGTCTTTTCTCTGCTCCAAGGTGGACAATGTCGTTTCCTGGGTGGAAGATGCATAATGATGAACTCTCCAATGCTCCTGGCTATCCTGATATTGGTCTTTTGTCCTTCTCTTCCTGTTGGAAAAAGTTGTTCCTGGGCGAGATTGAATATTTGATTTGGTCTCCTGAAACTTGGTCTGGGGTGGTTATGCCCAAGTGTAGCATGAATGGGCTATCTCCCATCCGGCCAAGGTTCTTATATTAATCAGGATGCAGTATTGGTGCAGTCCGGTGTACCATTGTGGAGAGTTGGATGTCCTGCCCATGTACTCATATGATAATGAGTCTTTGTTTCACAGTGGCCAGGCAGGGTGTGTTGCAACACTGCCTGCCTGCCCCTGAGGCTTCAGCTTTTAAACCTTGGTTTTATATGCATATATTTTATACTTGCACAAATTACCAGATTTCATCTATAACATTTTCTACGAAAATCTGTTCAGAAGAGATGTAATTATTGTAGATGCCACTCTAGAAAATGGAAATTAGCACCTCTCATTATGATCAACTGCTCTGGAGAGAAATTCCTTCAGGCTTACTTAGTGTACAATGGACAGTCTGTTTGCAGCTGTTCTTTCTTGTGTCTCATCCACACAATGGGAGTTAACCAAAAAATACTGAAGGAACTGCAGTACCTAATTCGTTCAGACTCGTGGGGTTATGAGGCTGCCTTTTAGCTTTTACTACTTACTGCTGCAATGTGTCATATGAGCTGTATCAACTTTGTTTTCTTTTAATTCCTGCAATTAGTACCCTAAATTATCCCATACTTGGCTGCAGGTTCCATCTAGGCATCTGCTATTTTCAAAGAGAAACAAGGCCAGATCACACAGGAGGTCTTGGAGTCTTGAGTTTTTTAGCTTTAGTGTATGAAACATAGCTAGAATCTCAAACAAACTGATAACCTAGTATTTATGAGAGTCATGGCCCTTTATAAAAGTGTCTAATCTCAATAACTGAGGCGTTGCAAAGTCTGTAGCAATGAAAGGAGGAAAAAGCTTTTTCCACACTATTCTTGTAGGAAGGACATATTATCCAATTGTTTCCTCTATGCTGTTGTCAAGAACAGCATAAAACAATATATGTAGCACATGCTGAGAGTAACTGTAAGGTACTACTGGTCCTTTGTTGTGGCTGGATAGCCAAATGGTTCGATGAGTCAATACCTGAAGCCACATTACAAAAGCTTGGCAGGGCTTGATGACTAACAGTCTACTACCAGGTGTAAAAGGAGGTGTCTTTTTTATTATCCAGTTGGCTGTGTAAGGAGAACACAATCAAGCAAGGTGCCTGCTTACCCTGCAATTCCTGAGATGTAGAGGAATGATTCCAGGGCTGCCAGTTTGGGTTGTTATGCCTTTCCAGTATAATTTTGGCTTCATAAATATTTATCTTATCCTGCAGCATGCTGGGAATTGGTAGAAAAACAGC
>VYXD01001224.1:82593-125217 GCA_013397195.1 Hylia prasina | reverse complement strand
TTTTGGCATGATACTTGTTATTGCTGATGCATGTATATTTAATTAAAAAAACTATTCATCTTCAAAATATTTACAAAAATATTTACAAAATTAATTTTAGAAGTAACACAGTTATCATGAAGCTTACTGCAGGTAGTGATTAACTATGGCACAGGTACAATGAATCAACTTGTCATAAGGCCACATGAGCACCACTAACTTGCACGGGAGTGGATGGGAGCACATCATGAAACAATCTCCTGACAATGCTTTGTGTTGCTTGAGTTGTGTTTTAGTTTAGGAATTAGGAACTACAGGTCTCAGATTAAGTACTCTCAAATAAAGTGACTGTACTGAATACATGCAACTGTTAATAATTCCAGATCCTCTGAATCCTTACATATGACTTTTTGTCTCCTGAATGAAGTGCATGTTAGATTTATATTTCAGTGGGAAACCCAGCCATGTTAGACAGATGAGTGGTGGAAAGCAGAAAACACACAAAACAATTTGTATTACTCTATAGTAAATGTTAGAGTGATGCAATGGTTTGGGTTGAAAGGGATGTTCAAGATCAGCCAATACCCCCTCCCAGCCATGCACAGGAAAACTTTCCACTCGATCAGGTTGCTCAAAGTCCCATCCAACTTCCAGTCAAGGGGTAGCCACAACTTCTATGGGCCACCTTTCCTGTGCCTCACCACCCTCAGAGTCAAAAATTTCTTCCTAATATATGATCTCAACCTGCTCTCTTTCAGTTTGAAGCCATTCCCCCTTGTCCTACCACTATATGCCCTTGTCAAAAGTCCCTCTCCATCTCCCTTGTAGCCCTTTTAGGTGCTGGAAGTTTCTATAAGGTTTCCCAAGGGTCTTCTCTTCCCCCGACTGAACAATTCCAACTTTCTCAGCCTGTCTGCATAGGAGAGGGGCTCCAGCTCTCTGATCATCTTCATAACCCTGTTTTAGACTTTCTCCAACAGGTCAATGTCCTACTTATGCTGGGAATCCCTGAGCTGAACAAGTGATATTCTCCAGCCCCACAGTAACTCATTAGACTCATCTAATAATGGAAAGGCATATTTTATAGTTTTGTAATTTTGTTTCTTCCAAATATCATGCTGATTTTTTTGTATATTTATTCTTTATTAAATAATAGTGGAGAAGACAAATATTCAGAAGAAAAATATTTTTATGGAAATAAGACACTTATTATGACAAAAAGCTTTGTACTGTCTTCTGGTGTATTGGCATCCATAAATTTCAGTTAGTTTGCAAGGAAGGCTGGAGTCAGAGCTAAAGAACAGGAGAAAGATAGACACAACATTGGGGACTGATTTCATAATAGCATAATCTTAAGCTTTTCCTTGTTTTACTGGAATAGAAAATGAGCACAAAACAGCTCCTACAATTCAAATTTGTTCTAAAATATGTGAATGGCACCATCTGAGTAATGTTTATTGTGCTATGTTTCTCTGGAACAGCTTTGACTTATCTGTTGTTAAAACTTCATTTAATTCTTCTGCACGATTTCTATTTTCTACTGATTTAGATGTCTCTTTTTCCATTTTGTTACTTTTTTTGGGCTGGTTTGAGAATTGCTAGACAATTTCAGTAAAATATACATTTCTCAGTAGTACTCATGACAGCTAATGACATGGAAAATATCAGAAAGAAGGCTTTTTTGGCTTTAATTGTTCAGCTTTATATGACTAAATCGTTGCAGAGCACCAAGATGAATAAGAGCTACAAGGTCATATTTTCTGGTCAAAACAAGGGATGCACCTTGTCAGAGAATTACAAGACTCTAGTACTAAACAGCACAAGCTGGATAAAATTTCCTTTCAGCTGGGGAAATCAAACCCCTTTGAACAGGCTTGTAGATGGGCAGTTGAATACTGATGATGTGAAAGGCCATTAGCCTATTTATAAATATTAATCCAAATATTCTATCTTACCTTAAATTATCTCAGTAATGGCATCCAGTAACTTGACTCTGTTTCTCTGGGAATTGGTACTGCTCATGGTTATATGATTTAAACCATTACCTGGACTACAGAGTCCCCCTATTAATTAAGCATCTTTTAAGGACATTAATTTTAGAGTCCTCCTATAGTCCTTTTAGGTAACTAAGGAAAGTTTCTTAGTACACTAACAGATCTGATACTGAACGAGATAGAAAGGTGAGCTTAAAATGAGTAAGTATATTCAAAGCAGAGGCACTAACTAGATGAATTTGGAGCTTGGAATTCTTTATTAAGCTGAGAGGAATGTATGGCAGCCCAGCTGGTAGAAGTGTCTTATCACTGTAGGGGGCTGAAACTATTTCATTCCCCTTACTCATTCCATCTCTGTCCACTTCCCTGACACATCAACAAGGGTCACTAGCTGGTGGCAGCTCTGAAAATATCTTTTTTTTTTTTTTTAAAAAAAACCCCACTTCTCTCTTTAGCAAAAAGCTGAGATCACAGGAGACACAGGTCACCAAAATCCAGTTAGTCTTATTCACTATTGACCAGCACAGGAATTTTACTTCCTGTGGCAAGTATCCCAGACGAATTTTATCTTAGTTAGTCCAAAATCCATGTACTGGGAGGGAGGTTTCCTTCTCACTAATTTCTTCCAGGGAAAGCTCCCATACCTGAAGATCTGACACTCTGGGATTTTTCCCCTATATGAATCGCAGTTCAGGGTCTGGCTCCTGTCTCTCTGGCATTGGCTATAAATCTCATTATTCTGTTTGAGTCCATATGACCACCCCAGATTTGCAAGGAATGGAAGAGAAGACAGCACATACTTTTAATCTTGATTTTACCTTTGATTTCTACTTGAAAGCAAAACATGGAGGTTATACTTTGATGACTAGAAACAAACACCAGCAGCGAATATGAAGGCACAACATCTAAAATCTGACTTTACAATGTTTAGATGGGTTAAGTAATGGGGTGTTTTGCGAGAAGGTGTGGTAAATATCCATCCTGGTATCTACAAAATCATAAGTGCATATAAATATTTCTTCCCCCCAAGAATAAGGAAGAAATGTCTGTTATTGGATTGAGAAAACAGGTCACCTACTAAATCAGAATATGGAAATGGATTGTGAAGAATAATATAACCTTTTCATTTTCCTTTATATGTTGGATTAACCAGTATGTTATACTTGGAGTTTGATCCTCTAAGTGCTGATGGAGAAACATGATGAAAAAAATTCTGTGGGGAACATGATTCTTTAGAAAAAATACTAAGATGAAAAAACATTTGGATAAATGTGAAGCTTTACTTAGAATCTCAGTCAAAAAATTGGCTTCTATCAAAATGAAAAAAAGGTTAAAATGTAATATCTGAACAGAGGTTTAGATAGGTTTTCTTTAAATTGTGAGTTTATTGTTTGCCCTCTTAACAATAAAGCCTCAGTTATTGTGATCATAATTTTTAAATATGAAGCACTTTAAGCCATTTTTATAAAGACCATGTGCTCTCTAAAATTAAGATTATTATTTTATTTTTAAAACTAAATCTGAACTTTATCCTCATACCAATTCAGAGGGATTTTAATATTCTTACCACCAGTGTGTATATATATATATACATATAAATACATATATGTACACATATATATGTATATATACACACATGACTTTATGGCGCTTAACCCTCTTAAAGTGTTCTTTCCAATCCCAGTCCAATCTGTTCTTATTTTAGAGGTTGCAAAGTACTGACAGTTGATTAAATTCTAGATTTGTAAGAGCTTGATAAAACCTACATAACATGTAAGCTGCTTTAAAAAGTTTAAAAAAACCAAAACCAAAAAACAGTCTAGAGTTCATCAATCTGCAGAGAGCTTCTTAAAGCCTTGGGAAATAGAGATTGTTGCAGGGGAAAGTGTGGAAAAAAAAAAATCCTCTGGAAGTAGAGGTAGAAGGAAACAAATGGTCAAACAGAACAGGTTTTTTAATGGAAAAAGAAATTAAGGTAGGATTACAGTTTTTCCAAAGACAACAGGCAGAAGATACTAAATATGCAAACAGCAGATTGTTCTGAAGACTAAGGGCTGTCTCCTCATTTTACAGCCCTGATACCCATACTAGAGAGATAGAATGTGTGATCAACCTAGAAAAAATGTATCCTCTTCCCACCTGGACAAGTAGTGCTTTCGGGTGGTGAATGCTAATCGTTTATGCAAATCAAACGAAACAATACCCAAACTGTTGTGACTTTCAAAATGAGCTTTAACTGGATTTGTGGAATCCCTGATGAGAAAGAGATTACCTGGACCGTGGGTGCTCAGTAAGCCAAGCAGGAAGGAATTTTCTGTAGGGTATTCTCTCAGGGGACTCTTCTCATTACACCACTTAATGTAGAAAAGGTTTTCTTCTTTCTCCCCAGTGGTCTGACTCAACCCATAATTAAAACTTGCAGATGCTCATCTTTGTCCCACCTTGATGGGAACCATCCCTAGAAGCCCAGATCAGGTTTGATATTCTGGCCTGAATACTCCTTCCAAGACTGGAAGCAGGCAGTGCTTCCCCACCTAGATGCCCAAGAGCATTTTCATAAGGATTAAGGAAGATATTAAGAAGGGCCTTTATTTCCACATAAGAGGACCTTCTCTTTGTGGAATTTGAGATTATTTCTGCAGAGAAAGGGGCCTGCTTGCTGAGGACTGTCTTGGTGAGGGATTTAAACAATACAACTAAAAAGACTAAAGTATTGTGGCTTTAGTATCTCCTAGAACTAGATATCTGCACTGAAACTGCACAAATGTAGTGCTAAAATTAGAATATTTCTCTCCATTTGGCTTGTCAAGACTTAAAACCTGCAGGATTTGTTTCTGATTTGAGTTCACTCCCTCCCAATAGTTTATCACAGCAGGGGCAGAGCAGCCTTGCTGGCGAGCTCTGCACAAGAGGTAAAGAGTTTTCTTGTCATGAATGATGCATAACCTGCTACAGCGAGAACAAGAATGAATGCCTCTCCAGAGGATGAATGTAAAAATCAAACAGATATGGATGGTTTTCTCCTCTGATCTCAACCAACTTGTTTATAAAATGTTATTAGGTGCTCAAAATCTACTAGAAATAATGCAAACAAAATGTTTCAGGGAGGATATATATTGGGTTTTCTGAACATTAGTCCAGACTCCAGGTTATTCATGTTAGTAAGATACAGTTTAACAATTTTGCTTAGCTTGAAAGCAGCCTCCCATCCATATTTTCCTATTGCTTTGTCCTGGCTTCATTAGTCTCATTGGTCTATTCCAATCTTGGATAAAGAGTTGAAGTGTGGCCATGACACCAGAGAAGTTTCTAATTATGACTAAATGCCTTTTCTATCAATAGCTGTCCTGTAATGTTGTGATCTTATTAAAAGAGAAAGGGTAAGGGCTGGACTGATTTTATAGTCTTCTAGCTATAGTAACTTTAGTTATTTAATTTTTGTGATTTTCCCTGTCTAGTCTATTTAATGCTTCATTTGCAGCTTCAGTTAGTCAAATATTCCTGCACAAATTTTATTGCACAACAATATTCCTGACTTCACTACACAATAATTGTTTTCAGATATGTATAACTGGATATATGTATGTGTGGTGCTGGAAAAGGCAGCGCGACAAAGTTATCTGAGAGACTCTTTATAATTAATTTGTAGTATTTCAGGGTTTAAAATGTTAAGCAAATTTCAAGTAAAGACTGGAGAAAGAGCAGGTTAGGACACCTGATATATATTGAATGCAATTCTTCAAAATGTCATTCTTTCAATATGTGTCTGGATTTAATATGTTGTTCATTTAAAACTTAGGGATTTTTTTATCCTGAGAAATAGAAATGAGAAAGATATTTAGTGCAGGTTTCTGCTCTTCATTAAGGAAATTTCACAGCATTTTCACAATGAGGGAAATTATATACTCATTGGTTTTGAAGGGTTTTCAGTAGCTAATTAGGAAAGTGAGTTAGACTATCTATTTTCATTGCCCAGATACGATGACAGCAGAATTACCTGCTGTGTCCTTACAACAAAATCAAGCTAAGAACAAAGACAGTGTCTTTGAAGTGTTCATTAACGAAGTGTAGCACTGGTTGTCAACATTTTTGAAACATGTAGATATCAAATGAAAATATTAAACCAAAATTTCAAACAGGCAGTAGAAAGTTATGATATTGTGGTAATAAAATGGATTTATGAAAACTGAGAGCCTCATGTTTGTTTTTGATTCATAACTGCAATGTTTTGAGAACAAAATCAGAGGACATTTTTTGGAGGCCATATTTCATTGCTTGATATAAATACATCTCTTAAGAGCAAGCTGCTAACTACAATTCATTAGAAAATATTAAATTTATTTTATCAATAACTGCTAAACAGAGGCTGTTTTTGCAACTTATTTGTCAGAGCTGCCTCCTGCAGCTTGTTTCTCTGATGTTTTCGTCTTGTGATGATAAAGTCTTTCTGGTAATCATCAACTCTTTCAACTATGTCAAGTTCAGAAATGTTTTAGGTTTTCATAAAAATACTAATTTATTAATGAAAATTAGGAAATAAGTAGACACAGATGTTCCCTCAGTTTCACAGGGTGCTGAGGCTTCCACATGGTGTCACACAGATAATACCATACAGGTAAGTGCATAAACATCATTAGCAATGATTGTTGGAGTAATTCTCCTTGGTAGCCACACTGTTGTTCATTTTCATAATAGAGTAATTAGAATTAGGAAGTTCATTGCAATTAAAAATGCTAATAGGTACTTTTAACCTTCCCCAGGTGCTTAAAAACAAAAGGATGACAATAGAAAATCAAATCCTTGATCTGAAAATACAACTGGAAGTTCAGACTTTTTTGTAGATTTTTTCCACAAGTCTTGTTGAGAGTAAATGGAGATGGGGGAGGCAGAATGAAAAAAGATGTAGGAGCTTTATTATATAGAGACTTTTGGAAACAGACACTGGAAACTGAGTCACTTCAAAATTTCATTCAGGTTGTCCAGGATCAGCCAAGCTCCATAAAGTCGTTTGTATCATCCAGGCAGGTCTGCACTGCATTATCTTCCTTCCTGTGCAGTTACTGAATGAATTGCAATTGATGTAAAAGCTGAACTTGCATCTGAAGATATTTTCTGTGGAAAATGAGCCTATGGAGCTAATTCAGATTTACAGAGACCATAGGCCCAGACATTCTGAAAAAAAAATGACTTTGACTGTCAAACTGGAAAACTTTACAGCGAAAATAAAATAGCACAAGGAATTCTTGAACCCTGAAAATCCACAAAGGAAGACACTGCTGGAAAATAATGACATCTGGAGAACACATGACATCCAAATTTCAGGTCAGAGCAACATGAAGAACAACAAAAAAGTTTTTTCATCCATAGTGGGATTTTGATGATTTCACATCCTATTTCATTGCAATAGTTGCAAGTAAAAGAATGAATAACTTAGGGATTAAAAAAAAAAATAATAATAAAAAAAAATCAGCTCATATATATGAAATTTATCTGGAAATAAAGAAAAATCTCTTGTTTTTCACCAGCAGCAGAAGCTGACAAAGTAGAAAGTTTATATTTGTATTCCAGAAAATCCACAAATACTCGTTAGAGGGTCCTTAAAAACCTCTGTCAATGAGAGATCCTTCCTTGTCAGTATTATTGTTTCCTTGTACAGCTCCACATTTCTAATGGTATCTCTTGTTTTTCTCTAAAACACAGATTATAAAATGTTTGGTTCACAATTGGGTGGCGTTCCATGACTGGCTGTTTTAGGCATTGCACAATACTGCATAATGATAGTAGTAGCATTTATCATTATTAGAATGACAGAAGATTAGAGATTATGAATCCAAGGGATATTGAGAAATTGGAAGGGTCATTTTGGGAGAGCAGAAACTTAATTTCTTGGTTTTAACAATACACAGTAATGAATAGAAGTATATCTGAAGCATTTTTATAACTTCCATGATTATATAAAATTGGAGTCTCATTCTGTAATTGTTTATGGGCAAGCACACCACTCCTTGTTGTAGTTTAAAAATCATGTTGTTTTGTTCTTACTTTAATTTTACTGATCTGATTTAAACCAAGTAAATTAAAAACAGATCTTACAGAATCTTTCTGGCTAGCTGTCACACTTCGTATGACATGCCATTCATCTGACATGTCAATACATTTTAATTTTCTATTACTTTCAGTTTAAGAAGCAGAAGATGTGTGGGGATAAAAGAAGCCTCAAGAGCTTTAAAATAAGTAATCCACTGCTATAAAAAGTAGCAGCACCACCACTGAAAGCAACAAAAAACTTGCCCTTGCTGTAAGTACCCTTTAGTTTAAACAGTTTCTGGGAGTGAAGTCCCCTTCAATAAATTGAAGTGGAATAAATTTGGAATTCTTGGAATTATGGTCTGGAAGAATTACACAAATAATTATTCCTCTATTTTCTCTGCAAATTTTTGCTCCTCAACAGTATTTCTAGAAGTTTTCAGAAGCCACATCACAACTATCATCCTCTACACTCTTTTTCCACCTTTTTTCCCCCCTTCACAGGAAATTAAAGTTGATGGAAACAATTTAGTAAATTTTAATCCTTATTTTTTAAAATGTGATATGCATTAACAGCTAATTTTTTTTTTCATTCATCTGTACTACAGATTCCATGTATCATGAAATATTTGTCCTCAGGACAGAAAAACGTTAGTGCTCACTGAATTACTGCCTGTGTACTCATTAAGTGTTCATGAACAAGCTGCTAAAAAATGTGGTCACCTAAAATGTGACCTTGTCGGTCTTCTTAAAGTAGATAGGTTTAAAAATTGCTTAAATGACATGCTACCTCAGAAACAAATGGAAAAAAATAGAATGCTGATGGAAACAGGCTCTCCATTCCTCAAGATGTTTCAGTATTGGAATATTTTTTAATGTTACTGTTCCAAATACAAACGAAAAAATGAAACGCTTATTAAACATTTTTATATATAGTGGTGTGAATAATAACAAAATTACAAAGTCACAAGAAAATGAAGCAGAAATATTTCAAAATGTTTTGTTTCAAAATTTTGAGTTATTTTATTATTAAATTAAGTTTTAGAAGAGATCTTTCATTTGGTGTCCTGATTCCTGTATTTTTCTCCTGTGGGCATTTTCTTTGGCCCAAGGACATTTCCCCTTATGCATTTCCAGTCATATGATGCCTGTGACACACTACTTTGTTTGGTTATAGGTAAATCTCAGCTGCTGTGAGGTAACACTCCAGGAAGTTCTGCCCTCAGGGAACAACACAGCCCTGAAACCTTGCAAAGCACGGGGCCAAGAAAAAATTCACAGTTCAACCTGACTTAACAAAAACAAATATTTTAGATCCAACCACTACTTCCCCTTTCTAAAAAAAAAAAAAAAATCTACCCACCTAAATGGAAACAATCTGTTTTCATTTTCCTAATAGACAATACAAGTTCAGCAAAATTGGATTTCTCAAAATATTTGTCATTGTATTAACTTCATTTTACATGAAAGGATAAAATTAATCTAATGAGAAAATCTCAGAATAATATGGAAAAGAGAACAAGAGAATTTTTTGTTAGTGTTATAAAGTTTTTAACTCTAGAAAACTGTGGTCAAAGTAAAGCTCACAGAATCATGGTTTTTGAAAAGTAGGCAAGAAGGAAAAGGAAAAAACCCAAACACCCCAAAATCCGCAAAAGGTGTGAAAATATGATCCTGCAGTTAAAAAAAGAACTGAGCACCCTAGATAATATCCCTCAAAGTCTTTTCAGTCAGAAAAGACTTTTCTGGCTGCAGAGATGTTCTGGCAGAGATACCTGGCATTACTCAACACAGTCATGTGTACTGTCATTAGTCAGTGAAGTCCAGAATAGGACATCTTCCTAGAACTCTGTATAAGAGCATGACTTTCAGGGGGCAAATGAAATAAATTGGAGAACTCATATACGCATTTATACAGCAGGGCAAAATGAAAGGTTAAATTCATCTTAGAATGATACAGCAATGTAACATATATGATATGGATGCTGCCCCCTTGGTGCAAAATAGTAAGCAGCAAACTTCTTTTTACTTGATACTTATTTTGGATCACAAAAGAGGATTACCCAAGATCAACTATACCTGTTCAGATTAAAAGTGCACCTCACCCAGTATGCTATTGCACAGTGGGTGGCCAAAAGTTGATTTTTCAAGACAAGTGTAAGAACAGAGAAACAGAATAGTGATACTTTGCTGCAATGGCCTCCCAGCTGTAAAAATCCATCTATGAACCTGAAGGGATGCTTTAGTATTTTCTCTGCCTAGATAGAATTCACTTCCATGAACTTGCTTATTTATGAAAAGCTCACAGAAACAGTCAGATTGGAAGGGACCACAGTGGGTCATTGGTCCAGCCTCCCTGCTCAGGAAGAGCCATCCCAGGGCACGTGGCACAGAATTGTATCCAGATGGTTCTGGAATGTATTTCAATTGACTAGTTTTAATATCTACAACACTCTGAAACATGAAGTTCCTCAGCTTAACCCCTCTTGTATAAAGAAGCATTTTTAAACACCAGCCAGTTGCTGTTTCATTTGATGGCCTCTTCTGTGGGAAAGGATGATAAACAGCCACCCCATTCATCCTGTTTCCTAGGGAAAATCTTTTAGATGTCAACTCAATACACCCCAGCACAGCAGCAGCATAAAACTCGCCTAACCCACACAAACTAGGTGGTATCACACTGGGGCCAGCAAGGTTAAAAAAGCCTGGTCTTGTCCAATTATCAATACCAGTTAGTACAAAAACAGGAATGTTCTTCCTGGTGACCATACCTGTCGCTGGTTTTCTGTCTCTAGTCTCAGTCTGGCTTCCACACATCTTCTGGTCTCCAGGAAGGCTTGACGCTGTGCTCTGTCTGATAGGTAGCTAATGAAGATTCCTGCAGTGTTCATGCACATAAATAACACTGCCTGAGCTGCAATCTGCAATGAACAACAAATAGGATTTAATTAGACAGAAGAAGCAAAAATATCTGTTTAAAAAAATGAGAGAGGAAGACAGCTTTTTTAGGCTGCAAAAAATAGCAGGTAGGAAAGTTTGCACAAAAGAATGTCTTGGATCTCCAGCGGAGACATAAACTTTGTAAACTGTCTCTGCCTTGAGGATGAGATATACAGTATTTGGGGGCATTAAACTCTGGTTGAACCACAAATTATATTTCCAAAAATTGACTCACAGAGCTCTAGCCAGGAATGATTACAAACATAATTAGTGGGTTTTTTTGCACTGCCTCTTCTACAAGAGCAACTTTGTGATTTGTTGCATGGCTTTAGTTTGGGAAGCAAGCCATATTAAGGAAAACAAGGAATGTCAGTTAGCTAAGAATTGATATCAGTGATAATAGTTATTGTATTATTATTGACCAAATTAAATACATTCATTTTTCAGCTGATGCCAAAGCACAAATTTGCACAATCTGAATTCTGAGCCATTCAACAGGGGAAGACGAAAGGGTAACAGAATTCTTGCACAGCCAGTGCCTGTGTACACAGACTTTTTATTTGCTGAAGTCTACGTAAGAGCTGAACTGGTTTTCCTTGTAGCAGCTGCATCACAGCTTTTCTCTCTTCCATGTGAAGTCAAGAGAGCCAAATGGGAGTGGATCATTGGACAGTGTAAATTTCAGTGGATTATTTGTCTGTCATTGACCTCTCTTTGTGCTCTGCATGTTTGTAAGGCAGGGCACATCAACACCGTTGAAGTAAAGATTGGTCAGGAAAGTGAGCAAGAAATTGGCAATATTTGACTGCATTAGAGAGAGGACAAAGTTCTGCACTCTTTGTACCTTTATCCATCCTATTTATCCTTGCTATTGGTTGAGATTTTAAAAGCTCTGATAGCTATGGGTGATACCCACAGGTTCATAACAACACCAGAACAGCCACAACAAGGTAGATCAATTGTACATCATTCAGGATACCCTCTGTAGTAGTGGAAAACAGAAGGTTCTTAGGCAGGAGTAGAAGGATAAAACAGTAAATAGTGTGTACAAAAGTACAGCAAGCATTAAGTGATGTCTTGTCAAAACAGTCTTGAACATTCCAGCAATCTGTGGTTGCAGAATATTTTGGAATAGACGTATTTTCTTACTATCATCTAATAATTAGTTTTCCTAAAATCCAAGTGTTTGTCCTAACAGTGATGCTTTGACTCAGATCTGCAACTCCTGCTCCCCACAGTTATGTGGGTTTGAAGGTGAGATCTGATATCAGACCAAAAGTATCTGGCAGAAACTTCAGCTTTATATATTCCCATATATCTGAATCTGGAGTATTGTTCTACTATAGCACAGGGAATTAATTTGCAATTTATATGCCATGATTAAATAATAATGCATATCCTGGCTCCAGATGAAGTTTTGTTTAACCTTTTCCACAAGTAGATGTCTAGACAAGGCTTGTGAGAAGTAGGGCATGATTAGCATGATCCTTGCATCTCCCTGTCTTCCAGGATCCTCTAAGCTGGAGGTGGTATATTCAGTGCACCTGCACAACTTTTCCTGATGCCTTTCTCAAGTTAATAGTATATTTGGCTCCTATGTCACTCAATAATAAAGATTTTTTACAATTTAATTAGATCCTTTGTGATAAAAATGTTTAATTTTTTTTCCCTTTAATTCACAGTTTTATCATTTCTTTGAGTGCTGCATGATGTTTATAAACAATGAGTAATCATTTCCAATTAATATGCTTGTCACCATTCCTGGTTTTACTGACTTAAAACATAACCCCTTACTTTTACTTTTTAAAAGGGAGAAAATTGAGACTCTTTAGTCAATCTGCATGTGTCACAATTCTCCCTTTGCACTTCCTGCTTTTTTCCTGTTATGTACCATACCCTGTTTTACTGGAGAGCTGTTGCCCTGGACCAGCTGGCTTCCCCCAGACATTCTCTGCCTTTGCTCCAAGATAAATCAGAGTAGGCAGTAATTTATCTATGAGATAACTCCTTTCTTGTGAAAATTACCAAGAGGTGTATGATGAGTTGACATGAGATTGAGACTAGCTCAGAACAGAATTGTTCAGCAGGACAACTGAAATCAGCTGTGGGAGGTTGGAGGAGTCAACTTTTCAAAACTTTTTGACTGACTTTTAACTTTGACTTGGACTGTGTTTTCACACATACTAGGAAAGTAAGAGTAGAGGGTGAAAAAAATAGAAAATCCCTCCAGAACATTTGAAAAGTGCATTTCAACAGTGCAAGCAGTGACAAGGTGGTCACCTTTGCTTGCAAATTCATTGGCAATTTCCTAAGCCCAGTTCATTCACCCATCTCTGCTAACATTCAGGAGTTGTTCCACTCACTTCAGCAGATCTCCTTAGAGCAAATGCACTAGAATTTGGCTTTCAATTAGATTTCATGAGTACATAATTTGATTTGGAGGAAGGGAATAAGGAAAACGTTACAGGTAAAACAACAGCTTATGCAGGGGCAACATCAGCTTTTCTGACACATGGTAGTCTGATGGAAACCATTCCAAGGAGTAAAGCACTATGACTTGCAAGGCATACTAAGCAGGGGGTCTTGTTAATAAAATAATAAAAAATACATATAAGACTTGAGTCTCTTATTGCTGCTCCTTTTTTCTACAGCTGGGCGAATTCCAGAAGTCTCAGAGGATTTTCTACAACCTATCAAGGCTACAAGCCAGGACAGGCTGCTTTTGAAGATGAACAGAGTTTCATATCTTTTTTACTGACCTAAAAATAATCAATGCTCACACAGTAGGGAAGCTGAGGCATAATTTGAAAAAAACCAAAAACTTTCACAACATTTATAAGTCTATTTGTATCTTGCACAGCACCTAAATAACAAACTGTAGTAGCACAGAAAGTGATCTTAAAAAGCCATGGGTGATATATTTTGATTTTAAATAGGTCTCTGAGGAGGACTGCTGCTTGAATATCTAAAAAATGCAAAGAAGGTACCCTTCACCACACTGCTTGGGAATATCTCTGTAACAGGAACGTCACTGTCCCTACTGAACCTGCAGTTACACATAATCACATAATAGGATGAACAGAGCTAAAGGAAGTTACTTGACAAGATCACTGAGACAGTAGAATCACAGAGTCATCAAGGTTGGAAGAGACCTTCAGGGTAATCCATTCCAAGCATCAGCCCAGCAGCACCATAATCACCCTTAAATTACATTCCAAGGTTCAACATCTAGATGCCTTTGAACAATTCCAGACTCAACTACCTCCCTGGTCCACTTGTTCCAATGCCTGACTACTCTCTCAGAGAGTTTAGTTTCTAATATCTAATCCTGGCACAATTTATGACCATTTCTTTTGTCCTTTCACTTGAGACATGGCAGAAGAGACTGACTACCACCCCACTAAAACCTCCTCTCATGTAGTAGTAGAAATCCATGAGGGCCCCTGAGTGTCCTCTTCTCCAGATGAAACAACCCCTGTTTTCTCAGCCTCTCCTCACAGGACATGTTTTCCAGACCCTTCAGCAGTTTCATTGCCCTCCTTTGGACATGTTCCATCACCTCAATATCCTTTTGGAAATCAGGGGCCCAAGAAGAATCAGCAATTAAAATTCTTACTCCAAAACTCTGCCCCTCATTTCTCATAGGAGGTGATTAAGAACTTAGTTCACATAGAAATCATGCGTCAAATGAATTCTCATGTATAAAGTGTCCTCCATACAGGCACCTCAGGACCCTTTGCAAAATCATTATGAAAACTATCAAAAACCAAAGGATATGAAAGGAGATGATGCAAGTCCGACATAAGCTTAGTTTAAATTTGACAGAACACATTGATTTAAATAACATTATATTTATCTGCCATTCATATAAAAAAGGCTTTGCCAAGACAGCTGAAACCAAGAAAACATTTTGAGTTGATTTGGGAACCACCAGATTTCAAAGAAACAAATAAGAGGCCCCAGACATGGCTCATCAGGAAGAAGGGATAATCAAAGCAGGTACAGTATAGAAATGCAGGAGAACAGGAAAAGGAAAATTCATTGAAAAGATGGTGAAGTGACTCCCAAGTAACTCCCAAGTTGTAAAGTGGTAGGTAATCAGCTACAGACTTTTTTCAAGGCAGAGTTGAATCTAGTTTAGAAAGCAGGAAGTTCAGAAGCGTGCAGATGAGATACTGGGCTAAGCATAACAATTTTCAGGCATTTCTTCTATTAAGAGCACCTAATTAAGTTGGTCTTCCTTAGGAGTTTACACAGAATCCTGTATTATGAATGACTGGAAGCAAGTTAAAGGTTTAGCAAATGTCAGAAGTTTCAATACTTAAAAAATCATAACTGAATTGTGTTTTAGTTTTACCATGATTTCTCTTTTTGAAATATGCAGTTGTCCATCAGGAAATTTAGAGCCATAAGGCCTGTCAATAACAGATGTTTATGGAGTGTGCAATGATTGACTGAGTTAAGCACTTCCAAAGAACACATAACCTGAGGAAAAGTGAACATTTATGAACATTCAACAAACCAAGTGAATTGGAAATATATTGATTGATAGATGGCTCTAAAAGATTGTAACTGACGCAGGCAATCTTCATCATGAAGTTGAGACAACAACAGCATATATCCACATGGAAAGCACAGTGGAGGCAGAGGAGAGAAAGCTGACTAAGTTTAGAAGTTATTCTGGAATCCAGAAGGTCAATTAACTTGTGTGTTACTACCCCAAGTGCAGAAATACACTCTAGAAGGTTTAGCAGAAATAAATCTATTAACCTCTTCAGCAGGCAATTTTGTTCTGCCACATAGAAACAGAACAGCGTTGGGGCTGATGTCACCCAAACACATATGAGAAGTAAAGGAATTGTTTTCAATGTAATCTCCAGCTAGACATTCTCTGGGATTTAGCAACAGATTAGAGTATTTCTTGTCTGTTTTGGAAAAACTGGGGTGTAAACTTGTACTTCTTAAAGAGTGTTTTCAGCATGTGCCACATAAAGGACTGGTTGCTATGGTAATTATTATTGGATAATTAAGTTTGGAGAAGCATTTTGATTCTTCATTAGTTGTTTAACGAAATAGAAGTTCACCACAAGGTTGTTTTTTGTAATTAAAATGTCTCAGAAAACGTTCTTACCCTTCTCAATCATTGTCTTGCTTGGGTTGTTTGAGGGGAAATAAGATGCTCATATAAGAACTTTTCACCAGGAATGGACTGAGAGTTGCATGAGAAGACAAAAATGCTCTACTTTCTCTAAAATAGGAACATCTGGCAGCACAGACTCTACTGCTCTCTCACTGCTAGGCTGCAGCAAGCCTCTATCTCCCACTGAGAATATGATTTTATGAATCAAAGTTCTTGGCAGAGAAACTAGTAAGTACCTGTTTCTCTGTACTGCCTCATGCCCACCTTGATCCCACAGTACTTCTTCCCCTTTGTTGTGCCAGATCAATTATTTGTGGGACCATACTGTGAACTATATCAGGGAACTTAGCCAACTTAAACAACAAACATTTGGTGTTGGCAGTGATTTTTGTATCTAGAGCAATCGTCTGATTAAGTTCACAGCACAGCCTCCACAGGAAGAGGAAGCATGTGAACACTCATACCTGGCAATGGTGCCAACTCATTAGATGAAAATCATTGCTGCCTTATTGTTAAAGCACCTTTGTGAAGAGTGTTTTTATTCCCCAGGTTCACCCATTCTGACTTCTCCTGGGTCTAACTGCTAAATTCCCCGGGCAGTGATAAGAGGGAGTTTTGTTTGTTTTACTTTGTGGGTGCTTCTTCACTAACTTTTATTGGAAACCAATATGGCCCACAAAGGTGACCAAACTACTGACACAACTTTCCAGAAAATCCACCTGTCTCTGATCCCATTTTCCAGGGCATAAATACAACAGATGTTTAGCTCCTACTCACAGCTGGAGTGAATGCTACTCTTTTATCTGATCTACATACATGTACTTTACTGAAAGACAGGAATATACCATACCCCTCATAAGACAGGGATGGAGAATAGCATAATGTTTATTTATGGTGAAGTTACACAAGCACAGACTATGATGGCTAAGAACAGCTTTACCCCACCCACCCCTGCTTTGCTACATAAGACAGAAGCCATTTGTACCAGTGTCACCATCTGATTTCATGTTTAGAGCTGAATTTTGTGGTTCAGCTGTGCACAGCTCCCATGGGAACACTGGCTGATTCTTCAAAAATTCTGGTCTTATTCATGCCTCTAGGAGGGCTGAGATCTTTTAAGAATCCTGGTCTTGCTACTTCCAAAGCTGTCATTGGAGGGCTTCACTGTGTACTTAGGAACAGTCTAGTCTTTAAGGTGCATGAAATGTGCAGCCTGCAAGCAGGTTGGCCCTATCAAAACATAGGGTGTACCACAAGAAATTACTAGATTACCTCTAATGAAAACAACTGGTTTCATACAGAGTTTTCTCCATCCTGTTGCAGAATATCCTATCACGAATTTTTGTCCTGTTAGTGATTTAGAAAAAAAAAAAAATTCCTTCTGAACAATGACAAGTTTGCATGAAATCAATTTGTTCCAGTTAGAAGTATTTGAAAATATGTATCTTTAATATTCAGAACAGGAGTTTAATTTGCTATTAGAAAAAAAAAATGTATCCTTTTTTGTTCTTCCTCGCATTGAATCCATTATAAATGTAGAAAATTGATTGTCTCATTAAGTTGCTTATAAATAGCTAAAGTCACACAAATTTGGCAAGTCAGCTACCAACTATGGCAAAACTTTTGCAACATGATATGGTACAAGAAATCTTCCAAGAAAACAGTATCAATCATATAAGATCATAATTATATATCATATATCATACCAGATATATAAGGACTGACATAACTGAGGGATGCAGAGACAGTCAAGCAAATACATAACCCTGTCAGTGCCATTGAGCAGCCCCAAAGTTTCAACACATGTCCTACTGCTCCCCTGAGTTTGTCTAAAATTTAGAATTCAGAATTAATCATATTAGAATTTTAATAATAATAATAAAATATTCTTTGACTTTGGATAATCTTTTTTAGCTACTTTTCTTTTTATAGATGTTAAAGTGACTAGATGTGACTGAGACAATGTCAGTGGCAGAGCCTATGTATATGGGGGAATGAAGAGGGATGGGAAAATAACTTTCATTTTTTAGAAACTGTTTTCCATGGCTATAAGGTGTTTAGCTGAACTGTCTGACACTTACCTAGGAACTGATCCTGAGCTATGCAATGAAATCTGGTGATCATATCTCCAGATATGATCAATGCTCTTTTGTCATCATTTTGTATACAGGATGCTGTCACCTCCAGATATCTGAAATGTTCCATTTAGAAAAAACAGTCTTATCTTTTTTGACACAAATAACTTTCTCCATTCAGTATTTTCTGTGTGCAAGTTAGGTACATTTCCCCTCTACTTTGAGACAGCTGTATTGCAGTGTAATTACAAGAACTCTAAAGCCAAATCTTCCAGATGTAATTATTTCATTGCCTAAAAACCATCACCTTGTTTGGTTAACTTATAAACATAAGTTAACATAAAGGGTTCAGACAGGAATCTCTTCTCTTCTCCAAATTTATTTGACCTTGAAAGCAAAGCACACATATTACAGAAATACTTCAAGTTACCTGTGCTGTCTAACCTGGAGTAGATCCTGCAGCTGTTTCTCTTCCTGCACTTCTATATTTCAGACTCATGAAGCTCTGTCCAAAATTTTCCCAATACTTTTCTATTGCCAGTTGCAATAAACTGGCAGGAGCTGTTGATCCCCCAAAGGCAGGGAGACCCTGAAGATGGACCAGGACATATTAAAGTTTATGTATGAAGTTTAAGAAAAAGAAGTACTGGATCCTGCACCTGGGACAGGGCTGTGGAAAGGGACCTGGGGGTCCTGGTCTGTGGACAACTGAACGTGAGTCAGAGGTGACCTGGCAGCCAGGAGGGCCAAGATTGTCCTGGGGGGCATCAGGGACAGCATCACCAGCTGGGCAAGGGAGGGGATTGTCCTGCTCTGCTCTGCACTGGGACAGCCTCACCTTGAGTCCTGTGTACTGCTCTGGGCACCAGAGATATTAAAAAGATATAAAACTATAGGAAAATGTTCAGAGGGAGGCTGTGAATATGGTGGAGGACCTAGATAAGAAGACCTATGAGGAGCAGCTGTAGTTACTTGAGGAGAACGAGAGGAGATGCCATCACAGTCTGTAGTTTCCTCATGGGGGAAGTGGAAAGTCAGGCACTGATCTCATCACTCTCCTGACCAGAGACAGTACTCAAGGGAATGGCCTGAAGTTGTGTCAGGGAAGGGTTACATTGGATATTCAGAAAAGGTTCCTCACCCAGAGGGTGCTCGTGCCCTGGAACAGGCTCTCCAGAGAAGTGGTCACAGCCTCAAGCCTGACAGAGCTCAATGAGCTTTTGGACAATGTTCTCAGGCACATGATGTGATTGTTGCAGGTGTCCTGTACAGGGCAAGGAGCTGCACTTCAAGGGTCCTTGAGGCTCCCTTCCAACTCAGGATATTCTATGATTCTATGCAGAACCTGTCCTTCCTTACAAATTGCATATTTACTGTTCAGAACAAATATCAAAGTAATTATGTCCAAAAAGGAAAGACATTCCATTAAAAGCTGCTTGAGAAATAAATTACTCCATCTGAAAGTAACAACATCTAAACAAAGATTTACAAGAAATTAATCTGAAATGGGGAAGTACACCCATGACTTCCTGGATATTGAGAATTAAAAAAAAAAGCCTATAGGCTTTTTTGAGGCAACCCTTACAAAACATTACATTTTCCCTTTGCATTACATGCATGGATATCTGAGTTTTAAATAACTGTCTCCCAGTAGAGATGTACCAGTATGTGAGGACCAAGCACTAAACATCATCTCACTGGCAAAAAAATTCCAGCTGACACCTCATCTGGAAAGGTCTAAGAGCATCACTGAGGATGAGCCTGGACAACCTAAAACTAGGATGCATAAAGTGAAAGTCACTTCTGAAAATTTTCTTCAAATTATTATAAGAGTTTTACCTAAGTCAATGTCAGATAGCCAAAGCAGAAGAAATCCTAGTAGATCCCTTATTAGATTATGCAATCGATTAGGAGTATTGGAAGTAAATGAAAAAAAAAAGCACATCATGGCTGTTTTACAGCACTGGAAAGAGTTTCACACCATTTTAAGGAGAAGTGAATTATGTAGTGTGCATTTCTGCTAGGTGTTTTTGGGGTGTCATTCTGCACAGCTGTTTTCACCCTGGATAATGGCTCTTATCCAAAGTAAGATGTCAAAACAGACTGACCAATAATTATGTTTGTAGGGCTGACAGCTGTTCATCTTTTCTGGCATACCTCATTGCTCTTTTCATCTGATGAATTGTATTAATGTCCCAGAAGTTATCTGCAGAACATACCCCATGTTTCTTTCCACTGTAACTGGCAATTGTCATAATTTGTGTGCGGGTGACCCTGCCTTGGTGCATTCTACAGAGCTCTAACAACAGACTGCACAAGAGAAGCTTTTCTTTATTCTTCCTAGTTATGTTAGGCCAGGTTGCATGTATTTTCCTCTGAATTACAAAGCTATGGCCATAGGACAAAGAAAGAACCAAGATTCTGCAAACCATTTTTCCCTTTTGGTATTAGAATGGAAAAAAAAAATAAAGTAATAGCAAAATGTAATGATCTTAAATTACTCTTGAACTCTTGATCAAGAAATAGACAACCTTACAAAATCCACTCTAGTCTGTGTCAGAGTGAGACTAATATCTATTAAAAAATGAATAGGTTTAACTGAAATAATACTGAGAATACTGGTAATGAAAAAGACATGAGAGATATCACAGTATTGACTGTCCTTTTCCAAACAAGCTTTGCCCTTCAAAACCTGCTTGTATTCTGATGGGAATCTCTATTAATTATCTGTGTGTGTTAATCAGTGATACCTGCTGGCAAACAAACCATCCCTTACTGTTGTTCTTTTTTTAAACTATTCAGCCCCCCCCTCCTAAAAAAAAAGACAAAATAGTGATGGAAACAAAAGTTCTTCTCACTTTATTATTAGCATTTTTACAGCAGGCCAGTCTCAAGGCTGCCTTTTCCCTACAGTTTCATCTCTAAGTGGCTGCCATTCTGCATGAGTGTCACTGGTGATGGAGTTTGCCCACTGAATTTACTGCTGATTGATGTGTGAGACAAGAATCCACTTAGACTTCTCAGATCAGGTTTTAGCTTTACTAGACCAGAAATAATATGGAAAATATCTTCTCTCTCCAAATATCCCATCATGGCTACTCTGCTTCCATTTAAAATTATTTTTTTAAAGGTGAGCAAAAAACTCCAATAAAAGCAATTGATATTCCCATCTTTATTTTTTTCACTTGATATTTTCTTTTTTTGCCAACTGTGAAGATCTGAAAACCAGGAAAAGACAGAATTCAACAATTCCATTTTTAGAGTCCTTTCCTAGCAAAACCTTGAAAAACCACAAAACAATAAAAAAAGCCCCAAACACCTATTTTCTTAGCTGTCCCTGTTAAGCTGTAAATATGAGACCTACACTTCAGAGAAATCTTGGGGATAATAAAAGAAGTAACTGTAGTCTGATTTCAGTGTACACAGAATTTCAGGCATCCTTAACCACACTGAGAACCAGTGCTCAGACCTTGGGAGACTTCAGGAAATGGAGACCCCATGAAGATATGGATGAACTTCCAAGGAAAACTTTAGGATGGCTGGAGATTTGTAATAGGGCCCAGGAGACTTTGTCCTTCAGGGCTGAACTGCACATGCCTTAGGCACAGCAGAAGACATGAGCCACTCAAGGTCAAACAGGAATTTTATTCATATCTAATGTTATTTGATATTTTCTTTAAAGTCTGCTTTATCTCAGGTTTTTTAAACTATCATTTACCCTGGACAGAAAATAAGGAAAGGACATGGGAGCAAATGGAAATCTACCAGACAAAAGCCATGAGAGGTTACAACATTCCAGACCAGCTGGATTAAAACTTTATCTCAGAGAGTTAGGCAAGGACAAACATTTTCCTTTGTGAAACTTGTGGGTGTTGTTCTGCTATTAGTCATGGTGAACGCTTCAGTGTGGTGAGCTAGAAGAAGTCAAACTGACATCAAAAGTACAGAGAGTGCTGTGGGAAAGAGTTGATTCAGTCCTTGGCTGACAGAGTATACCAGAGACAAATAATGAAGGATTAGGCTTCTCCTGACACTTTGCTAGCAGAGGAGACATATAGTGCAGGATTCATTTTGCACTGCCAGTGGTGTGATTTAGGACTAATTCCTCTGAAGGCAGTGGCTTACTCTGGTTTAAAACAAGGATGGGATTAATATCAAACCCTTATATTTACCATGAGCCAAATTTTCCTTGCCTGACAATACAAGCCATGCCTTTGTTTTCCCTGCTTGTATAAGCACAAGAAACAGAAACTGGACTGTTCATGGAATATTAAACAAATTATGCAAAGCAAAACAACCTCTGTCTCTGATGTTGAATAATGAATCCTGCTGATACAAGGAATGCTGTTGGAGACTGTTAAATCTTGATGAATGTAAACTAACAAGAGAAGCCCCTCAGATGATTTACATCAGGATGGCAGTGTACAGGGTTTGATACAATGCACAGCCATGAATGATGTGGACGTTTTTGCAGTTTGAGTTGTGTAAAGGCACCCACTCAGGAGCAACGTTGCTTTTACCTGCTCACACAGAAGCTGATTGTCTTCAAAAGGAAATTTTCTTGGGGAAAGCAGTGTTTGGTCTTAGTGAGTATTTAGCTCACAGATTTAATATTTAAGTCAATATCACTGCAGTCAGGATACGTAAATATTGTGCTCTTAGGAGCACTGAGCAGACCAGTGCTTGAAAAGAAATTTGTGTGGTTTTGGACATGTTGGCATATGAATACCAATGCTGATGACACTATGTTTTGTGGCACAAAAACCATCTCATAATTTCAGCCAAGAATTAGCTGATAAAGTTGATTTCTTCCTGAAATTTTAGGCAGGGGAGAGAACATTACTTCTGAGCTTTAAAAAACAAAACCAAAGACAATTAGTTTTAGAAACTGATCTTCCATCTGGTTAATATTTTTTGAAAGCCATACAGTTCTAGTAGTTAAATTATGGAAGGGTTGAAAGAGAAAGGTCACAGGTAATGACAGGTAATTTTAGGGTGAGACACTTCACTTCCCTTGATCCAGATCTCCAACCGGTTGATGGAGATGTTCATCTTGGCCCTGATGGTTTTTTAAGCAGTCTCTTCCAACAATATTGATCTGTTATATATCAGAACATGAGTAAAACAAAACATTTCAGATATCCTAAGGAATTGCTTATGGCTCCTTCCTGATAATGATTTGAATATTTTGGTTTCCCTACAAGGATGAAATCAGTTCTGCCACTCAGCCAGTTAGCATTGGTCAGATTGTTTCAAATTGGAAAAAAAAAAGGGAGATTTTCTGTTCTTAAAGGAAAACAAGGCCCCAGCCAAGCTCCATTGTTCAAGCTATTTTCTTCTTGTTCAGACAGTGTGGTGCTGAAAGGAATTAAAGCCATGTCTGTAGACAGCATTATGAACTCAGTAGTTGTTGATATAAAGCTGATATCTCAAGGCTGACACTGTACAGTAACTATGTGTGTAACCTATATTAAATTCTAGGTAAAAACAAGAACAATTTCAAATGACTTCTGCATGTTGTCATCCTCATGAATATTCACATCCATTTGTTAAAATCAGCATGATTAATCATTATATGAGTATAAGCCTAACATATTTTTCCAATAAATACCCTGTGTAGTAGTATCATAAACTACTTTTTCCATGCATTTTGATCTACTTTCTTATCTTCTGACATGTTCTTATACAGCATTTTACACAAAGAGTTTATTAAAAAGGGCACAGACTCTAAATCATGTCAGTTACTACTTTTAAGGATAAAAATATTAATTGTAAAAGTAGAACACTCTGACTAAATACTTCACAAGATGATATTAAAAATACAAATATTAATTATAAAAGTAGAAAACTGTGACTAAATACCTCACAAGATGATATTAGAAATACAAATATTGGAGAACAATGTCTGGAGACAAGCAACACAAATATGGAGAACCAGAACAGTTTTATGAAGTGCTAATTTTAAAAGGTGTGTGTTTCTATGTTAAAATTTTCAGTTCTTGGAACAATTTGAAAAAAAAAAACGACCCCAAATTCCACCCTCACATCGTTTATATTTCCCTAGTAAGTAGTGAAGCAGTACAACTGCTGCATTTCTGAAAAACTCAGACTTTTAGGTATGGAAATGTCTTTCTTAGGCTGATACATTTCTGATGGCCCCCAGAAGGAAAAATGTGGCTATGCAGAGATATTTAAGATTTAGACCACACCTGCAGTATGTGGGAAGAATTGTGGCAATCCTCAGCTTCCAGTTTAACTGGAAAACTGAAATTGAAGAAGCACTGCCACTCAGAGATACAAAATCCCTCCTCTGGGAGGTGTCAGCTCCTGCTGACCTCAATATTCAATAAAAACTCTTTGCTGGATGATAAGACACCACTGATCAGCAGGACTTGCAATTGTGAGGTGGTAGCTCAGGAACCAGTCCAGTCAGGAACAGAGCAATACCACTGCATTTGGGTGGGATGATCCAGACGTTTCTAGAAAAATGCATACTAATCCACACAGTGTCAATGTGCATGTCTTCAAAATAATTACAGTGCTGAAAAACACGGGATGTCCTACCTTTACCAACCACCTTTCACAAAGAAGAACAAGAGTATTTTGTACAAGAGTACTGTATTTTGCCTGTGTATTCAACACCATCCTCTACCTTGAACAAAAAATCCAGCGTAATTTGCAAAGTATTCATTTTTCAAAGAGATCCCTGTGCCTGGCAGGAGTAGAAATGGTTGTCTGAAAATATTTCATCAAAGTTGTCTGTATAATTACCCTGAACAGTTGCTACTGATTCTGTAGTCTGTAAATGAAAGCATTTTGCTGAAAGACTGAATTGCCCTTCACAACATAAAAAACTTGATTAAAATACCCTGCCAAGGTTAGAGTTTATTGCCCTTGAAGAGAGCATTACCCACCAGGTTCCCTGAGATAAAACTGTCTGCTACTAAGGCCGTTCTCGTTATTGGAGAAGGAAGGAAACATTTTGTGTCTGTTCCAAAGCAGAAGCCTGATTCTCTGTTTGTGTCAGAGTGGGACGCTCAGCCCTAGGGAAGGAGCTCTGTTACTGCACTGACAGAAAGCATCCTCTGGTCTAATGAACCTGTTGTGGGTGTCACACATGGAAAACTTGGCAAGAGACAAGATGTTCCATGAGCATTCCCAGAGCAAATTTAGAGACAGGACTCTTCCACCTCTTAATGATGCTCCAGACACTCAGCAAGCATTAATTATTCTCTATATTTACATCTGCATTCATATATTGTTTCCATTATTTTCATGTGCACCACATATCTAGGAACGGTCCTGAAGTCAGCTGTAGTCCCAAAGATTTCTGAGACATATTTTTATGTACACAACTACTGAAAGATCTGCTTAGAGCAGGAGCAACCAGGAAAATTCTTATTCTTTGTAATTAAGTGGTATATGCACATTTATACAATAGACAGAATTTAAAATAACACTGCTCTTCTGAATATATGTTTGTATATATATACATGAAAATAAATAAATCAGACCAGGTGATTTATTTATCAATCATCAGACATAAAATGAGGAAGATTAAAGATGAAGTAAAATGAGCTGATGATGACCTAAAAAAATACTTTTTGCTGGGCAAAAATAGCACCTATTCAATTAAACAGATTCACTCTTCTCTGTTTTTTTGTCTTCAACATGACTTTATTAGCAACACAGTCTCTCTACCAGTTGCTACTCTCTGGGAAAAGACAATAAGATTCTAACATTTTCTTGCACCATCAGCAATATTATTGGCTAATATTTGATCCAACATATCTATAGCAAACCACAAATATAAATACCTGAAGCTGCGGCATCTCAGGCTACATAAATGAAAATAATTCAGACTAATCCTTCAGCCTCCAGCCAGAAATCACTATATATATGAAATGGTTTACTTCTTTTGAAACTGGGGGTGAGAACACTTTGCATCATAGTCAAAATTAGGAGCAAGTATCATTTAATTATAGAAAGTAGGGCATGAGAGGACCTTGATAAGTCATTTAGCCCATGCTCCAGGGTCCTGGATATTACCTAAATCACTCCTAAAAATTGCCACTCTAAACTGTTTAATTTTACTTCAGGGTAAAACCTTCCAAACAAAATGAGGTTATTTAAGATATTGTTATTAGGTTGTTTTTTCAAGCTTTCTCCTATTATTTAATGTAACTATTCCTAAGGATAACTTCACCCATCATCTCTTGATGGCTCCTAGATGAAACACAGAACAATTGATTTCTTCCTCTCTGTAGCAACGCCTTCCATATTTGAAGGTTGTCACAGCTGTCTCTTCATTTTCCTTTACTCTAGAGTAATACTCTACCTTGCAGAAGCAGTGAAAATAAGCAGGATCCACTGTGACTGAAAACAGTATGTTTAAAGATCATCAGTACGTTATTGGGAGAAGGTTAGTTTCTGCTTTTATTTTTTTTAAAGGATGGTATCTGTTGCTCAAAACACTGTTCTAACTTTGATAGACAAACTGCCTGAGGGTTAACCTGCCTCCACCTTTCTTTGGCACTTAAGACTGCTGAGAAAGCCCAGGAAGACTACAGTACACACACACACACACACACACTTATATCACATATCTGAACATTAATGTAGCAGTCTGGCCATGGGAAACTGAATGGTTGGTACTTCTAGAGAAACCTTTTTTGCTCGTAGAAAGAAAGACGTTACTAATATTGTTCAAACTCTTCCACCTGTCATATTGCACAGATCACAGAGATCTAGGAAGTAGAGACAGAATTGTTCCCCAAAAGAGGCATGGAGTGAGAATGTGCCTGATGTCTGCTGTAAGCTTGTGCTCTGGCAGTGCTTGATGCCCCTAGATGGGGATGGGGAAGGCAAGGTTGCTGCTTTGAGCTTTGAACCTTGTGATGGTGATAAGCCCATGGAACAACGCTCATGAAGAAATGAGAGCAGATGACATATGGTGGACTCTGTAATTTTAGGTTTATGGTTAAAGTTGATGATCCAAAATGTGTTTGTCAGCCTAAATGATTGCATGATTCCATGATACAGGCCTGCAGGCAAGTCCCTCCCATGACTTGGGGCTAGAATGGACTGACGTGAGTGCAGAAGGCACGGCATGTAAACCAGGCCTCTCCCTGTGATCATAGGAGATATGCCTTGCCATGACCATGTAATCATGTTTAGTCTGGATTCCCATGTCAGTTCTGCCCTCCAGATACACAGCAGGTCTTTGTATCTGTATTCTTGAAACAATTCCTGTACTGCTATCACAGAATCAATGAGTTTGGAAAGGACTTCTGGAGATCATGTCAGATCTTCCTCAAAGCAGGATCACCTGCAAGTTGCTTAGGGACTTGTCCAGTCAGATTTTGAATATTCCCAAGAATGAATGCTTCACAACATCTCTAGGCAACCTGTCAGAGTGCTCATTCACATTTAGAGTAAAAAAAAAATAGATTTTTTTTTATGTTTAAGTGGATTTTACTGCATTTCATGCACATTGGCTATCATTCTGTCTCTGGGCACTGCTGAGAAAAGTTCTTCTTTGTCTCCTTACTTTAGAGTAATCTATTTATAGATAATTATCAGATTACCACCCCCCACATACCTCTGTTCCTTCTCACCTCCAGCCTGAACAGTCCCAGCTCTCTCAGCCTTTCCTCATTTGGCAGCTCTTCAGAGCCCTTCTCTGGCCTAACTCCAGCATGTTCCTTGTCTCCTGTGCTGGGTAGTCCTGCACTGGGCCTGGCACTCCAGATGTCTTTCAGGAGGACAGAACAGAGGGGACAGACTGCCTTCCTCAACCCAATGAGAATGTTCTGCCTAGGTCAGAACGTTCCCATTGGCCTTCAGCCTCTTGGTTCATGGTCAGCTTAGTGCCCACCAGGATCTCCAGGGCCTTCTCTGCAGAAGCAGATTTCCAGATGCTCAGCTGCCAGTCTCTTGTGGTGCATGGGGTTATTCCTTCCTAGGTGCAGAATGTTGCATTTCCCTTCTGCTGAATGAAGCTGGGGGAGGGGCTGGAGCACAAGTCTGATGAGGAGCAGCTGAGGGAGCTGGGGGGGATCAGCCTGAAGGAAAGTTAGTTCATGGGGCACCCTATCACTCCTTACAACTCCCTGACAGGAGGGTGTAGACAGGTGTGGGTCAGTCTCTTCTCTAGGTAGTAAGTGGCAGGATAACAAGAAATAGCCTCAAGTTCTTCCAGACAGACTTAGATTGGATATTAGTAAAAATTTCCTTACTGAAAGGGTGATCAGACATTGGAACAGGCCACGGGGAAGTGGTGGAGTCACCATCACTGTGACTGCTGAGAAGGCAAATGCATGTGGCACTTGGGTCATGGTGTAGTGGTGAAAACAGTGGTGCTGGATTAAGAGCTGGACTGGAGCATCTCAGAGATCTTCTCCAACCTGAAGGATACAGTGATACTGTGACTTCATTATGGTCCTGTCAGTCCATTTCTCCAGCCCACGGAGGTCCCTCTGCGTGCCAGCACAGTCACATTTGATTATATCAGTCACTCCTCCCAGTTTTGTATTGTCTACACATAAGACTATTAAACTCTGTTGAGTTTGGTGGGAGATAGTGAGTGCCACAAATCATTCTTAAAGCCACTTAAGTGATTTAAAGAGATTGTGGAGTGTTGAAACTCTCCCTCACAACCTTGCTACATTTTTAAGTTCCTAGATCACGTTGAAAAATGGGCTTTAGGCCAGATGACTATCCTAGGAATAATTTCTGTGACCACCTATTCTTCCATGTTTTGAAGACAAGTTTTATACAAAGTCTGTAAGAAAATCTGTGTTTTTTCTGTGTGTGTATGTATGGGTGTATGATTTGGATTTTTAATTATTTCCTTATTTGTTGGATGCCCTAGCATTTTCTTTTTTCCTTGTCTGAGATTCCTTGAATTGTCATTCTGTAGTAAAGGGCACTAGACTTTGACTAAACAACTTTCAAGTTCTCTTAAAATCTGCAGTTGCTAAATCCATATTGCTGTTAGCCAGAATATGACAGTTTCATTTCCAGATTATAGTTAATGACAGTAATTAGAAATAACATCTCTTAATTAATGGTGTGCATATTTTCCATTTTTAAATTGCACCTATAAACCATATTCAGATATACACAAACTTTAAGGACATAGTAAATATTATTTTGACTTGCAAATGTAATTACTGAGCCTGAAAGCAAGTTACAAAAAAAGGAATAAAGCATGAAATTTCACAGCATTGCTTTTACTGAGTATTTGCATCATATAATAAAAATACATGTAAATCTATGAAGTGGTCTGAATCTTTAGAAATAAAAATATAAAATCTTACTAGATGTATACATTGCTTTTAGATCAAAAAAAAGGAAAATCAACTCAGTCAAGTCAAATTACAGAAGCTTTTCATTGCAGAAGGAGACCATAAGTAATCTCAAATTCTTTTGAGAGAAGAGAAGTTTTCTTTAAAAAGAAAACCAGAAGTTTTCTTTAACGAATTCACTTGGATAGACCATTTGTAAACTCAGTGTGGAAGTTAGGATGTTCTGGTGTCATGGAAAGCAATCTGGCCAGCACAGTTCTGTTAACTGACTGAAGAGGAAAGGAGCAACTACCTTCACAATCTTTGTACAAAGTCCAAGGGACATTGTACAACTTAAACTTACACCAATCTTTATGTATGTGAGTGTTTTTCTTGAGTTTAAAGTAATTGACTTGTTAAGGTGCATTATTTTACACTCATTCTCCAAAGTCACATTGCCTCAGAGAGTTCTGTACTTAAAGCTTTTAGATTTTTTTGTTTTGATTTTTTATGAGATTTTGAGTAACCGAATGCTTGTGTTAGATAATCTACCATGCAGTGTTAGCAAAGAAGAGTGGCTGTCATCAGAAAACGTACCTTAAGAATAACCAGACACAAGTACATTGTTACAGGGAAGAAAGCAATAAGTCATTGAAAAAATAATTTCTAAGCATGAAGAGCTATTGAGATTATGAAAAGATTAATGGGGGCCTACCATCGTGTACCACCACATAGAAAATGGGAGCACTCCATGTGTATTTCTGGCATTTCTTACAGCCTCTCAGGTGACTAATGGAACACAGCAGACATTAGCACAAATTAGATACATGTAATAAATTCTTTTTTTCCTTTTGTTGTCAGCAAACTGCAATTACTCTCAGACTTGCAGAGAACAGGTAAATTGTCATAGCATCAGTCAGAGTGGCATTTGGCTACATGTTAGAATGTTAAAGAAGTTTTACAGCAACTTGTAAAACTTGTACAGCCCTTAGGCAAATTTCATATGGCTTCAGTTCTGCTTATGTCTCAAAAAAGGATTTTCACTGGCTTCTCTCAAGGACCTTCAGATCCTGGAGGAATCTACTGTAAATCTCTCTGACCATTTTGAGGTATGCTACACCCTTAATGTTTCAAGAATAAGTTACTATAAAGAATCATAGAATCAGTTAGGTTGGAAAAGACCTCTAAGATCATCAAATTCAACTGTTAACCCAGCACTGCTAAGTCCATCACTAAACCATGTCCCTAAGTGTCACATCTACATGACTTTTAAATCCCTCCACGGATGATGACACTACCATTCCCGTGCACAGCCTGTTCCAGTGCTTGACAATCCTTTTGATGAAGAAATTTTCCCCATTGTCTAATCCAAACCTCTCCTGGTGAACTTTGAGGCCATATCCCCTTTTCCTGTCTCTTGTTACGTGAGAAGAGAGATCAACCCCCACCTGGCTACAGCCTCCTTTCAGGAAGTTGTAGAGAATGATAAGGTGCCCCTGGGATCCTCTGCTCCAGGCTGAACACCGCCAGCTCCCTCAGCTGCTCCTCACAGGACTTGTGCTCCTGACCCTTCCCCAGCTCCATTGTCCTGCTCTGGACACACTCCAGCCCCTCAATGTCTTTCTTGCAGTGAGAGGACTAAAACTGGACAGAGGATGTGAGGTGTGGCCTCCCCAGTGCCCAGCACAGGGGGACAATCACTGCCCTGGCCCTGCTGGCCACACTATTGCTGATAGAGGTCACACTCTGGGCACACTCTGGCTCATGTTCAGGCAGCTGTTGACCAACACCCCCAGGTCCTTATCCACCTGTATGACATCTACTTTTACATCTTCTCAGTACAGGTGGATGTTACAGTCACTGATGATTAGGATGAAGTAGAATAGCATAGCATAGCATAGCATAGCATAGCATAGCATAGCATAGCATAGAATATTTCACTTTCATGGGACCTACAACAGCCTTCTAGTCCAACTGCCTGACCACTTCAGGGGCCATCAAAAGTTAAAGCACATTATTAAGGATATTGTCCAAGTGTCTCTTAGATACTGATAAACTTGGGGCATTGATCACCTCCCTAGGGAGCCTGTTCAAATGTTTGAACACCCTCTGGGTAGAGAAGTCCATCCTAATGTCCATTCTTTGAGTTCCCTGGTCCAGCTTTGAACCATTCCCACAGGTCCTGTCAATGGATCCCAGGGAGAAGAGCTCAGCACCTCTCTCTCTCTCCTTCCCTTCCCCAGGAAACTGTTAGAGAGAAATGAGGTTACACCTTAGCCTCTTCTTCTCCAAACTAGACAAAACCAGAGTTCTTAACTTCTCCTTATAGGACATACCTTCTAACTCTGAAGAGAATGATGTGGAACCAGATCTTTAAAGAAAGAATGAAGTTGAATGCATGCATTCCTACTATATTCAATGGATTCATATTTCAACAAAAATTAGCATGGCTGAAAGAAACCAATGCAGTATTCCTCTTTTGATGCTTCATAGAAGATGTTGGGATGCTTTAACAAAAATCTCAAAGCAGTTGAACATATTAGTCACTTATTACAGCAGCTGAGAAAGGCAAAATTTCAAATCAAATGAAGATCTGAAATGTATAAAGATGTGTGTGGGTCACCACAGACCAATGTATAATTTAGTGATGGAATGGGTGTGATCCTCATTCCCAATCCCTGGCTGAAATCTGTGGTGAATATTACTCTTTCTGCTAAAAGAACACACATATCTGCACATCAAATTATACTGAGTACATGTGGGATGATATCTATGTCAATTACAACCCTGTCTAGTATGCTTATGAAGCTTATTAATATTAATAAACATTGAAGGTACTTTCCCATATGACAAGAGGATCATAGGAAAAAAGAATGTGTACATCTAGATCTTATTTGAATAACTTCCTTGAGATCTAAGTAATATCTTTACCAAAAATCCCAGCTCCAGAATTACATAACCACTTCTACACTGTGTAATATCATTTAGTTTCTCTGCGCTGATTCATCTTCCTGGTGTTTTATTATTTGTTCTTTTCACTGTGGTGATAGTTATGGATTCATGAATGAGCCTTCTACTGTGGCAGACCTAATGCAAGGAACACAGAATAGATAGCTCCTTTCCTGAGTAGTTTTAAGGTAAATGAAGCAGGAGGGTTTGAACAAAGAAATAGTAAAGTGCCTGAAGATTGGATCCACTCAATGATGCAAATTGAATTTCAAAATTAAGATTCTGACACTATTGAATGCTTCTATTAATTTCATCAAAGAAGGATTTCTGCATTTTAATTTAAAGGAAAAATAAAATTTATAAAAATGAAAGTAAAGATATAGGAAAATACAAAACTGCAAAGTGATGATTAAATCAAAATTGAAAAAATAAAATTGAGGTAAAATTTAGATTGAACTCAGGTATTATTTCATTTATACTGGGAGCTACTGTTATCTAGATTAAAATTAATGCATCATATAACATTAAAACACCAACATCAGACTACTTGGAAGAAGTAAAAATATTTGTTGTGATTGTGGAAAAAAAATGGCTTGTGTTAGTTTTGATTTTTTTTACACTGATATACTTCAGCTGCTTCTCAGACTGGAGCAATGGTTAGTTAATTAATGAACTCTGCAGCCTTCCTCTCTCTAGGGCTAACTGCATGAAACCTTGAAGCAGAAGAAGCTGGCAAATGAATAACAGCACTTCTTAAAATAGTTGCTAATAAATACAACTTGTATGAAGAGACATTCCCGTGACAGCCAACGGCTGCCTGGCTTTACACTTCATCCTGTGTACAGTTCCTGATGTTTTTGTTCTAGGTTAAGCAGCACCACACTGGTATCTCTGTCAGCAGACCTGGCTGTTTGGAGAGATAAGCATGCAGAGCTCATTCAGAGAGATTCCTGGAGGATCTGGATGTCCACATTTGTGTTCTCTTTCAGAAGAACTGTGGAATCAGAGCAAAACTTTCCCTAAAAAAGATCCTGAGAAGTCATCTTTATGGTTCACCTAAAAATCCTAATATGTATAGGATTCTTTATATTACATTCTATGGGCTTTCATTCAAGGATCTTCATGAAACTGTTGGAAGCCTGTGAGTAAGTCAGGTCTTAATAATATCTCTTAGAAAAATCTTTAGTTTTGAGAAGTTCCAGATCCTCAGGAATTTTTGTGCTTGATCACTTTTGATGAGCCAAATCTCTTCCATCCCTGGTTTGAAAACTGAGGCTGCTAGCAAAATTCTCAAGATTCACTGCAGCACTAACCCAGTGATTTGCATTCATCTCCCTCCTTGGGTCAGACAAACTCTAGTCCTTTCTGCAGTCATGATAGGTACAAGCTGCACTGCACCAAGAACAGAGCAAGTGACAGAACTTGTCTTTGTAAGAAAGACAAGATGAAAAAAAAATCGCTCATAAGCCACAAAGCAAGGTCCTTGAGCCACTCATCTGCAGACACACAACTGCAGTTTAATTCAGAAGCCTATGTTGAATGCCACCATACTCTTACAGATCCTCACACAGTATGCAAAAAGACTCTGGAACTGTGAAACCAGGGAGTATGTCTAAAACCTCATTTTTCCCTAGGATTTAGAGAATCACTGTTATGTTTTCCCCTATATACTTGGGCTTTTCTGCACTCTGAAAAAGAGGTTCCACATTCGTCATGTCAGAGTGGAGATCAGTGTGTACAGTCTGCTGGTTGGGATCTGTGCTCAGGGGAATGGTTTAACATCATTATATAAAATACTAAAATGTTGAGCAAGGACACCTCTGGTGATGAATTCCATAATCAGTTGGTTACAGAGTCAGGATTATTATTTTTATTTTTTTTATTTTTTTACATTTAATCTTAAACTTTTATCTTCATTGAAGAACAGTTGTGCTAAGAATGGGGGAAGTTTTGCTTTGAAAACGCTCTGGTGAGGTAAAGAGAGACAGATTTCAATCCCCTCTGGGGAAAAAGGGATTCAAACCTTGGTCTACCACATCCCAGGAATATTTTCATTGCTATGTTTGTTACACAGAGGAAGGGCACAGAACCTTCTCTACTGACTTTGACACTGGATAGATGCTGTGTGTGTTGTACAACTGCAAAATGTGTTCCAAGTAGAACAATTTTTGGATGCTGGGTAGGGTAGGCTGCCTGGTAACTTAAACATAGAGTTATTGATGCACTTCATAAGGTGCACAGAAACAGAAACACAGTTAAGGGCAAGAAGGCCACACTTAGAGAAATGTGATCATATAATCACAGACACATTGAATGCAAGATTGGAGGGGACCGCCAGGTTCATCTGGTCCAGCCTTTCTTGGCAAAAGCACAGTCTAGACAAGATGGCCCAGCACTCTGTCCAGATGAATCCTAAAAGTGTCCCATGTCAGTCAATCCAC
Organism: Hylia prasina; assembly: GCA_013397195.1. Classification (NCBI taxonomy): domain Eukaryota; kingdom Metazoa; phylum Chordata; class Aves; order Passeriformes; family Sylviidae; genus Hylia; species Hylia prasina. The sequence goes on along the minus strand of VYXD01001224.1, from coordinate 90,384 downwards.
CACTTCCCTGAAGAGATTTTTCTCATTGTAAATATTTTTCCTCTTGTCTTCAATCATAATCTCCCCAAGAGTTACTTTTACACATGAACCCACACCTTTTCCATAAGACTCCTTGTAAAATAGGAGTCTGATCTTTGTTGATGTCCTTTAAATACTAAAGAGTAAAAATATCTCCCCTAAGCCTCCTTTTTTCAAGGCTGAACATGCCCAGTTCTCTCAGCCTTTCCCCACATGTCAGGCTTCCCTCTTCTTTGCTCATGTTTGTGGCCTCTTTTTGGACTCTGTCCAGCTGGTTCACATCTTTTTTGTATAACTGGGACCAAACCTGAACACAGTATTCCAGGCCAGGCAAGTGCTGAATAAAGTGAGATAATGATTTCTTGATCTCTGCTGAGGATGCCCTGGTCATGCAGCCCAGCCTCCTGCTGGCTTTCTCTGCCCCAGCTGCACACTGGTCACTCATTCTGAATTTGTTGTCCACCAGGCCCCCCAGATCCCTTTCCATAAAGCTGCTTCCCAGCCAGGCAGATTCCAGCCTGTGCTGCACTCCTGGATTATGCTTTTTCAGATGCAACACCTTATACTTGTCCTTGTTGAACTTCAAAGGGTTCTTGCTAGCCTGCTCTTCCAGACAATCCAGATCTTCCTGCAGGGTGGCTTCTCCTTTCCTTACTCAGTTTGGGACCAAGGACAAACTTTGCAAGGGTACACTTGATCCCATTTTCCAGATCTCTTATAAAGATATTAAGCAGCATTGAGCCCAATATCAGTCCCCTGGGGACCCCACTTGTGACAGTCTGCCACTATGAAAAGGAGACATTTGCCACTACCCAGTGGGTGCTGCCTTTCAGCCCATTCCCCACCCACAGCACTGACCACTGCCCAGACCATTACACCTTGTGTTAGCATCGTGTTAAGTGCCTGCAGGAATGAAGTGCCAGGCAGGAGCCGAGTAAGGATTTTCAGATTTGGAGCTTCCATCAACCCAAGCATTAATTTAAAAGAATAATTCCTTTTCTGTTTACTAAATTTCATCTTTTATGTGAAACACTGTAGTTTATCTCATGCATAGCCAGATATTCTGGAAATAAGGAAAAGGTAAGGAGAAGTTGTTCTACCCTCCATCTTCCCTGCCTTCTGGAAAAAGACTAATCACTTGAACAGTTCTAGTTTTGCCTTCTTTTTTTTCCCGTTCCCATGACATCACTGAAGTGTTGAGAAGTGCAATAAGAAGCTGAACTGGAGATGTTTATCCCCTTCAGACTTCTGTACAGGCTAATAAGGATCATTCAAACATGATCTGCTGTTAACAGTGAGCTGTAAGTGCAGTGCTTTGGTATGTGTTTATTTTGCATTAGATGCTGCTGTTTTGGAGCACATGCCTTTTTCTAGGCCATGATAAACAAGAAACAAGCAATAAACAAAGCTTTGAAAGCAACCCAGAAATGTTCTGACAGCAGAAAAAAATGTCACATCAAATCTAGCAAGGTAAGTTTTAGTGAGAACAAGCACACTGACTGTTGTAAGCTGAAATTCACTGATTAAAGCAGATTTCATTCATGGTTTTGCCTGAGTTCCTACATATTGGAGTCAATTAATCATCAAATTGTAAATATACTTAGTGTATTTGCCCTACTTAGCACAACAATGATGCAGCTGCTTCAGATAAAAGTGTATGCAATGCTAATCTAATTAAGCTGTGACCCACTGATACTGGTCAGGTGATATTACAGGATATAAAAGGAAAGCAGTTCGTAATCCAGTCTAAAATCACACACTCAGTTTATAAGTTGCCCACAAAAGACTATGGCAGAAAAACGCATAGCAAAATAATGCTACAAAAGTAAACATGAGGAGAAAGGTTGAGTGCTTTGATTAGTCTTCTCAAATGGTAGCTGATATTGAAAAGTCCTTATATTTTACAGATTGAATAGGTTTTCCACAAGCATTTAGCAGAAATTTTGGAGAGATGAGTGTGTTTTGCATATACTCATATACTGATATCTATGATCAGGTTTTGGAAAACATGTAGCTGAAATACGCATGCAAAAGCTGTCAGTTTCCATTGTAAAATTACACAGATTTATCTCTGTAGGGCTCCTTGTGACTTCATAAATTCTGCCTTTCCCTCTATTAATAATCCTGAGAGGATCTGGGGAAAAAATAAGCAGGGAAAAAATTAATTCACAGAACTGCCTAGGCTTGGAAAGATAGAGGGAAAAGAATGAGTTTATGCAGTCTTACTATTACCCACTTCAAGGTTATTTCTAAATGTACTTTTAAAGTTTAATTTAATATGCATAATTTAGGACTTGGTTCTTCAAGGTATCCCTTATATACGTGATTTAGTAAAGAGAGTAGTCTTACTGACTTAGGTGGAATTTGCTCATGTGAATGAAGTGCAAAGGCAGAGGATTAAAATCCAGAGTATGTGTGTAGCTTACATAATTTCAAGCCTGTCAAAATTCATGTCTATTTTATCATCTGCCTATGTTACATAACACGAAGGAGCTCTGAGTTGTTTGTTCCTCCCCATATGCCTGAAACACATATGTGGTCTTTGAAATTTTGGATTGCATACATTGTTACCAAGGAAAAAGTAAAAATTACTGCAATACAAATAAAACTTTCCTTTTGGGAGAGTCAAACACTACCCCCTTCATAATATCTGGCCAGACCCACAAAGCCATGCAGTGCACTTGTTTACCAGTAAGATCTTTCATTTCTCATTTGCTTCCTGACCCAGTCTTTAATCAGTATCACCACAGTCTTTACCTAAGTCATGGTATCAGTCCCTTTTTCATGGTTCCCCTCAAGGTGAGCAGCAGCTCATTCCTCAGCATTTCAGGCTGGGGTCAGTTGGGTTTAAGAGTGATCCTATCCCCCCAGAAACACTCACCACTTAGCAGGATTGAAATTAGGGAGTCTGTGTTTGAGTTTTTGTTCTTGTTACTTTAAGAAAATCTAGTTTCAAGCCTTTCTCCTTCACCTTTTTCTAGGATGATAGGGAAGAAAAATTAGGTGACATCTTAAGTGTTACTGCAAGAAAAAAGGTAATCAGAGAGAATTATGTGTATTCATGATAATGCATGAAAACTACAACAGTGAACCAGGCAGCAGTGCTGCATGCTTGTATGCAGCATTACTAATGGTTTGACCTGCTTGTGAGCAAACTTATCAGTGAAAATTAAATTAAGAGGTTAGGGGAAAACACATCAAAGCACTTGATTTTCCTTTTGTGTAAGCTGTTGCAACTTTATGAGTTTACATAGATGTATGGCTGACTTATACCTGTGCGACTGAGAAGAGGTCACAACCATTTTGCCCATGGATGCTACTGGGTACAGTACTAAATTGACTCCAGACACTTTTTTTTTTCTGTTCAGAACTGAATTCAGTATTTTCCCTGTATGAAATCCTGATTTTATAAAATCAGTAGAAAACCCATTATTTGTACCATGATCAGAGTTTTGCCATCTGCTTTTTCTTTCATTGCATACTTTAATTCTTTATTTTTGTCCAGTGTAAGGATCTGTCTGCATCCTGAGGCAGAGCAAGATGCTCACAGATATTGGTACACAATGAAATAGTTCATTTAGTCTTGTAAGGCTTCTTTGAAGGGAAGATGCTGTATTCTACCTTGTGATGAAATAGAATGTTNGCCCGCCGCCTTCAGCACCGCGCGGGCGGACAGCGCTCGGGGCCGCGCTCCGAGCGTCCCCGCGCGTCCCCGCGCTGCCTCCGCGCCCGGACCAGCGGCTCCCGACCGCTCCGAGCTCCTCTGGCATCGGGCCGGGAGCCAGCCCCGCGGCGGGGAAGGGGCCGGTCTCTCCCGCAGGGGCTGGAGGCAAAGGGCTGAAGCGGAGGGCTATGCTAAGTGGTCCCCGGGCAGGCGGGGGCCGGNCCTTTTGTGTAAGCTGTTGCAACTTTATGAGTTTACATAGATGTATGGCTGACTTATACCTGTGCGACTGAGAAGAGGTCACAACCATTTTGCCCATGGATGCTACTGGGTACAGTACTAAATTGACTCCAGACACTTTTTTTTTTCTGTTCAGAACTGAATTCAGTATTTTCCCTGTATGAAATCCTGATTTTATAAAATCAGTAGAAAACCCATTATTTGTACCATGATCAGAGTTTTGCCATCTGCTTTTTCTTTCATTGCATACTTTAATTCTTTATTTTTGTCCGGTGTAAGGATCTGTCTGCATCCTGAGGCAGAGCAAGATGCTCACAGATATTGGTACACAATGAAATAGTTCATTTAGTCTTGTAAGGCTTCTTTGAAGGGAAGATGCTGTATTCTACCTTGTGATGAAATAGAATGTTTTGCCTGCAGGAGGAAGAAATCTTTGTTCTCCCAAAGATTTCCTACATAACCTTGATGACACAGTCATTTAAATTCCCTGTCTTCACCTGTGAAGCAATAGTTCTATATCCTTCATCAGCTGCAAAAGCCCTCATCCACTAATGCTCGAGAGGGCTCAGCAATCCTCTGCCAAAAGTGAGAAAATGGTGCAACACCAGAAAGGGCCAAAGTAGGACTGCGCCTCACCCGGGCAGCAGGTCCCGCTCCCGGCTCCCCGGGGCGAGCCCTGGCCCGGCCTGCGAGGGGCGGCNCCGACGTGTGACAAGCTGCGCGGATCCTGTTAAGGAGATTTATATATGTAGTTCATGAAGGCAATCGTCTGGCTGGTAATCTCTCATTGTGCACTGCTCCAAGGCAGTTCGTTCACACAACTGGCTGCAAAACGAAGATATTAGTATCTCTCCTGGGAAATGTCTGTGGGAAATGTGTGTAGCAGTTAAACAGCTGTGATACTGGTGCGTAATGAGATAGCAGCACATTACTCATAGCTCCAGGAGAGGACGTGGAAGTAAATTAAGAAATCAGCATAACTCACACAGCTTTTGACCCATCACTAACAGCACCAGCAGTGCATGGGAGTGGGGCACGGTGTGCAGCTGCAGTTCATTCATCAGCACATCACCAAGGGCTGGGCAACAACTCTGCCACAGCCTAATTGTCTCACGTCCACAGGACTCCGACAGGCACAACACACTGGGCCAGCTTTTCCCAAAACAGGGTGAGCCCAATCACTGGGACATGAGGTCAGGCAGCTCACAGCTAACAAACGCATGTAGTAAGGGAATGGGCAGGGGTGGGCAGGGGTTTCAGGAGGACCAGGGTCTAAGGAAGGCAGACGTGTCTCAAGATCAGTCACTTCCCAGGTGCACATCCCAACACTCATGTAAATAACATGTCACCAGCAACAAATTCCTCTGTACCCTCCCTCCTTTTGGGATTATCTGACACTATCTCCACCCTTTTCTCCCCAATTCTCTGGAGCAAGCCAAATGGAGATGATAATCTGCTATGAAATGTTGATAACACTGAGCTGTGACAGTCTGGAAAGGGAGGGAAAAGGGAGCAGCAAGAATCTATGGAATTAATTGTCTTAGTACCCACTGTTTTCTTGCCTTGTAGGGATATGGGGAGTTTGGTGCATTCTCACTTTTCTGTGGAAGAAGTCATCTGAGTGTGAAGTCAGGTGAGACCTGGTTTTAACCCCTCAGACCCATCCTGACAAGCGTCTCTCAGCAGACTGCAGCACCCAACAATGTGTAAACAGCACTCTGTCCTAGACATCACTTTATAAGGATTCAGCAAAACAGTGCTTTGCCCTTTTACCACCAGTAGAAAAGGCTTCTTAGTGTCCTCTAAGACAGCCTAAGGTCTCACACCAAATCTCCTGGGGGAGCTTTGCTCTGGCTTCACTGAGGTTTCTCTGGTTTTTCCTTGCAAAAGAGCAGCATGCTTTGCTCCTGTTTTCCCATAGGCCAGATCAAGCTGTCCTTCACATATAAAAGTACCAGTTGCCCCAGCAGGTTCAGTTAAAAGGCATGAGGAGTAAAATGGGAGCGCTGGGAGACTTTGGCCAAGACAGAGTCATCTCAAACCACAAACCACTGCTGGAAGTCAGGGAGGGGAATAATAAATGACCCATTCTCCCCTCTTTCCCCAGGACCTTCTCTCCCTTATGCTATTTCAAGGGATAGCAATGTAGTGAACATATTAGCAGAGGGGACAGGGTGGTTAGAAAGTGTCCCAAGTCCCAGCTTGAGGTGAAACACTGGATGGGGCAATGGGAAACTGATGAAGAGGAAGCAAAAAGGTTGATTTTTGCCTATGATCTCCCCTCCAGGTGACGAACTTCTGAGCACCTGATTAAAAGGGAAGGGATCATTTGGGACATCCCCCCACACCTCCTCTCACGCAGGGTGATGGACAAAGAGGACTGTTCCCACCCTCTCCTCACCACGGTACCTGGTTGAGGGAAGTCACGGCAAACCTGGGAATAACCAGTTGCATGACGAGCTGCAGGACAGAGGTGACCAGTCCAGCCAGGATGGCCCAGGTGAGTGGCAGCGGGAGCATGCTGTAGGTCGCAAAAAGCGTGAAAAGCACATAGCCAATGCCGTCCCCAAGGAGGCCACAGCCCAGTCCTGCCGCCAGAATTTGGGTGGCCATGGCCACCCAAGTGACAACACCGCTGTACTGCAGGTAGGTGTATGAGGTCGTGTCCTTCCTGACCACCACTAAGGCACAGATCACCACCTCAATGCCAGTGAAGAAGCCCAAAAGGATGCCCTTAATGGGGTCCATGGGAGCAGAGGCCAGGGTCAAGTGGAGGAACAGTAGGGTCAGCTTGGTCAGCACGTCCAGGATGTTCATGACCACCTCAGATTTGCGCCGTTGACCCAAGAAGTAGCGCTGGTAAAGGCGCTCTAAGTCCCGAGACTTAAAGGAGTTGCGGAGAGTGGGGAAGATCACCCCGCGATATGTATAGCCCCAGTTGAGGAAGAAGTCGGAGTTGCTGGGGGCACAGTCCAGGGGCAGAAAGCCCAAGTCTCCGCTGCTGCTTGTGCCCTCCGGGAAGACTTTGGTGCCTCCGTTGTTGTGGCGCTCGCTACCCAAACTCCGTCCGGCCGACTGCCGCCGGAGGTGGTGATGGTGCGGCGGGTGCGGGTGGTGGTTGGGGCAGCAGGTCTCGTCGGAGCTGACGCCCTTGCCCCCGCCGCTGCTGCTGCCGCCGCTGCTGCTGCTGTGCTCCTGGATGAAGCGCTGCTCGGTGATGTGGCGCACGGCCGTCTGCCACAGCAGGCGCTGGGGTCTGCCGCTGCCGGGGGGAGTCCTGTTGATGGTGTAAAGTTCATCGCTGTCGCTCAGGCACCGNCCCGGCGGGCTCGGTGCGCGCCCTCCTCGGGGCCGCGCGCGGCGGGGAAACAGAGCCGCGGGTCCGGAGACGAGGTGGAAGGAGGAGCGGAGCATCTACGGGCGCACCCCTCCTGCCCGGTGGGCGATCCTCGGCCCCATCCGGAGGCCGGAGGCACGGAGGGGTGGGAGCAGCCGCCTTGCAGAGCCGGTCACAGCGGGCAGCTCCTCCCTCCGGGGATCCCGGGGCTCCGGTCCGAGGTCTGGCGCCCGGGAGGTGCTGTAATTCCCGCGGCTGCGGTCAGCGGCAGCGCTGCGAGCTCGGGCAGGAGGGGAGAGGCGGCCAGGTCTCGGGTGTCCTCGGTCACGGCGCCAGAGCCGCCGGCCGGGGGCTGCCCGCCCGCTTTCCCCCGGCGGCGGGGCATGCCCCTGGCTCACGGGGCGCCTCTGCCCGGAGGGGACTCGGGGCTCCCATCCATCGCAGACACCCGGCTTGCTTGGCAACGGGAAAAAAATGAGGGAAAAAAAAAAGAAAGAAAGGAGGGGAAAAAAAAAAAAACACCATCAACCCC
>VYXD01001224.1:5439-82571 GCA_013397195.1 Hylia prasina | reverse complement strand
AAAAAAAAAAAAAAAAAAAAAAATAAAAATCGAAAGAGCGGGGAATGAAAATCTCGCCCTAAACTCAGAGCTCTGGGAAGCCAGATGGGAGTATCTCTCCCAACTTCTCCGCGGGCCGGGGCAGGGAGTGCTCCGGCTCAGGGGCTTCCCCGGCGGCAGGGAGGAGGAGGAGCAGCAGGAGGAAGGGGCGAGGGCAAAGCGCAGGGAGCACGGTGCCCGCGGGGAGCTGGCGGCGGATGCTGTCCCGGGAGCCGCGGGACGAGCACGGCGGAGCCGCCGCCGCCGCCGGAGTGGAGCTGCGGGCTGGCGGCCCGGGAGGAGGCAGAGCCCGGCGCGGTCAGCTGATGCCCGCCACGTCGGCGGGGCTGCCAGCACCCCCCCGGCCCGGTTAAAGCAGCCGCAGCCGCGGCCCTGGGAGGGGGACAGCGGGCGGGGATTGCCGCAGAGCAGGTCCCCTGGTCCCACGAGTCCCCTTCAAGCGTCGCTTAGGTTTCTCTGAGCTGCTCTTCTCTAGGTGCCGCAGACTGTCCCGCTTTGCCTGACAGGTGCGTCCCTCCACAGCGCTCAGTGAGAGCTGATGCTGCAGCCGGGCATCCCTCTGTCCCGCCACAAGGAAGATCCTCAGGCTTTGCTTGGAGAGAACACACTTGCCCAGGGTGGGGGAGCCCCATGAACCCCTCCACCTCAGCCTGAGCAAGTTCAGACCCTCTCAGAAAGGTGATGTCACTGCCAGGACCGTGGCTCTGATCACCCTGTGTTAAGTGAGTGTTTGATGATGGTGTCGTGACAGCATTTACATTAAAGACGCTGGAGCAATAACAGAAACTGCCCCATGCACAGACCCTGGATATAAAGCCACTCCTCACTCCCCATGCTGGCAGATGAAATAGTTCTTGCTCCTCTGCTTATAGAATCAGTCTATGCCAGCAAATCTGGATGCGTTGTGCGTGGTTGCACAGCCTGGAGAAGAAGAGGTATCTATCTTAATCTCTCCAATTCCTCCTCTGCCCAAAGTAAATCTTGTTAAAGCGTCTGAACCCTCTCCTGGGGGAAAGGCTGAAACCTCTAGTTGTGGAGCTGAAGCAGATATACACATTAGACTACGAAAAATTAAGGGAGAGGCATTTTCTCTGTTTCAAAAGACAAGAGTGATGCCTGCTGAACTCTTTGAGATAAATATGCAGCTGCATATTCTAACAGCAGCAGTGTGGACAGAGGCTCTGCCTGGAAGGGAGCTGTGCTACCCCACTAGGAGCTCTGGCTTTTTGGGAGTTGGAGTGCTTAAAAATGGCACATGATTCTTGACTCCCAGTGGGTCTGAGCCTCCATGAACGCCCCTCCAGCCGTCCTTACTTAATTCAATTTTATTATTATTACTGCCAGGAAGACATGGAGATTTAGGAAGGATTTCACTGATTGTTTCTGTATTTACACTACAACAGATTTGGGAACTCAAGCCAAGTCTGTGTCCCATGTGTGAGGCAAGTTTTGTACAGATATAACTGGAGGAAATTCATGTTCTCCAGAGCCCAGATAAGGAAAAAGTGGCATTTTTCTGAACAGAGATGGGTCTTTCCTGTGGTTCAGCATGACCCTGCTAGCCTGGAAAGGGTTAATACTGGTTTCACAATAGTAATAGACACATATCCTTGCTCCTAGATAAAACCCATGGAACTTGTAGCATTACTTCAAGATGAAAAGGATACTATAAGAGGAGAAATCTTATGCAAAAACTTATATATTTCTTTAATGAAAGAAATTATTATTATTAGTGCTATTACCTGAGAGCACAGAATGAAAGGATCTTTCTCATTCAGATTGCTCAACATAAATTATGATAAATAAAAAGAAAAAGAAACAAATATATAATGCAGTTTAAAGGCGACACCCACTCAAAAGAAACAAGATGAAACCAAGGTAGGGACATCCCAGTTCTCTAATGTTACTGTATGCACTGAATCACAGTTCTGGCAGTTTCCTTTGCCTCATGACAGAGGAACTCTCCTTTCATCATTTTTCCTGTGATAGAGGCTCTGTACCTCCCCAGGCAGTCTATTTTTATGCTTCTCCATCCTTATCATTTTCATATCTAACCTGAACATTCCTTGCAGCATTCAGTAAGCACATTAGTTCTTGTCCTGTCCACCATGAACAGGGAGAACAGATTATCCTGGCAGTAGTCTATACATATTTAATGAGTGTCTCTTCTATCCACTCCCTCTTCCTCTTCTCATTGCTTAGGCTAAGTAACATAATTTCTGTCATTTTTCCCCCTGTGGGTCACATTTTCTAGCTCTCTGATCTTTTTTGTTTGTTCTTGATTGTATACTTTTGTTTCATGATTTTATTACCTTTCTTTCTTCCCTCTCTGTGAAATTCATACAGCTCAACTTTGTTCTAAAGTGGAAAGTTGTCTTATATCTAGGACTACGTTTTATGATCTGCACTCCTATTTATACATCCTGGGACACATCTGCCATCCTCCCTGCACAGTCTTATCCAGCACTGATGACCTACTGAAACTTTGTTGTCCTCGAGGCCTGGGCAGGTGTCACTTGCTCCATATGTGCATAACAACCTACATGAAGTATCTTGCATTTGCCCTCACTGGAATGCATTGTTTTTTCCACCCTGCATGCCAAATTTGAAATAGAACATGTTGGAAACTAAACCTGTCCTCCTCCATGCCAGCAGCCCTCCCCAGCTCTGTGCCATCTGTGTGTTTGGTGAGCCTACTCTCTACTCTCTTCAGTGGTGATGGCAAAGCACTGCAGAGCATTTAGGTAACAGTCGGTGTGCTCATTTCTTGCATGTATTTCTGAGCCAGCCACAGAAGTACTGGGCACCGTTGTGGAGGGTTACCAAGAAGGGGACAAGATCTGAGCATTGGCACCCACTGCAGCAATGCTCTGGGCTCTGGAGAGCAAGGAATAAGCCTGATCATCCTGGGGAGCAGGAGAGGGGTGATCCTGCCAAAGCCCTGGTCACCAATGAAGGTTGGATGAGCTGGGGGTCCAAGAAGGTAATTTCACGCACACACACGAAGTCTTGTAAGTCCCAAACTCACTTGGCACTAGATTAATACTGTGTATTATTCAGCTCTTGCTGCTATTGGATTTCTTTTTTTTTTGTTTGTTTGTTTTGTTTTAATAGAACTAAATGACTTGGCAGTGTCACAAAATCACTAAAGGCCATTTAAAAATAATACTGTCACTAGAAGGCTTTTGAAGGATGAAAAATCAGGCAGAATTCATTCCTCTTCTGTCACCTGCAAGTTTATGTCACACTCCTCCTTCCCCCTCTCTACCCACAGTGGTAGCATTTATGTACAATTTAATGTTATGATATTTAATCATGCAAATAATGATCTCATTCACTTTAGTGGGACTATTTATGTCCTCAGGATTGTAAACATAGCATCATGCTCTGCAAAGCTCTCTAAGGTAATGCAATAAAGATGGCTTAATGTCCAACACATTATGAAAGAACATTTGTGTTAATATATATATTATTTAAATAAATATTTGACAAAACAATTTAAGTAAGGAAAATCAAATAATTGACAGAAAGCCTCTGTATCTGAAATGTGAAACTTGAGTAATGATAGAAATGACAGAATATGAGCACATTAGCTTGGAGTTATCTCCTTACCTGTTTGGTGGTTTGGGTTTTTGTTCCTATTGCTCCCTCATTCCTTTTTTAATTTTTTCCTCTTCTCCTTGGCAACAATTCAACAATTCAGATGTTCTAATACTAGAGAAGAGAAGAGAAGAGAAGAGAANCTTGGGCTACGTTGCATTTGGTAGCCTTATTCAAATCTACTGAATCTACATAAATCTGTAGCATTTCTTATTATTGAATGTGATTGGGTTGCTAACTACACCAGTCAGTGTCTGCGTTCTCTCAATAACACGGCATCTTACCATCTTGTCACAATCAACTTTTCCTTCATTTCTCAGGACTAATGAGACTGTACTCTGTGTGATGCTAGTACTTTTGGCAGCATAATGGGATCTATATCAGTATGATGTGTTTTATTCACAATGCATTGAGGTCTATTAAACACCTCATTAAATTCTTCAAAAATTTTCTTTGCATCCTGTTCTGTAGACAGGTTACATGCCTGTCTGAACAGCAACATTTTCAGATTGCTCTTCAAACCTAAACAAGTCTTTTCTATTCCCTTGGCCTCTGCTGTCTGATGTTCATCTCAGACACAGATGTACAGCACCTGTGATATCCAGAGCCATGGTGAGAAACTCACCTTAACAGCTCAGTGCCAGGCATGTGACTTTAATAAGAGTTACAAAGAGTTTATTTTCCCCAATTCCTGGTATGGGTCAGTAGCTTCTGTTTTCAATGGATTAACTCCAGGGTAGTCATGCAAATTGGACAAAACTTCCAAGTCTTTTAACTTCCAAGCACAGAGACTTCTGTCCCTCTAATTGCTTTTGTTTATTGGCTGTTGGGCGTTCTTTGAGGAAATACTGGACATATGTTTTTTTTACAGGAGATGAGGGAAATGGAAAGAAAATTTGATGTTCTAATTCTTCAGAAAAAAAGCCAATTCAAGAAAAATCAAGGGGAAGGAGAAAGGAAAGGGGAAGGGGAAGGGAAAGGGAAAGGGAAAGGGAAAGGGAAACTTCTGGCACTGATTGAGTCTTCTTTTAAAAACCCTGTCTATCACTTTCCTCAGATGAATGCATATCCCAACATGATGTCTGTACAAAAGCCAGCACATGGCATAAGAGCATGGATTGAAAATTGTAGCACTGGTTAGTAAAAGCAATCAGACTAATTAATGAAAGCCATGGTAAAAGAAATGCAAAGTCTCATGGACTGAAACATCAGAGATGGAGGACAAGCACACATAGCTAAGCAGATTATGGAAACAATCAATATTTGCTGTGCTTTGCAGATAAGTTCTTTTCAGTATGGTAAAAATATCAATGAAATATTTTAAAGTTTGTTAGAAGTTAAGCTAAATTATTACATACCTAAAAGCAGGGGGAAATAAATAAAAAGACCAAAAAAGAAAAACAAAAAAAAAATTATGTCAGAGGCAGCAAGATATGTCAATTTTTTTGCTTCTCCATGTTGTGAAGCAGCCATTCCCTTACATGCAAATAAATTCACATTTAAAGATACAAATATCTACATAAAAAGTGCAGAAGATGGTCTAAGCATGGAGATTCTATGAAAAGAAATAAGGGATTTGAGATGAATAATACACCTTTTAACCAATGGTTGGAGCTGTGTTTTCCTCCTCTCCAGGTCCACTCCTTCCTCACCCACCCAGCAATTGCTCTGGCTTTGTAAATGGATTAGCAGCTGTGACCACTGCAAATCTTTTACTCAAGACTTTTTTGGCACTTCTGCTGACCAGAAATAGCTGTTTTGTACTGAAAAAAGAGATCTGTATATACAGGCAATTGAAAAAGCACTGTAAATTTTTGGATCTTAGAAGAAATTCATATTTTTAAGATAGTGAAAACAAAAAGTTTTTGTTTTCAAATGATTCTTTCAATTCAATTCTTTTCAAACGATTATTTTGCTGTGGATGATAGTATTGTTGGGTGTTTCTAGTTTTTGGTTGGTTGGGTTTTGATTTATTTTTTCTTTTAGAACCAGAGAAGAAACATGATGGAACAAAGGAAAAAATAAAGACTACAAAGTACTGTTCTTCCTTGTTAGGAAAGGAGGGCCTTTATCCTAAGTCAGAATCAAGTGCAGTTTCAAGAATTAAAAAAAAAATCCCCAAACAAACAAAACAAAACAAGCAAAACAAACAAACAAACAACAACAACAACAAAACAACAAAAAACCCTTTCCCAAAAAAGAACTGCTGTCCTTCACATTGCCCTCTGGACCAGCCAGGACTTTCCCTCACTTCTTTCTGAGGGAAAGAAACCAAAAACCTTTCCCAGCCAGGTTTTAGAGAGTAGCTGCTTCTTGGCTCATCTCTCTGTCCTGTGCACACCATCACCCTCCTGTACTGCTGTTCAATCCCTGAAGCACCTGCACTGCTGAATGAATCATACTTTTTACAAAGCAGTAGATGTTTCTTGATACTTTATGGGCTTCCTTTGGAGGAGGAATTTTTTTCCCCTTTAATACATAAGACCTAGCTAGACTTACATGTTAATTGCAGCAGAAGTTAAAAGGAAATTAATATTAAATTCACCTGTAATGTGAAATATTTATAATCCACAGAAGACAATCCATTTACAAACATTTTATTCTTGATTTTCTTAAATCAGCAAGTTCTAGGAGTGGTATCCTAATTGGTGAATCTACAGCTGAAATTAATACTAGAAAAGAGACTTGAATTTGACACATTTGAAAGAAACTAAAACCATAAGAAAGCATATAAAAAACTATTCTGTATAACTTTTTAAATTGAAAAAAAAAATTCTTAGCTTGTTTGAGAGAATTTAACATTTAGATCTCAAAGTGTTTTTCTTGTTACAGGATGGAGTTGCTTCCTGTGGATGTATATAATAAATCTAATTAGGCTTCAAATAGGGAAATGTTATATTGTACGAGATTTTAAATCCATCCAGATCAGTATCCTGCAGTTACTGCAGTATAAGACATATCCTAAGAGGAAATCCCCCTGTCAGTCACTTCAAAGAGGGGAAAGTCTGCTAGGGTTGTGTATGCATGTGCTAATGTGCATGTATTAAACCTTGGAACAGGAACAAAACCCAGAAACTTTCATATTTCCAAGGGAAAGGAAATTATTTTTGTTTCTTCTCCTCCTTCTTCTGTCTGGGGGAAAATAGTTCTGTTCAGTCTTAAAATAAAATATGAATCCAATTATTGGGCTCTTGAGAACTCCTTTCTTTGCATCCCTGTTTCATGAAACAGGGAAGCTGGAAGCAATGGGACTGTCACTTGGGTTTCCAGGTGTATTGGGGTTCAAGGATGGTAAAGCTACACAAATGCTGGGAGTCTGGGCCAAAAAATACTTTTACTATGTCACTCTAGAATCAGACACCTGAGCTGAGTTCTCAAGCAGCTCTTTTATGAGTTGACAGGGTGCCAGGCAGGTTTTTGAAAGACAATGTTTTTGAAACATTGCTTCATCAGATACTTTGCATATGTGAATGTGTAGGACTCCAGTTTGCTGGCCTGTAGATAAACACAGGGCTTAATTTAACTGGGTTCCTAGGCAGTTATTTTTCCTACACAACTCTTGCCCCTCACTCTCTTATCTTCTTTATGAAGGTTTCCTGCATTAAGAAATAGAGAGTATGCAAAATTACACTTTAAGTGACTGGTTGTATGGCAGAGAGAGCTCTGATGCCTGGTGAGCTGCTGTTAATAGTGATTTATTTCAAACTGAGCTGCCATCATAACTGAAGCATGTTAATCTGCTCATTGCCAGTCAAGCTGGGATTGTAGGTGTGCTTAGACAAAATGTTTAGGAGGAATCGTTGACTCATGGCAATCTTTAGTCATTCTCTGAAATGACACAATTAATGTGTATGGGCTCAGCAGAGTACTTGTTTCTCCATTCCATCATCTTGGTTTTATATTCACTAACATGTTTTTTGGCGTAGGGGGAGGATAATAGATTCATGATTGAGCTATCTATTTGGTATTGAATTTCTCTAAATCACCAAAACCTGTCATTTTCTAGTGTTGCAGGATTTGCTGTAGAAGATTAAAATATGATTTCCTTTTGATAGCAATGGCAGGTTTTTGGTGAAGATGAAGATTTAAGAATGGTCTGTAGGTGGTCTACCATACATGTGAGAAAAATTTCATCTCTTACATGACAAGAAAAGGCAATGGCAACCTTAAAGCCTGCATCTACTCTGCTTTCAACATTGTGAGGTTACTTAGAGCCAAGGAGGACATAATCTCATTGCCAGGTAATACAGGGACCTACAAAACACCCAAATATTTTTTCAAGGAAATAAGCATAGAGAATGCCTATGATACCTATAGGGCTCTAAATCCAAGTTAAACAGTTCCATATGAGTCAAGCAATAGGTAATGTGATTAATTACTGTGATTAATATTATTTACAATGTTGCCATCAATAACTTACACAGGGGAAGATCTCAGTTATATGAGTTATATGAGGAAGTACGCAAAATTATTTCTTCTGGAATCATAATGGGAGACAAAATATCTTAAATTCCAGTGCTTTGTAAGGAGAAAATTACACATGGCATTACATTCTGCTCTAAGTTTTTTTGGCATCTCTTTAATCAGGACATTTTCAGTGGATGTTTCCAGCATACAGCAGCTCAAATATTTTGTTTTAGCAGTAAAGGAACATTGGGGTACTGCTGCCTGTTGATCCCAAGTGTTACTTCAATACGGTTCACATCATAAAGTGAGAGATGCCTCTGAAATGAAAGCCCAGTGTGTTTGATTGCTCTAAGCTTTTGTATATGATTTTTTCTTTGAATTCAGCTTGTGAATACAACCTCATTGCATAACTCTCCTGATAAATGTATATTAACAAAAAATTTCCAATTCCAATGGTTTTGCAGCCCAGGATGGGATGCACCACTTAGACATAGTGAAGAACCAGTGACCATTGTGTTAATCAATGGTTTTTATATAGCATTTGACCTCTTCTGAGATCTTTTCAAGAATTATGGTGAGGAAATATGTAGGGATTTAAGGGGAAAGACATTATCTTTCATCATTTTTACAGAAGCAGGAGGCAAAGTGGTGTAGCTTTAGTGCCATAAATTCAAGATAGAAAATGGAGGCCTTTTTCCAGATTTGAACTGAGAGTTATCCAGTACCGCTCCAAAAGCAAATGTACTCCTGGTCATTCAGCTTCCATATTTTAGCCAGCTATATTCAGAAACTGTTAACAAACATTCTGGTGGACCATTTTGTCTGTGTTCATAGATCCTTGACTCTTTAACTTCAGTGGCACTGCATTATTTATGCTTTAAAATGTCTACCAGAGTTAAAAGCTTGTGTAATGGAATACATGCTGTACTTACTAAGTACCAGGACAAACACTAGCACCTCTAGTTGAAGGGCATAACCAGATTTAAAAATAATATTGGCTAATTCAAGATATGAGCAAGAAAATCAAGGAAAAGAACAGAAGATGCAATTCACTGGGGGCCAGTGGAAGGCACTGCATTTAAGCAGAAATAATCAGTTACACTGGCACATGATGAGGAACAGCTGCTTAAATAGCAGTTCTGCAAGAAATGATCTGGGGGCTACTGAAATTGAGCCAACAATGTCATGTTGTTGCAGGGAAAACAAACATTGTGGTGCATAAGCAGAAAGGTATTCTTGCAGAATAATCTTTTCCACTCTGTTCAATACTGGTAAGGTCATAGCTGAGGACTGCGAGGGACAGGGACTCTCTGGGGGATGGATACAGGGGACACCCCCCTGGTGGGGCTGTGCAGCCCCAGTCCAGGTCATCAGGCACTTCTGTGGGGACAGAGATGTGCTGAGGCTGGGACATCAGCCTGTGGACCTGAGGACAGGCATCTTATGACCTTGTTGGGGATGGGACTGATGTCCCTGAGATGGGCTGGGATAGCATCCTGAGTCATGGGCAGAGGTTAGAGAGGCCCTGGGAGAAGTGCATCAAAGCCAATAAAGAGCTGATGATGGCTTTAGTGGATGGACAACAGTTTTGGGATGTGCATATCAAGAAATATTGGATCTCCCAGAAGCAGTTATGAGACATTGATCTGAGATGCAGGGAATGTAACCAGCAGGAAAGTTTGAAAGAAACACTTGTTTGGCTGTTTTAAAGTGCTGCCTTCAAATGTCATCTCCTAAAAAAATATTAAAGAGCAGTATTATAAGAATAGTAAAGAAACAAAGCAACACAAAGCAAGTATTAGTGTTTTATAACTGTAGAGGATATAGCTATTTAGGTATTTCTCTCTGACTGATGCATATTTCACTAAAGAAAGAAGGCATTCAAACTGCATTGTGATCTTCTGAAGAGTGTGGTAGATGTTACTTAGATGTGATGACACTTGTCATCACCATATGTAAACTTTATTTATAATGTATTCTTGACTCATTTTCATATTTGCATTTCAAAACTTCATTTATTCTGCATTAATTTTAATTGTACATATAGCGTGTGGGGGGGACAAGTTAATTTCCTTTTAAAGAAACATCAGCTTCTAGCAGCTCAATTTCGACTATTTCTGCAGAACAGGGAGGAATAATTTGTTTTCCTTCATGGGCTCTCAACGGTTGAAATGTAGCTATTCACCTTTCTTTATTACAATAGCTCAGAGTCATATGTGACGTGCATTTTCTCTCATAATGCTTTGAATTTTTGCAGACCTCAGTATTTTGTATGAAGTGAACATACAAGGCCATGTTCTCATCTCATTGAGACTCTCTTGACTCAGCAAAGAGAGAAGCTGGCAGAAGTTCAACCACTTCTCTCCAGTTCTGCTTGGCATAAGGCCAGACCCAACATAGTCACCCATCCCTGCCTGGAAGGAATTTAATACCCAGCAAGCAGAATTCAGCCTTCAGGGTGCAGTGTGAGTCTCAATGTATTTTCTTGCTGTATCTTAGAGCAGAAAGAATGACCACTGAGCTGGATCTCTTTCACTGCCTCTCATTTGCTGCAGTGGCTTCTCAGACATGGCAGAACAAAGGCTGCTGAATGGCAGTGTTGAATCCTTTTGTTCTTGTGAACTCACTTGTTACCAGGTGAGCTCCACTGACATCTGCTCTGGTTTTCTCAGTAAAGAAAAGCTTGCAAGCATCTTACTTTGCTGAACTCTCCTGGGAAGCACTATTTTCACTGAATGAGTCCATATATATTTCACTTTATCAGCTTGTCTCCCAATTTATTTTTATGGGTGTCACTGATATGCTGAAGTCCAGGTGCCGGAAATTATAAAGTCCTGACATTGATATCCCTGAATGATTGACACCTTTACTGTCACTCTATGATCTGAAGCTCATTTGCTTGGACACTGTGGAATAGGTCTCCCATGCAGGCAGTGCTCATAACCAAAAAAAGGGTGCTTCAAACTTAGAAGAGTTTTATTACATCTTTGCAAAGTAAGAAGCAAAGTCAATTTTCCCTCACATTCTAAAGTCTGACATCAGGGAATCCTGTGACTTTTACATTTGTGTTTCAGCTTGGCTCTTTGCTGTACACTGGCTGAGAACACTCAGGGCATGACCCACCAGGGTAAATCTTAATCTAGGAGAGAACTACTATTTTGCCTCCTGCTTTTAATTTTGAATGGCATTTCCCACAGAAGTGTCCTAAGGAGGTGCATTCACTGTTAATTTCTAATTCACCCCAGGATGGTGTAGTAGGTGTTATCTTCTTTTCATGTCTTTTTCAGGAGCTGATGATGTGGTGGGACCAAGCACATAGTGAAATTCTCACTCCAAGGGGATCCTGAGTCATTCATTGATTCTTGTTTGAGTCCAGAAAAGGAGAGGAAGAGAACAGCAGTGACAGCACCTAGGAAGATGGAGGCACTGTCAGATTGGGAACCTCTTTGTCCCTTGGGAGAAACCAGTGTTAAGAGATTCCCAAGAGAACAAAGCCAGACATATGTTCTTGTAGTGTACTTAACACTACAGGGAGTGAAGAAAAAAGCCGAAAGGAAAAACTCCAGACTCAGCTGTCCTTTCTCTAGGAGAGGAACTTGAGGAAGGTGTGGTTCAAAGCACTGAGAGAGGTAGATCATAAGAGAGGAAGTATCAGAAAAGCATGAAAAGTATTTCCCAAGACAGGAACTGGAGATAACACAAAATAACAGTGCCAGTCACATTTGATGAAAGATTTTTTTTCTTATAAAACTCTACCAAAAAAAGGTTTATTGACATTTCTTGAAAAAATGAGAAATTGTGTCAAATATATTCTTAGCAGGGATCTAATTTCGGTTACCCTCTGAAATAAGGGAAATTAATCTCTTAGTCTGTATTCTATGTGATGCTGAGTGGAATTTGCAGCTACGTCTTTAGAAGTGCTGCAGCCCCCTCATCACACAAGTGCTGGAAAAATCTTTGTCTGAACCACTAAGTGTGGAACCATTTACACAAACCATTTATACAAATATCTGCTGTAATAAGAACATGTAACAGACCCAGACAGAGAAATCCAGTCTTTCCAAACTACTTCAGTGTCACACTGAAGTGGTGAATACCAGGAGCTGAGGGTGAATACCTCAGTGTCATTCACTCTGGTCCTTAGAATGCAGGCTCCATTCACCTACACTCTTGACTCGCATCACACAGATAATAAGGACTACCAAGGTGATTTTGATAATGTCTTATTGGAAACCACTTCTCTCTCTGAGTCCTTTGGATGTAGGAAAACCTGCTGTGCACCCTCACAAATTTTCCATTTATATTAGAGAAGCAGCCTCAGAAAAACAGTATGACCTTTATGGTTTTTTTTCCCCTAAAAGTACAGTGCAGCAGGAGGAATTCTGGATGGACTGGAGATAGAAGAATTTTTTTTTTTATATGGCTCATGCCATTAAGCTTGGTAAAAACAACAGGGATTATATATACCTGCAGTGTCTTTCCTAAAATATAGCTTTGACATCAGAGGTGTTTGCTGTCCCCACAACAACTGGAAAGGCTGGAGCTCTATTGTATTAGGCCCTTGATTTCACTGCAATGAGAAGGGTGAAATCTAAGTGCATAATTCAAATGTTGAGTAATAATAACTTTAGTTGGTTGACCAGTAAATGTGTAGAATGATCCAGTAGGTAGATTCATTACAGCTGTGGAATCCTAAAAACACCAGAAGCAGATTTTCAAGTCAGCAGTTTAGAAAAGAGAAAATATAATTATCTATGTCAGAGTTATATTCTCCCCTCTATTTCAAGCAGGCTGGTTCTTAGAATCTGAACTGCCAAGGCAGAGGAAACACTCAAGAGACCCTTTGGCTAAATAAGACCTGGACCTACATAGTTCCTCCCGAGCTTGATGGGTTGCTGGTAAAAGCTACACTTGAGTACTGGGAAGTGGGCTGTGAAGATTAACTGAGTGTCTAGGGAGAATGGAGTAAATTTCTTGCATTTTTGCCTCATACTTTTAGGGAAGAAAAGGGTGATGCTTCTCTATTCGGAAAAATGAGACTGCACTGCCAAGGGAGTAATTCTCTCTTTGGACTAAGAGGAGAGATTGTAGAAGGAAAGTTGTTGGCTCTCATTAAGGCCTGGGAGCACAGAAGAAGGGAGGAAGGCTTTGGGTGAAGACATGCTGCACAAAGAAGGCAGGAGCAAGATGATATTTTTGTTTGAATGTTTCATAACATATAGCTAGGATAAATTTGTTCTCAGGAATGATTTCTTGCTTTTCTCCCTCCCGGGTTCTGTCAGAGATGCTTGGAGGTGTGCTGGGGAATGGACTGTTTGGTCAGAAACATCCTTTCCTTGACTGTCTCTTTCCAGGTTTCTTGCTGATGGCAACTTATGTGTGGTGACATGCTGGCATGTCACCCATCATGATGAAAACTTCATCAGAGACTCCCTGTGCTCAGCTTCCAACTAGCTTTGGAGGGCTGGAGCAAACAAAGGAATTAGACTCTTGATGCTTGTAGGTTACTTCCAAATCAGGATATTCTATGATTCTCTGATCTCTGCCATCTACCCCAATCAGGCAGTCTAGTGGACAGAGGAACCCAGACAAAACAAGGACCAGTTTAGCTACCACAAAGTTCACTACTGCATAGGATTCAGGATACCATGATTAAGCATACCATGAATTTTAAATGGCAGAAACACTAGCTCAGCCCAAACTATCCAAATATTTCTCTGCAGCTGCTTACTGATTTTATTTTTCTTTATTCAGTAATGATGTGCAGCCTGCACTCACAGGGATAAGCCCTGCTACCAGTCTCCTTGCCAAAACTGGGAAACACCATCCTACTTGAACATCCAAGGCAGAACCTCAGACTGGCAGCAAGATGGGATGAATATGTCTCCAAGCTTATACCATTTTGGCATCAAATCTTACAATGCCTTTAATACGTCTGTTTTGACTGAAATCTAGAAAACTTCTGACTCAGCCACAATCAAAAAATTAACCATTCTGTTTATTTCCTCTCTTTGAATGAAAGAGTTTCTGTTTCCAGTTGTCAAATACAAACCCAATCCAACACACACCCTCTTGAAGACAATGAAACTTAGCAGATATTGTTCTACATGTCAGATTTTCAAGTCAGAGATAAGACTGAAAGGAAATTTTTGTTATTTGTTCTCTTCTCTCTGCCTATACATAAGTGACTTCTTATTCCATTTTGCCCTGTTTTTAATGACTAAAATGCAGCACTATCTACACGGGCATGTTTCTGGCTAGCTGACAGACATTATCATAAGTCTATTTCTTAGAGGCCAATCTACAGGTATTTTTGCTCTGCATCAGTCTTTACCTTCTGTTTCTCTTCCCCCATATAAAATTAAAAATCTTATTCCATCTCCACAACACAATAACACATATTCCAGTATGTGTATATCAATAACTGCTTAACTGTCCATTTGCCCTCCTTCCAGGTAGTCTTCTGTCTTCTAAAGCACTTCCTTTTTTCTCATACTGGAGTAATTAAGTTAACCTTGATATGCTGCTGTGTTATGAAAATTTTTTTCTCCTCTTATGTCATAGGAACAACACAACAGAACGTCAGCACTGAGTAATTGTAAAGACATGCTGGCTCACAGGTGCTAAATAATTTTTTTCCTTCAATTATGTTGTTCCTGGGTTTCTGTGGTCTTAGGCTGAGTATTTTCTGTTGAAGGACTTGGATGTCATCCTTTTGCAGACAGTGCCACCTCTAATAGGGCAGAACCCCACAGGGTTTTGACAAGATAGACAGGTTTGGGCATTTGTAACAAGTTCTGCTTGCAGTACAAGATATGGCAAATTATGAACCATGGCTTGGGTCCCTGGAGGAGGTTTAGTTGTGGGCAGAAGATGATGGAGCAAGGAATGGGACTGGAGATTGGGCTACAAAAAAAATTGGCCCAAACAAGATTGGCCCCTAAATTCATCCAATAGAGAGCCCTAAAACCAGGGTGAGGGACAAGTTCAGAATACATCTGAGGAGCTGGATCCATCCAGGATAGAATTTACTACTGTGTAGGTTAAAGGTCCATCCAGGAGTCAGACCCAGAGACTGGTGCTCTTATGGCAGAGCAGGGACAGGGACTGAAGCTCCAGGACTGAGCTGAAAACCTGGGCCCATGGGCAGAGAACACAGATGGATTCTGGTCTGTGACATTTACACCTAATAGTGCTCCCAGGGCTCTGACATTCATCCACTCGGGGGAAAACTGATTGAAAGTTACAGCACCTCAACCTTCTTCCATGTTTACATGTGATAGCTGAGCTCCACTGAAACTGTTAAGGACCAAAAGTTAAAAAATCTACCTGGACACAGGCATAGGGTTATTGACCACAAAGAAACAAATCTGAGACATCCACCTGAAGCTGGCTGGAGACCATGGGCACATCCCTGAAGCACTGGAGGCCAGGTGAGAGTCCCCAGGACCACTAAGCTGGCCCCAGGCATCCCTATCAGACAGTCATGGCTGTTGCAGACATAGAGAGATGGAGAGTTCATAGCATCTAACTCAGGGGCATATTGCCACTATCTAGGTTAATTTTAGACACCATGGAAAACCTGTCTTAAAAACTCAATATGGAGACAAGAACTTTCCAGGACGATATGATAACCTTTTCTTTTATTTTATGTTTGTCATGCTCAGCTCTGGAAGACTTTATCTCATAATGATTTTTTCAGGTAATTCATGTTTTTTCTTTTACATCTTTTTTCACTGCATGGAAGAATCAAGTCCTGAACCCAGGGAAGGACAGTGATTTTATAGGAACGTGGACAGCAGGTGCAAAAGAAAACAATGTTTATCTTGGACCATCTTTGATCCAGTCTCCTTCACTCCTTGTCAGTTATGTATTTCAGCCTCATGCTTGTTACAGTGCTATAGTCTTAATCCTCATTTTCAGAAACAGCTGTGTTACATTGGCAATACCTTCTTGACTATGGAAACCGGGATGCTGACACATAAACTTGTCCGGAAAGGAGAGCAGTGCACTTAAACTGTAATCATCATGAGTCACTACAGCAGCTCTTTAGAACCAAGGGAACTGTTTTGACTTGTGCTCCATTTTCCATAAAAAGCTGGAATGTTCTTCAGAAATCAAAAAAATTACCTCAGTAGCCCAAATTTGCTTCTCCTGTTTTCTAATGATCTTGTTTAAGATACGATTCTTTGAAAATTTTAACATCAGGGAAGGTAAAATGGAATTAATAATCCAGTCTAATCCATGGTAGCACAACTATGCCAAAGTTAAACTCCTAAAAAAATGCAAAGCTCTCATTTGGTCTTGATGAAAGTTTTTGTAGACCATGAATAGTTTTGGGTTCTCTTTGTTAAAGCTCATTTGAGACAGAGGGAAAAAGAACAAAGTCTTGTTAAGAACTATAAAGTATGCCATAAGATGCTCTAGATGTTCTATTGAGGAGACAACTGTATTAATGTAGCTTGTAATTTTAAAATCTCTTCATGATAAACCTTGAAAAATGCCCATGAATAAAAACAAAAAAAAATTTAAAAAAAGTCATCTGCAATAATAATTTGAAAGCGTATAATGCAAGTGGAGCAAGACTGGAAAATGTCTAAAATCAGTTTTTAACAGAGCACTGGAGTAGGGGTGAAAAATGATAACAGACTGTGGGACTTGCTTTTGATGAAGTTTTTTCCCCTAGGTCCATGTCTGGTGCCACATGCTCAATGCACATAGGTGCATACAAGCAAACTGCATTTGGACTGGACAATAGTAGTAGGGTGCCAGGCACCCACTGAAACCTCTCTCTCACTCCTATCTGCAAGTGGACAGGGGAGAGAAAATATAACAAAAGGCTCATGAGTTCAGAGAAGGACCAGGAGGGATCACTCGGCAAACACTGTCATTGGCAAAACAGGCTCAAAATTAGAGATATTAACTGAACTTATTAATAAGAAAATCAGAGCAGGATAATGAGAAGTAAAGTAATATCTTCAAAACAGCTTTCCCTCATCCCTCCCTCCTTCCCAGCAGTGCAAGGAGGCAGGCAATGGGGGCTATGGTCAGTTCATCACAAGTTGTTTCTCCCACTGCTCAGGGAGAGGAGTCATTCCCCTGCTGTGCTGTGGGGTCCCTCCCACGGAAGACAGTTCTCCATGTACTTCTCCAACAGGGCTCCATCTCACAAGAAACATCTCCCTGCGACCTGCTGCAGCACGAGTCCATCCCACGGGCAGAAGTCCCCCTCAAATTCCTGCAGCATGGGTACTGTTGCATGGGTGCAGTGCTTCAAGGACAGGCTGCTCCAGCCTGGGATCCCCTCTCCATGAGCCTCCCACAGGGTCACAGCCTCGTCTCAGGCATCCCTCTGCTCTGGTGTGCTCTGGTCTCCTCCACGGGCAGTAAGCAGATCTCTGCATCCCCATGGATCTCTTCGCCCCCATGGATCCCTGCTCTCCCATGGATCTCTGCACCCCCATGGATCTCCAGGGAACAACAGGGGCACAGCTGTCTCACCGTGGGCTGCACCTGTCTGGGATTGGCTACAGAACAATCCCAGCTCCTGCATCTGGAGCACCTCCACCCCCTCCTTCCTCACTGACCTTGGTGTCTGCGGAGTTGTTCCTCTCACCTGTTCTCATCCCACTCTTCTCTGGCCACAATTACAATTGTACAATAACTTTTTGTCTATCTTTCTTCTTCAATATGTTATCACGAAGGCATCACCACCCTCTCTAATTGTCCCAGTCTTGACCAACAACACATCCACCTTTGGAGCCGCCAGAGACTGGCTCTGCCCGATGTGAAGGAAGATTCTGGCAACTTCTCAGAGAAGCCATCCCAGTGACTCCACACTACCAAAGCCTGGCCATGCAAACCCCATACAGCTGTAAGCTGTACATTGGCATAGTCAACAAGGTTTCATCCAAAAGGGCAGGGAAAACACTGCAAAAGGGCAGGGAAAACCCTTTGTAACTTCTGCATTGAACACCTAATAAGATATAGAAGCAGCTGTAGTTCATATTTTAGATCATTAGTTTTAATGGTCTGTTCAGTTCAGATACTGAAAGATAAAAATAAGTCTAGAAGAATCTCAGATACCTAGGAAATGCAAGGCACAGCAGACTAATTGGACTGAAACAGGTGCATGGCAGGACAGAGCTGCTTTGATGTGAGATAACCCCTTCCCATCATGGACCATCTCCTAACGTTCACAGTTGCCCCTCGAAACTCCTTGTACCAGACCTGGCTGCTCAGATCCTCCAACACAGCCACCATCTGCAGCAAAGCATGAAACCTGGGAACTATTAGCATGGAAATGAGCAAATTTGGGTGTGGGGAGTTAGTGCTCTTTCATTATGCTTCCTTCCTTCACTCTTACCTATTTGTGGCAGAATTGATGTATTTTTCCTCCCATTCTTCTTAGAAAAGGACAGTAAAACTTATTAGGTTTGTGCATGTCAGTTTCTCTTTTTCTAGGATTTCTATTCTTAACCTCTTCAATTGTAGAATAGCAAAATTGTCAGGCTCCTACTCACCTTTTGCCAGTCAGAAGCATATACTGGTTTTTTTTTGTATCATTAGTGTTTTAAAGCAGTCTGGAAGTTGGGAACATTGAAATAGAAGTTGTGACTTTTCTCTCAGAGGAACTTAAATGGAGTGCTAATGAGGCTGGCAAAGCAAAGCCAGTGAACAGAGGAATCACAGAATCATATACTACCCTGAGTTACAAGGACCCAAAAAGATTTCCAGGTCCAGCTCCTGGCCCTGCAAAGAATCATCCCAGGTATCACACCTTGTATCTTCCTGAGAGCATTGTCCAAATGCTTGAACTCTGTCAGCCTTGGGGCTGTGATCACTTCCTTGGAGAGCCTGTTGCAGTCTGCAAACACCCTCTGGCTGAAAAACCTTTCCCTAGTATCCAATCTAAATCTCCCCTGACACAGCTTCAGGCCATTCCCTTGGGTCCTGCCACTGGTCACCACAGAGAACAGATCAGTGTCTGCCCATGCTCTTCCCCTCATGAGGAAGTTGTAGCTGCCATGAGGTCTCCCCTCAGTCTCTTCTCCAGGCTGGACAGTCTAAGTGACCTCAGCTGCAACTCCTTTGGCTTCCCCTCCAGACCCTTCCCCATCTTTGCAGCCCTTCTTTGAATGCTGTCTAATAGGTTGTATCTTTCTTATATTGTAACTTGGGCTTGTCCCTGAGAAAATTTACTCCTGCCTCCACAGGGGGAATGAACCTGCCTCTTTGCACCCCTTCAGACATCTTCTAGCTGTTTTGAAGACAAAAACTCTTCCATATGGCACTCTAATTGCACTATAAAAGTGATTTAATTGGAAATAATTACTTTGTTTTCAAAGTACCATAATTATTTCAGCCCAGAGGCAGCTTTCGGAATAGCGTTTTATAAAAGAGTTCACAGATGATGGAGCTGTCTGGTTAATTTTTAGCTATTGTCTATATCCTTCAATTTACCTACTTGGTATTGTTTATATAGCTGCAAGGAACAAAGACAAAGGGTTGTTGGTAAAAGCAGTCAGAAATGAAATGAGGGCAGATAAAAAATATCTTCAAAGAAAATATCAGAAGGCCTTGAAAGAACAAAGAAGGCTAAGGGGAAGTGCCTATTTATCTGTCTGCAGCCAAATACACAGACATGTTGGGTTTTTCTACAATACGTGGGGCTAAGATCAAAAACTAAAAGAACATTTTGCAAACCATTTCTATGGACAGTTTTGGGGGAAGCCAGAGCTGGCATAGAGGAGTAAGTGAGGCAGGAAAAGTGCTATTTAAGGGAGATATTTCAGGAGTGAACCCAAGAGAAGCAAAAGAGGATGAGGAAGCTTCAGGAAATGAACCTGGCTCTTTGAGTCAACAAGGAGCATCTAAAACTTTTTAGGAGATTGTGAACTTTAGTTAGACTTGATGATGCTTTGCTCTTGGGCTAATTCTTTCCTCTGGCATCGGTTTGAGTAAATAAGTAATCCTTCATTTTGACAAAGCTCCTTTTTCCACAGCAGCTGGTCAAAAGCTTCCCAGAGGAGTCTCTTGGAGGTGGAAAAGTAGCTGAGAGAGAGAGACCAAGCTACAAAGCAGCTGGACCTTGACAGAAATACAAAAAACAGTGCTGATTGCCTGACAGAGGTGTTTAAAAGGGACTTAAGGGATGTCATACAGAGTATGGTTTACTTCACGATGGAGATTTTTATTTTGGGATAGCTTTGGCGTAAGAGCTATTCCAAAAATACTCCTTTTAGAGCTAGTCATAAGATAGTCTAAAGCAAGCAGTTCTGCTGCTGAGATGCATACTCACACAGCCTTTGAGATTGCTTTAATGATCCAGGTGTGACTCCACATTAGCAGCTGTACTGATGCAATTTTCACCTGTGGATCAGTTTGTGGTGATGTCTCTACATTTCTGCTGTCACTCAGTATATCTGAGCTATGCTTTAATACCTCTTTAGAGGCATGATCTCATGGAATCAATTATCCTGGTGTGATGTGAATTGCTAGGGTCATTCTGTTCTTAATTAATTGGTTGTGCCACATTAAAATAATCTCCCTAAAGTTCTCTGCATTTCAGATTAATATGATTTTCTCCACAAACCTAACAGTTTGAAGTGTCTCACCAGTAATCTAAATGACACTGATGTGCTGGGTTGACAGTTATTTTCTGTATTGCAGAAGGGAAAGATTTCAATAACATTTCAGCTGTGTTTGGATGTCTGTTGGAAATGCTCTCCCTGAAATACTAAATGAAACCCATGTGCCATAAAGAGATTAAGTAGAAAAGTGAAGATCATTTGGCTATGTTTGAAGAGCTCATGTGAGCCCACAGCGTTAGACAGATGATGAGAAGCAATGAAATGATTGCTTTTTAAAAATATGGATGATGAGATTCTGGAAAGGCACCTGTAAGGAACCTCTAAGTGCTTGACCCCACTAAGCAACTGACCATATTTTTTTTAATAATCTTCAAATGTAAACTTGGGGAAGTTTATTCACAAACATCATTGCAATTTCCATGGGAAACTAATCATTGCTATTATAATCATGCCCAGCTGCAGCTGCCTGCAGCTAAAAATGGAATGCTGAATGTTTTTTTCCCCTGTAGTTTGTTTTGGTAATTAAGATTCTGATAATTGGAGCATTATTTTGAGAGTGAGAAGTATGAAAGCTTTGCAAAGCTCACCTTGTGATCAAGCTTTTAATCTGAAAAAATTGTCTCGGAGGCTATTGAGAGGTAGGATTATTCCCTGAATTGTCCACTGCTCTCATTCTTGTTTTGATATTTCTCTTAGGATCCCAGAGTATTAATACAAATGGCTGTTTCTATTATCAAGCAGCTCTTCAAACCTTTTCTCTGCACTCCATTTATGTAATCAGTCCCTTCCCATGAACTCCAATTGTCTTCCTGATCATTGGAAACTCCTTGTTCTTCAGTTAGGATATAGGAACATAAGAACATAAAAAAACCAAAAATCACCATGAGCATGGTTAAACACTGGAAGAAAGGTTCACAGAGATGGTGGAAGCTCCAGCCTTGGGGAAGTTCAGACCTTGACTGACCCCTAAATAAGGGTCTGAGCTGTCTCACCCAAATTGGAAGCTAGCCTTGACTTCAGCAGAGGAATGGCACTAGACTTGAGCAGAGGAATGGCACTAGATATTTCCAGGAGTCCTTTCTGACCGAAGGTTTCCTATGATTGTGTTATCCCAGAGCACTCTCCCCATTTAGTACTGAAATGCAGAAAGGGTCATTCAATCATTTAATCTGAACCCTTGTAGAGTTTTGGCTATGGAAACAAGGATATTCTGAACTGAGTTCAAGAAATTCAGGCCTCAGATGGCTCTTTGTACATTTAGATCTTGACTTTTAAAACCTAAATCCCTGTATATATATACAAAATTTTTCTTAAGCATGTAGAAATTACTGCCAAACCAGAGGGGGACATATCTTAAATTCATATTGCCAAGAAGAGGAGGCAGCTCCTGAGCATGAGCTGAGCTGGTGCTGCCTCAGCACAGCAAAACTTCAAGTTAATGTCTCTGGGAAAGGAAAAAAACTTTCCTTTCCTCAGGAGACACCAAAGGCCAGTGCTGTATGAGATTTTGCACACATGCCCTTTCAGCAACAGTGAGACACTCAGTTGAATCAGACAAAACTGACAGATAAACAGAAGGATGTTTCTGTCTAAAAGTGCATAGTCCCAGGCACAGAAGCTGTTATATTCCCTAGCATCTTTGGAAATGCCTAAGTGCGTTTTACAAGACAGTAAAATAGTGATGGAATTTAAGGTTATAAAGTCTCTAAGCCCATGGACTAAAGTCTGCAGGCTCCTGAATTCTACAGACACCTTTCCAAGCAGCAAAACCTCAACCCAGCTGGGACTCAGACGAGGAGGTTTCTTCAGTTTTGTTTCCTGGTGAACTGATTGTGGTGCCCATCATAGTCCTCTTTGTCTCCCTTTATGTACCAGTTGAATGATTAGAGAGTTTGGCACAGAACCAGGGAGGTTCAAATTGCATTTTGTCCTCCACTCTAAATGTTTTGAAATTATTTGCCAGTCAGCCTTGCATTCCCTCCATCCTTCCAAAGAGAGACCTCTGGTCCTAGAAAAAAACAAAAAGGAGAAGACATAATTGTGGTGTTGTGGTGGCAGCACAGAACTGGAGTGGGGAAAAAAAACTTTGTTCTGCTCCTAATTCTCAAAAACTGCTTCTATGTTATATAACGTTTCTGTTGTAGCAATTGTTATGCAAAATACAGGAAAAATCTTACTACAGTAGTAGGAATACTATGTAATTCAGAATGCAAATCAAACACGTGATTGTGTTTTGCTTGGTTCATAGGGTGCTTGAAAGACATAAAAGCTATGTGAAGCCTAGAGATGAGAAATTAAGATTCAGCCTTAGTTCTTCCCAAGATTTTTATTAAAAAATGACTTGGAATAAATAAAGATCAGACAAATTAATTTACATATGAAATGAGGTCTGCTTGGAATGCTCTGATATTTGAGCTGTTGCTGAGATAGTTCTTTATAAAACCAACAAGGAAGAAAGATTTACAGTAAAAAAATAGTTTCTTTTTATTATTTCAACTGATACTCTTGAAAAAAATTAACAAGTTCGAAAGAAAACAAAGCCTTCTGAAGAACTGTAAACAGTTATGGCTACAAGAACATTATTCAAAATAAAATAATAATAATGATGTTTTAATTGTAATTGCCTGAAAAGGTCAAGTGATAATTTTGGGGGGAAATGAAAGAATTACAAAACTGGCTGTAATTGTCAATATTGAAAAAGGAATTTCAATTATAATTTTCTTTTAAATGTCAGAGAAACTTGTGTTGTTTCAAAAATTAGAGGACTGACTATGTTTGTGCTTAAGTGATGATGCTAGTGAACGTTACCTAATAGTCTTGAGAGAAAGCACAAAAATATCCAACAATCTGAGTAAGAGATAGAACTACTGATAGCAATTTGGGGAAAGAGTTTGGATCTACATATCTGAGTAACAGAACAGGAAGCTGCTAAATTTCCTCCCTATTTTACATGGGATAATTGTGCAAAGTAAAGCCATTATTTTCAAAAACAATCTGATATTTTGGATGCATATGTTTCAAGTTATTCTTAATTAAGATACAATTTTCAGAGATAAAAATCTACCTGATTTAAGGTTTGAGTGGTCTTGGTATTTGATCTTCCATTTCTAAGCTGTAGACCACCCACATTGTGGCATCAGATGTAATTTTAAAAAAAAACCCAAGTTTTTAGAGTTTTTAATGCTTGACTACCTTTCCTAGAGTTCTTAAACACCCTGAATATTCATAGCTATATTTCCACTGAGCTCATTAGCAATAGTCATATTGACTAACATTCACTGATTGACTTTCATATAGCATGGAGGTGCGGTAGAGTATCCCTTATATTTTTATAGTCATTCAGAAAAAAGGATTTCTTTCTCTATATATGTTCAGTGGTGATGGGTTGGTAATCCTATTTCCTGAGGAATAGTCCATGGCCTTCTTTATTATTTTTCTTTCTAATTTAGATATTATGTTAAGCATCGAGAACTGTTTTCTAGTCCAGAATTCCATTTGATTAAAATCAAACAATTCTGTAAGTCAGGTTTGTGTGTTTGAGAGCTGTTTCCTATGGCCATGCAAGCCAGTCTGTCAAACTGTGACCCTTCCTCTTCCCTGGCATGTTTACTTTGGCAAGGTCACAAAGAGAGACGTAAATTGTTTGGTTTTAAGAAAAACAATCAGAACATTTAAATCACAAGCAGATCATAACCCGGTGACATGGCAATGGAAATCTCTCAAAGTGCTGCCCACATTTTTTAAATGAGATGCTGTTATTGTATTGATTTATCTGCAGTTAGATTTTAACAAAAGAGAAGCTCGAAAATATCTGCATCTGGAATTGGTTAGGGGGTGTCTGGAGGCAGCTGGGACTAATCCAAGCCCCAGTTACCTCAATTCTAATAAAATACCTATGCCTAAAATTGTCCTTTAGTACTCTGGCTGAGTGGCACAGAACAACCCATGTCCATACTGTTAACTTTGCTTGCTCTCTAAAGGATGACTGTACACAGATGACTTACTGAGAGTTTCTGCCCTCTGCTAGGTCCTAGGGGAAGTTCTAGATGTCCCAGACCAAAATTATGCTGGTATGAAGAATACAGCAGATCATACAGTCTGGGTCAGGTGGCCATTGATGTTCCCTCATCTTTATTAGGAAAGTAGCTATGGCCTATGGATGTTTCTTGCTGTGTCCAACAAACTCCGCTTTCCTTGGCCCAGATTCATTACATACAGTGGGAATGATTCAATGTAAGGCAGAAGCTGAGAGGACTCCATTTTCCCCCAAGGAGTCAGGTGGAATCCATCATGTATAAGGTATAGAGGTATAAGGATAGACAGCACTGCTTTCATGGAGATAACTGTCTTTTCCAGAATACATGGGAGATTTAGACTGAATCCCTGAAGTGGGCACCTCTTGCTTATGCCTGCAGTAAGCCAGGATGATTCTGAGGCTTTTTGTTTCCTTTCTTGCTCAAGGGAGTTGAGAAATGTATGAACATAGAGAAGCTTGAAGCTCAGGAAATTGTGGTCCAGTATATTTTAAGTGGTCAGAAATTGTTCAGGTTCTTTATGGAGAGTCATTTTTAAGCTATACATTTTTAGTCTAATAATAAGACACAGAACCTGAAACCATCCTGGCTGGAGGCAAGATAACTGTGGTCTCATACAGACTAATAAAATTGAGTGTTCATAAAAATTGATGATTAATAACTGGTGTTTACCACCAACATTGCATGAAATATATAAAAAGGAAGACAAGAAGATTTACATTTACACAATTGCATGACATGCTTTCTAGCAAGTCTCCAGATTTGTATTATTATCCCCCACTTTCAGGTGGATAATGCAGTGGTTTAATGAAATTAGAAATGTTTAGCTATTTCTCTCTCTGTTTCTGTCACCAGCAACAGACAAGGGTTGAATACATTCACTGGCCCAAAAAGTTCAGGAATATCTTAATGCCATAGAACACATTTGGGAAATTACATTTTGCCCTATATTTCTAGTGAACAAAAAGGACCAGGAATGTAATCATAAAGCTGAGTCAAAGCCAGCAAGAACCCCTTGATTTTTTAATTTACTTTTATTTGTTTTAGCAATCATGTTGGTTCTTCTAATTTAAGTGGCCTATGTGTTTCAGGACCAAAAATACTGGGAGAAGAGACATCTGCCTGATAGTCTGACAGTAAAATACTATTAATAGCAATACCCATACAATCACTGCTCACACTGGAGTCCACTGATTTATCTTCTAGATGGGTAAAGAGTCACAGTGCAAGGCTAAGTGCCTTATGACAATGAGGAAACTGTCTGGCCTGCCAGAGCTCACAGTTAGCTGCAGGGAGGGAAGAATATTAAATCTTTTCAGCCCTCTACAGTGAGAGCCTTTGGTTTAGAGAAGAGGGTTTGTGGGAGCAGAAATAAGTGATCCCTGACACTTTGCTTGGGAGGAAAGAAATGAAGAGTAGGAGTTGGGCAAGCACTGGACTAACCTACTCCTGTTTTAGTGCTCTGTAGCTTCCCTGCATGATGGATCCTATTTTTCCTATCCTTCTGACTGGTCCTCAGGAGTCAGGAGGCTGAAGTGGGAAAATACAAGACTAATTTAAGCAGCAAGGTATTTTAAAACAAGGAAAAATAATAGCATTGAAATTTTAATTCTTCTGATCTTAGAAACATACAGCATTCTTTTAAGTTCAGAAGGCTCCTTTTATTACAAAAAGAAAAGAAAAACATAATCCTGAGTATTAGGGCTTCAGGAAATACAAAATACTTTGAGACATGGAGTCAAAGACTGCAGTTGCTAATCTTGCACCCACATTGCAGATAGGTTACCTACTCTGTATGAGGAGAAAGACAAACCGTATGCACTTGCATTTCTCTCTGATTTGTGGAGGTTAAGACCCTGATGCTTCTGCAGTGAAATCTGGAGATGGAGTCTCTGTACCCATTAATCCTACTATTGAATTTAAAGTCTTCCCGGATTTCAGGCCTCAGTTTTCTGCAGTGAGCAATCAAACAAAATATCCCTCTATAAAACCCTCCTGACATGGCTCTGGATCTTTTGAACCCTCCAAACTGACATTCTCCACTTACAGTATCCTTTTGCAATTTTCTGTGAGGCTTTTGGCAAATCTCATTCCCTAATAATAAGACAAGATGAAAACTCCAAGCAGTCACTCTAGTTATTGTGAAATTTTTGGTACAAAGACAAGTTTTTGTTCTTCTGCCTCTGGCTACAACAGAAATTGCTACTAGAGGGAAACCAGCATTACCTGTACTTTCCAAACACATTGTGAGTAGAGATAATTTCCATTTCATATCAATAACAAATCCAGAATTGTCTTTCTTTTATCCCCTTAGACGGTTCAGAAAAAAATAATTTCTTAGTCTCAAAGTCTTCCTTTCTCTTCCATTCAGGTCTTCTTTGTACAAGAACTTTTCTCATGCTTGAAAAGATTCTTCATTTCTCTGGCTGACACATTGCCTAAACCTCCCTGACAGTTGCTTTGCATCTTGTTTTTTTTTATGCTATTTGCCTTTGGTACATGATTTGCTGCCAGAAGGACCAGGGTTCTCAGCCATCCACTAATAACAAAACAATACAGAAGAAAACAAAGCGAAAACAAACTCATAATTTACAAATAGCTGAACTTTCTTTCCGGTTTCATTCTGTGTCCCCATCTGTTAATTTAAGAGGCGAAACCTCTGAGACAACAAAGAACCCTGTAGGGACAGCTGCTTCCAGAGCCCTGACAACCTCAGGAGGTCACTAAAGGACACATCCCAAAATATGAAGTGTCTATTTCAAAGAACTGATGAAGCATCTCATTTCTAGGGTCCTCAGTCCTCCTGAGCCTATTCCTTTACTGCTGACTGCAGTGAAATAAGGGTCAGATTGTGTGGCATTTACCCAGATGACAATTTGCCTCACTCAAAGCACACAAAGGACTGAGGCAGCTGGGAGCTTCAGACCAAGTGTGTTTCCTTCCCTGGAGCTTCACAGCTCCATGATAAAAAACCTGACCTACCAACCAACCAAAAAATACTAGAGAGGGAAAGAATAAAAACTATAACTATATGCAAGAGATTCAATCCTTGGTTCACTCATCAAGTCAACATAATAATAGTCATCATTAAAAAAAAATTGCCTGGATGTTTTTTTTTTATTTTCCCCCAGATAAAGGTAGGTTTGTTGTGTGTTAAAATGCCATTGCCAACTGCAAAATATCAAATGCTATGAAAAATACCCAGACCCAGAAAGAACAACAGTTTAAATTTTGTTTTCATTGATTTTTCCAGTTAAGGTTAGTTGACAGAATTCAGGTTAAATTTACAAATAATTAAATAATTTAAACTCAGGCCTGCTGTTTAGGGGCTTTTTTTGTATTTTTTTTTTCAAGTAGAAGTGGAGGCTGGACAGCCACCACAGTTTCAACTCAGCTTTTCAGCTGTGCTGGACCTAGGTTAAGCTGGCTTCTCTCTAGCTCTTGCTAGGGGGCTGGGAATCTTCTGGTTTTCAAAATCTTGTCCACTCCATGAGCAACTTTACTCTTTCAGTAAATCACTGACATTCCTGGAAAGAGCCTCTGGGCAGAGATGACACCTTTCTATGTGCCAGCAAAGGCCACATTTATCTGTCTTGCACTGTTCTACTCAAGGACAAATTCTGGTTTCAGAAGTTTTTGTTGTTTGATTTCATTCTTGATTGCAAAACATACTTAAATGAGGCCAGATCTTAGTGGTTGGAGTGTTTATCCACTCTCCTGAGGGCCTAATTGCTTTTTAGTCACCTCCTAACTGATTGATTGCTGTGAAATAGTGATTAGGAAGGCTCAGACAGGGGATAATTCTCCCCTTCAGGTGGGATGTACACTGGGAAGCCTGAGTAATATCAGACATTAATCTAAATCACTCTCTTAATAAACAGGAGTTAGGTCAGGGCCAGCCTGGGGAAGGTGTGGTGAAGGATCTTTCACTCATCAGATCATGTGAGCTGAATAACAACTTCAGGAGCAATTGGACCCTCAGTGATATCTCTCTTTGTGGACAGCTGCTTTCAGCCTCTCTTTTTAACTGTTTATTTGGTGTTTTTAACACTGTCTGTACCACTAGCTACATTTGCTTGTGTCCCTTGTCCAAGGCACAAAACCAAAGGAATATATCTTGCTCCCCATGGAATTCTGTGTTGAGTTACCAAGCCAAGAGGGGCAGAAAACTGCCACTGACACCAGTGATGTCATTTCAGGCAATGAGAAAGCTCAAACTGTTTGTCTTCTGCAAACAAGGAACTCTAGGCAGGAGTGAAGGGCCATGTGGATATGGCAGGCATTGATGCTCAAGGGGAGCTCTGCTCTGGTGAGCTGTTCACCTTCCCTGCTGAATCTCCATGGGTGTGCTGGGGGCAGCAGGCAGGTGTCCTGTCTCCACACAGCAGTCAGCATCCCCAGTCCCTGTACCCTTTGGGGGAGAAAAATCAGGGGTAGGCCTGGAAAGAAGGGCTGGGGGACAGTGTTTTAATTGTTTTTTTTCTCACTAGTTGAATCTGTTGAAAGTGACAATAAATTAATTTTTTCCAAGTCAAGTCTGTTCTGCCCATGATGGTAATTGGCAAATGAATCCCCCTCAATATATCTCAAACCATGAGCCTTTTCAGTTTATTTTGTCATCTTTCCTGCTGAGGAAGGATGATGGAGCAGCTGGGTGGGTATCCAAGATCAACCCATCACAGTCACAGCCTGTCTTGCAACCTGAATCTCACTGTAATTTGACACAAGAGACCTGTCCCATATGAGCCCTTATTTAGCCCTTAGCCAGCTACTGTAAATGCATAGTCCAGGCGTTATGGTGCATAAAGATAACCATGAGATCAACATCAAAATAACTGCTAAAACGGGAAAAACAGACCAAAAAAGAACCTTGACAAGTGTGTGGCCTTTCCTCAGCTAGAGTGTCTCTGTGTCCATAAACTTAATCTCTTTTTGTAAAATAATCTAATGCCTGACTACAAGAAAATCAAGATCGAAAAAGCCTGACTCACAGGCTGAAATCATTATCTTTCATCCTCCTTACTCATTGGAGACAACTAACTATCTCTGGTGGGTGACCCAGGTCACCTAAGGAGTCAAGTATTATATCAGGGATAAATTGCTTTTCTGAATTATATTTTTTCCCTATCACTTCAGAGGAAAGTTCAACAAACTTTAAAAGGTTGTTTAGCTTTAAGTAGGCTGAAGTTAGGTGTGATGTATCTTACCCTTAGGTCCTGCCCTAACCAAGAAGGATAACAAGGTAGATATTTCGGCTGGGATACAGGATAATACTCACACCATCTGGCTATTTTAGGTACAATGAAGTATGAGATGCTGCATGTACCACTGGTACCTACAAGGAGCACTTTGGAAGCCCCAAGTTACCTGCCAGCTGCATGGAGGGATCCACAGAAATATGCCCATGTGTGTCAGCACTCCTGAAAGAAGTGACCTGCTGCTGGTTTTAAAATGGGACCTTCCTGCAGGACTCTGGAGTCTTAAAGATGTCTGGAAGATTTGCAAAAATTACCCATTCAGGTAAAACACTAAATCTTACAGAAGGTAAAGGGGAGACTCATTTGGATGCTTTAATAGCTCTCCCTTGACACCTCTTTATCTTTAGAGGTCTAGATACCTCTGTAAATCTTGTCTGTTAGGCTTACAGCCACATAGGGAATTAGGTGTGATAGTGCTTCACCAGCAGCTAAAATTAGAGTGCATCTTTGTTTTCTCAGCCATCTCTGAATTGCTGTTTTTCTATTCATTTGAATTTGAAGAGAAAACTACCACTTAGCTCGTCCTTGCACTGGTTTAGCAGAGCTAAAAGTTGATACCTCCATAGCAAATGGCAGCCTGAGCATTGGTGGCCAGAGAGTCCAAGACTGAAAGTGTGTCCATTTCCTGCATGGAGGAGAGAGCAGTGATATCAGTCTCCCAGGCTGAATGAGCAGATGCCCATTTACAGATGAGAAAATCCAGGATAAATGAGCACATATGCTGTGGCCAATAGCCATTGCTTTGTTCCCAGCCTGTGAATGTGCCAAGCCTCTCAACACCATCGAGAAGTTAATTCACAGCCACAGACAGCAGATGCTGAGGCATCCTCCACTCCCTGAAGCCTGTTTATTTCTCAGTAAAGGAAAAGCCTGTGCTGTGCAACACCCGAGAGTTCTGAG
Source organism: Hylia prasina (assembly GCA_013397195.1). NCBI lineage: Eukaryota > Metazoa > Chordata > Aves > Passeriformes > Sylviidae > Hylia > Hylia prasina. Next base: position 51,740 of record VYXD01001224.1, on the reverse strand, counting down.
ACAGAAGGTCTCAGCAGGTATGGCTTAAGCAAAAGCTCCTGGTTCAGAGAGCACTTGGCTCCTGAGAATGTAGCATAGTTTCTCCTAATTTTTACTTTTTTTTTTTAACCCTTGCCTGCTCAGAATCAGGAGGTATTTTGGTAGAATAATGAATATAGCCCCATGATAATCCATCAAGATAAGCAGCAGTTCCTCTCTCAGAGGCAGAAGTAAAGATTTGGAGTGAGAGCACAGAGGAAGACCCAGTCATCTCCGGGTTGAGAACATGCAATCCATACAGCCACCATGGGAGGCACAGGAGGAAGACACACATCCTAGCAGTGACCAGTTTAACTTGGTTGCTGTTTCTGAATCTTAGGGATGGGGAGAATGACCTTTCCATCCAGGCAAGATTGTTCTAGGCCCTTTGTGTCAGAGAAAACTGAAACTTGCAATTCTTCCCTTACCCACAGAGATTTGTACTTTCCTGTAGGTTCCTGCCTCCAGGTTCCTCCTCCATGGCAATGCTGTTGTGCTCTGGGATGCAGGTCAGTGCAGCACAAAGGATCCCAGAGAGGAGCCTGCCCTCTGCTCACACTGCCAAAAGCACATCCCCAAGTCCTGGCTGAAGGCATGTGGCTGTGTGTGCTGCAACCTCACCCTTGACAGCTTGTAGACACTTTCTATTTTTGGCTGTGTGTTCCAGCTGTTCCCCTTCCGGCTCCATTGCACCTTCAACCCAGCATTGAGCTAAAGGATAGTAAAGGAGTATCAAGATCTGCCTGTCATAAAGGCTGCACTCTGATACCTGCAGCTTCCTTTCAAAAAGGAATATTAAGTGCTCAGTGACACTGCCTGCGCATCTTTATTTAACAGCAAATATTTTTTTGTCCTTGTTTCTCCTCAGTTTAAATAGCTTGGATTTGATATTTTCCCCTTTGTTCTTTCCTTTCTGAGATTACAGCTTCTGTTTGTGTCACCATGGTCTATTACAGTAGGAAAGAGGGACCTCAAAGTTGACCTTTGCTCACATACAAATGTATTTGACCATCGTTTCATGAAATTCATCCACATTTGTTCTTTAAAAAAAAAGGCCAATCAATGCCAATACTAACTAATTTTTAAATCATAGAATGGTTTGGGTTGGAAGGGGCCTTGAAGATCATCTATTTCCAGCCACCTTTGCTGTGGGCAGGGACGCCTTTCACCAGACCTGGTTGCTCAGAGGTCCTTCCAACCTGACCTTGAACATTGCCAGGGTTGGAGCATCCACAACTTCTCTGGGCAACCTGTTCCAGTGCCTCACCACTCTCAGACGGAAGATTTGTTCCCAGTGTCCAATCTAAACTTTCCTTCAGTTTGAGCCCATTCCCCCGCATCCTGTCACCACATCCTCTTGTAAATTGTCTCTGTCTATATTTCTTGTAGGATCCCTCCAGGTACTGAAAGGCTGCAATTAGGTCACCCTGAAGCCTTCTCTTCCCCAGGCTGAACAACCCCAATTCCCTCAGCCTGTCCTAGCTCCATCTCTAATCATCTGGTGGCCTCCTCTGTGTTCCCTCCTCATCCTCAGGTGGTATCTTCTTAGTGTCTGGTTACTGGTCCTGTGTGAATTTTCTCAGATCCAGAGGCATGGGTTTAATTTGTTGTACAGTTATTCATTTATTTATGTATCAAAGAGCAGATGAGGACCATGTCCTACCCCAGCTGGCAGAAAGCAGTTGAGTGCAGCTGAAATCAACTGAGCTAATTCATAAAATAACAGCTGAGGACCAAACTTGGTAAACCTCTCTGAGTTCTTACTGTAAAAATGTTCTTTTGTCTCACATCCAAATTTCTACTTCAGTTTTATATTAAAGCAGACAAACTTTTTTGAAGCAGTGAAGATGAAGTGGGAGGTTAAGATATTAACCATTACTGTATTTTTCAGAACCACTGTGCTTTTGCATTTCATCTGTGCTTCTCCCTGACCTGAATTTGGAACTAATTGAGAACTAGTCAGAAACAGATATTGTAGCTGGCTTTACTTTAAGTACTTGTATCCTCAGGGCTACAGAGCTCTGCTACAGTCTGGAGAAGTGGGGAGTCAAATAAGAGGAGAACTATTATCTGAAAATCAGGTAAAGCTGTAGTCTCTGATGTTTGACCTATGATGCAGGGAGAGGCTGGTTGTTCATTTTCCCTTGGTAGAAAAGGAAAGTAGGACTTGTAATGTCAAGGCTGATTAGGCAGCTGTGAGTAATCAAAGGAAACCCTATTGTGTTTAAGATCCTGGGAATGTAAATATGAAAAAAGGGTGGACAAAGTCATCCTCAGCTGTAAGGAAGACAGGTTATTCATGTTGGAGCTTAACAACGTGCTAAGTGTCAGGGAGGGTTCAGCTGCCCTTCTCATTCCCTCCTGGTGGGAAGCTGGGAAGGGATGGGGTGGTCAGTGGGGCTATGTGCAAGAGAGGGTCTCTCCTGGCCATAGGACTTAGGAGGAGCCTGCACAGATGGGTTCACACACATATACATACATACACCTACACTCTTTAACCCACATGTGGCATCAGGTCCAGATCTCCACACAAAGGTACTCTAAGANATACACCTACACTCTTTAACCCACTCCACACAAAGGTACTCTAAGGTTCTCTTTTTTAATCCTTGGTTTTGGAGTACCAGCTGCATGTCCCTGTTACTAAAAACTGTTTTGTCCTACAGAGATTCTTTCTATTCACAAATTCATGAGTCTCCTTCACTTGTAGCTCATATCCCAGAAAATCAATTAATTGTATGAACCTCAACATTTGAATGCTTTTTTAGGAGCCATGGTGAACTGAATGTTTTGTCAAACTCTTTTGCAAAAATCATCACCCTTGAGCTCTGGTCTGTGGGGAGGAAGAGAAGACAGTGAAATGAAATCATGTGTCCCATGTGAGCAACAACTGAACAACTGTTTGGTATGTTAGCAATTCAGGGATGTGCAGTAAGGGATTTTAGAAACTGCGAGACTTTCTCATGAGATTTCTTTCACAGTAGCTGTTGAAGTGATATGCTAGAATTCTTAGGAGAAGGCATATTTTCATTATCAACAAGGTAAAAGCAGTATGGCCTCACTCACTTCTGGAGAGACCAACACGACTTTTACATTTGAAGGAGAAAGGTGAATAAAACCCAGGAAGAAGCAAATATAAAACAGCAAAGATAAAGCTTAAGATCAAAATTCTGTACGTTTATTGTCTGACTACTCCCATAGAGTCAAAGAGGACAAAAATGCATAAGTGCTTGCTGGGCTTTTAATGGTTATTTTATAATTAGCCAGTCAGATAAGACGGTTAAATTCCAAACCTAACATGCATTATTATGAAAGTCAGAAAGCGGGTTAAAAGAGATAAAATATAGCAATTGCCCTTTATTTTTATGCCAATGAGGCTTTAAACGGAATCCTACTGGAGAGATAATATTTCAGCAGAAAGATAAGATTTTATTGCTTCCAGGCATTTACTCTAATCCTGAGTTACTCTCTTGCTCACACTGTTTTAAATCTACTCACAGTAGAGACCAGTGCCATAGAGTGGTTCTCAGCTCTGGAGTTAAACTACCTCTCTGCAGTCTTAAACTCCCCTTTCTGGAGGCTACACTACAGCAGAAGCTCAGATGATCTCAGAGCAGTGTGGAAACTCTCATTAATATTTATCTCCTCGTCCTGATGCAAGAGTATCAGTCTGCACATCTGAAGACCAGCTTGGCCCTGCTCTGCTATCAAGTGGTCGTTCATATGGGCAGAGGCAAAGGGTAGAACTCAATTGTTATAATACGGAATAAAGTTGTTGTGGAAAGAGGAAGGACCCACACAATAACTCCTGCTGCTCTGTTGAGGCTCTTCTGCAGATCAGAGGTTATCTCAGATTCCCAGATCCCAGACACCTCTGCTGTGCTCTGGTCAGGTGTTTATAGCTCAAAGGCACTGGCACAGCAAGGACTGAGCCCCAGTGATGGTGTTGCAGATACTCTTGACTCATTTGCCTTCTGACTGTCAGTCCAAGGGAGACATTTAATGCCTTCCTCATCTGAGATTTTTAGATTATTTTATTCATTTCTCTGCTAAATTGATTTTAGTAGCAGCTGTGAGTACTCAGCATTTGAGTAAATTAGACCCTAGGGTCTGCTGTTTGACTCCTCCCCAGTAAAAAGAGGAGCTCAGAGAACAATGAAGTGTTCTTCTGAATGCTTTCTGAAGTGGTTTTGTCCAGAATCACATGAAATCTGTAGCAAAGGGAAGTAGAAAATCCAGTTCTTCTGTTCTACATATCATCCTACTGAAACTGCCTTTCCTGCTTCTGCAGGAAGCCCAACAAATTATTCTCCTGTAGGAGTTTGGCTCAATTCAAGGACAGAGAAGCAAAATAATTCATGATCAGGTATTTAAATATGGTGTTGTAATGCTCATACGCAAATCATCATTCCCAGGGCCATATTAACTGTGATGTTTCCTTATTTCTAAGTGCTTTACTTTGTGACCTCAAGCATTCATCAGTCTGCATTGAAGTTATTTTTGTACAGACAAGGAAGGGAGAAAGTTATTCTAATTTAGTTGCTTCTACTGTCAGGACTGATAGGTTTAAACTATATCAAGGGAAAAATTGTGTCTTCCAGAAGTCTATAGGTGGTTCAGGGCATAGACCTTTTGGTCTTAGGACTCCAGTGCTCCACATCATGCATAGACATTAATGCTCAAGTAATATAAACATCAGCTGTACAGAAGATTATATTGATATATAAGAAATTATTATGTTTTCATTCTTACTTAGGAACATAAATTGCTAAGGGCCTTTGGGCTTGGTTTCCAGTTTTACTTTTTCTGTCTGTTTGTCCCACCATGAGTTTTTGTTAATACATATTATGTACTTTTGAGAGGATTCTACTCTATAAAAATAGATCTATAAAAATGTAGATAGGGATGCAACTCAATATAGGAAAGAGTAAAAACAGCACAGTTTCACCCTTCTGTGAGGCTAAATTTCAGGATGTGTAAGAGAGATTATTTAACTGCACTACTTTCTGTAGAAAATGTCAATAAATACTGCAACAGTTCTGTGAAAGCAACTCTTCATCCTGGCTTGAAGATAGACACAATTAAGTGATGTCATCCTGATCTCATGGGTGTGATGCCAAAGAAGACACTGAATAGCTTTTAGAGCCAGCAACATGCCATATGTCAGTACTGTTGGTTAGGCTGTCTCAGGTGTAACCTCTCAGTGCAAGAGCACATTGCAGATTCTCAGGTCATCATAAGCTGAATGCCCCTGCCCAAGTTCCTGAACACACTGAAAGAGAGAGAGGTGGAACACTCAGAGCTCTGCTGGATTCATGGCCAGTAATATGAATGAGAAATTAACAGGCCATGTCAGGTATATTTACCATGCTGAACTGTATACCTCCTTTGTGAGAACAGCCTCCTTACAGGGCATTTAGTTTTCTTATTATTATTATTCTCACATGGTCTTCATTCTTTCCTAGTTGTTTTTTTTTTTTTTTTTTTTTTTTTTGAGAAATGATGAAAGCAAAGTTTTCTCAGGCAGTTATTTACAGCAACAGAAAAGAGAAATACCATTTGCTGGTTACATAAAGACTATATCCCATCCCCATGTCTTCAGCCTCCTGATCATGTTGATGGCCTTCTGCTCAGCTTGCTGCTCTTTATCAGTGTCTGGGGAGCCAAACAGGGTTTCTTCCATTTAGTGTCATCTATCAGCTTGCAATGAATACATTCCCTCTCCCCATCTGGGCTCCTTTAGAAGACGTGAAACTATATCAGCCTCAGCATCACACTCTGGAAATACTATTTGTGACCAGAGGTTTGCATAAACCTCACACTTTTTATTGAGCTGATCCAGTGAGTTTCCAGTGTTGCTGCCCTGTCTGGCATCACTGATGATCCAAGTTCCCTTTTTGGGGAAACAAATTGCACTTCCCAAAGTGAAATTTCCAAAGTCACAATCACCCCCTGGAGTGAATCACAGCTCACTCCATTGAGCTGATCATCTGAATCCTTCACATTTTCATTACTGCATATTCCTTAATGAAAACTTTAATAAAATCTGTGAAATTTAATAGCAGTGTACAAAAAGAATGAAATTTCCAATCTGGGAGAAAGCAGACTCATTTTAATCCCAGCAGAAAATATTAAATATGGAATTAAATGCAAAAGAAAGAAAAACTAAGAAAATGTGATTATATGTACCCAGCAGAGCTAGAATCCATATATTTCCAACTACTTTTTGTTGTACTTCTCCAGTGAAGGGCACACTAGGTTGGCACGCTAGTGTACTTTGCAAACAGTTTAGCCAAAGGGCATCTGTTATTTACTTCTACTAAAATGTTACTTGCAGGGTAAGAATTTAAGTAGAGACAAACACAGTAATAATAATAATAAAAAAATATAAATCAATGTATATAGTAACCAATTGCAGACATAAACTCTGTTTTTGGAGAGAAAAAATGTATTCAGTAGACCATTGACCTATGCCAGAGCCTTTAGGAAATAAAACTGTCCAGAGATGATTTATTTTGCTTTATTCCAAACTTTTTATTTGATATCAAAAGCAATCTTGGACTTAAACCATACACATTCATTCCCTGAACCCTCTCACATATATACACCTGCTGCTAACACCTTTACTGCAGAGAGGAACTCTCTACTTCAATGTTTTAAATGAATTTTTCCAGCACAGGCAATACCACACAACATTCAGGTTTGTGTTCCAATGATTTAACAAGGACGTGAGCAATGGCCAGTGGCAGTGTGTGACCTAAGCAGATGAGATTGTCAGAAGCAAATAAATGTGATTTGTGGTGGTTTGCTTGGTTTTTTATTTTTTCTAAATTACTATTTTGCTACTGCAGGTAAGAAAATTGTAAGACAGGAGATGTACTTTGGAAAACAATTGCTGCTGCAGGCAAGAATCTATCAGTGCAGCATGCATGTACTGCAGGTTTCTTTCCCAAAGTCCTGTTCTGTTTCCAGTGCAAGTTTCACAGGCCATCAAACTACACATAAGAAAAGAGAGAAAAAAGAGGAAGTTTTAAAAAATGGTACAACCATAGGCATAACACCACTTAAATTAAACTCCATTCATATACTTTTGTAAGTCCTACTTTACTATTTCATAATACCTAAACTCAAATAGGTTGAAATACTTATAAAATATCTGCATCAAATATCCCAGGAAAACTTCANTGAGGTGACCCCTCTGGGGGCAAAAATAAGGAATAAATGATCCTTGTTTTTAAATTTCCACCTCTGGAAGAAGCCCCACCATCTGACTGTAGGCATCTGTACCTGGGTGCCTAAGATAGAAAATCTTTCCCTGGAGGTGAAAAGGTCTATAAAGATCATTGAACTCTTGGTACTGGACAATACATACATTTTGGGCTATAGCTCTGCATTACCTGGCTCTTCTCTCTTTGTGTATAGAGCCTGAAGGCAGGAGGATTTCCTAGAGTGGACCACTGAGTTTGATGCCCAGTGTGAGGAGTTGTGAATATAATTACTTGTATGGATGAGGCTCAGCTGACCTATTACAAACTTCTACACATGACCTGGTTATCTCTAGTGTTGCACAGGCAGTGAGAGAAACACAGTATCACATACCTCACACAAAAAGGAGTCTCATAGTGAACACTGAAATTTAGCTTTAAAAATACTATGCCTTTCCACTGACTGAATCAGGAATTTTAGTTATTTTTAAATCAGAGATAGATAGATATATATTTGTTATGGTCTGCATAAGTTTAGCATAAGCTAAAGTTAAGTGTTGTGAATAGCTGAAGTCCATCCTACATATCCAGAATTAAACCACCCATCTAATCTTGTCAAAATTTTAGTGGCTAGTTTTCAGGCAGGTTCCAATGTTATCAGAAACATAATTTTACAAAGTGTTTTTTATTAACTGTGATCTTTCCACTGCTGAACAAAATCTTTACTAAACAACGAGTTATCCTTTTCTATTTCCATTGTGAGAAAAAGACTTGGAACTTGCAAGTCTGTTAAGACTGTGAAAAAATAAATATTAGCTTTGTTTTAAATAATTATGTGTAAGATCCAAAAATATTCCAGGGTAATTTTGAAAATAACTCTGTGAGAACTCTTTTGATCTGCCCAAACAGAAACTGAATAATGACTGATATAACCCACAGATTCTGTTAAAATAAAATTTTCAAATTTGGATACCTAAAGGGAGGTCTAACATCCACATTCTGATAACTAAATGATTTATTGATGTATTTAACAAATTCGGTTTGTTAAACACGATCCATCCACCTAAACACAGGGATACTGCCCTTTGAGACAGGCTCTCAAGGTCTCACAGTGACCCTAACTCCTGTGCCACAAGGTTTATGAGGAGCCCTGCTGTCTCAGCTGGACACTGGAAACCAAACACCACTGTTCCAGGCTGGGGAAGTGACCCTGGTCTATCGAGGCAACACAGAACAGAGGAGGGTTTTCTCCTAGGACCTGGAAATCATGTCCCTCTCTGTTGATGCCATTCTGTAAGCAAACAAATCAGAGAAGTTTAACCTCAGCTCCTGGAGAAATGCCCTTAATGGAGTAATGCCTTAATGTAAGGCACTTTGGAGCTCTGTGTGGTCTCTTATACTAATGGAGATTGCTGGTCACATTTAATGTCTTTAGTAAAACATCCAGTCTCTGTGGGGTTGCAATTATGAATAAAGAGGCCAGAGAATGAACAAACAGATCTCACTGCAGGCAAGTGGGATCGACTCAAGTTTGTGAGAGGTAATGGGTAAAGGGGCTTCAGGTACAACAACGTGCTGCTCTTTGCTACCAGGAATAACTCATTCAACTGTGTCATCCTCCACCACACAGGGTACCCAGACCCCACAGGTCCCAATATCTGTCAGTCAGAACAGTGTCTTTGCTGGTTCCCAGGGATATCTGGATTCTTGAAGGGAAATGCTGAATAAGACCAGGGAGTGCAATGTGTTCTGGACACAGCTGGCAATGTCCCTGCAGCAGTCCTAGTGCAGGTGTGACATTCATGTGTACAAAGCATGTGCAGTCTCACCTGCCCTCAGTGTGTCAGGCCCAGTGGTCACAGACTGCAGCAGATTTCACCAACAGAAAGGAGGGAACACTGAGGCTCTGACATTACTCAGCCAAAGCCATGGCACTGAGTAGCACTCAGCCCTGTTCTTCCCCTGTAGATTCTGCTTGTTTCTGCTCTCAAAATATTTATCAAAGACCTTTCAAAATGCTAAGTGATGAGTCAATATATATGTTGTCAGTAGTATTTCTTTTATCCACTACACTGATGAAATACAAAAAAAGTCCAAGGGAGTAGGGTGATGTAACTTTCTTCTGCAAGGCTGGATGGTCCCTCTCTTGAGATACCCTCCAGACATTTGTTATTTTGAGTGCAATTGTTTACATATGACATTTACTACCTTCTGTTATAGAAGAATGGGTATTTTGAAGACAAAATGCATTTTTTTGCAGATTATTTTTCTCCTCCCTTACTCTCCCTTAGAATTTTCAGGTGTATCTGATTTGGGTGTGATGAATTTTATCACTCTATGTTACTATTTCTTTCCCTGATATTTCAATATCTAAAAATGTTTCCTTCTCCATGCCAGGAAATAACAAGTTCAAGGTAAATATTCACCCAGAAATCTCCTTCATGAAACTTCTACAAAAAACTGCTAAGCCTCTCATCTATATGCTTATATTTCTTCATAGAACTCTTCAGTCCTTGATGATTCAGTGCAATTATTGATCTCTTTCAGACATCCTGATTTTCATTTGTTTTCACACCATTAGCTATTTATTCTTTGAAATCCATCTTGGCCTTCCTAATTTTCTTGTTACTTAACAGCTGTTTACTTATCTTTCTGTTTATTGGCTTCATTAGGGTCATATAATAAAGGATTTTTGTTTGACTCATTTTGCTCTTTGGAAGTTACCATTTAATCACGTTGGATAACTTCTGGCCTCCCTTATGTTCCTTCTTTCCCCTTTTGTTTGTGCCTCCTAGTTCCAGTCCAAACTTGATTTGTAGAATGTGGGTTTTTTTCATAATTGACTTTGCCAGTTGTTTTATTTTTAACTATGGAATAACTTGACTCATTTAACAGGTTTTTCTTAATATTCCTTATAAGATTTTTGGTCCATGTCGCTCCTTTTGTGATTCTCCCTTATCCTTGAGTGGAAAGGAGCTAAGATGTGTTAGCAATTATTTTAGAGGCTCGGGACTCTGACCTGTGCTGTCTAAGAAGGGGGTCTCCATAAGAGACTGCCCTCAGTCCCAGAGCCTGCCTTTCTTAGGAAGGAAACTATCCAACTCCAAAAATGGAGCAGTTGAGGGAATGCCTAAGCTCCAGCCACTGCAGTTCACTCTCTGAGGCCTCAGTAAAAATTTACCTTCTTTGGTGTTTTAAGCTGCATCTTTTGACTGCTGGACTATGAACTGAAACAATTTAGCAAACATTATCCTTCTATAAAGGTAAGAAAGGAAGGTAAGAGATAGCAAATAAATTACTGGAGGTCACCTCTCAAAGTCTTTTCATACTGGTACTTCTTGAATTATTTTCAATATGCTGCCTCAGATGAAGACAAATATGTGGAATAATGATGATGCCACTAGCAAGTCTGCATGTTCCACATCCCCTTTTGTGACCCACATTTTAAAGAGACTATCTGCTTGCTGCCTGAATAATTTGTGATGTGGACATGATAACTCCAAGAGTGTTCTGATGCAGTCTGCGCATTTTACTGAGCAAGTCTGTCTCTCCATTTCTGGCCACAGTAAGATTTGGTGGAAACTAGAAGATCTTATTTCCAATGACAAATTAAAAAAATAAGCTCGGACCTCATGGGTCACTAAGGCAATACTCTGCTTACTACTCACACAGTAAAAATATGACAATGTTGCTGTTTCCATCCAGTGAATTCTCCTGCATTTCTCCTTTCCTGTACATGAAAAAGTTAATGGTCTTTTTCCCTTCTGTTTTGAAATGGGAAAATATGTGGTGATAGAGTCTCCTAATGGTCATTCAGAATGACATGTTTGGTTACAGTAATTTGTGCAAATTGGAAATCCACTTTTCTCATCAGGAAATGAAATCATTCCAGTGTTGACACATGTTCCCAGACAGCTGAACTAAATGGACAGTTCATGTTTCTTGGAACCATGCTGGAGGCTACCTGCAAACGTATCTGTTATTACTTACAGGTAGTCAATCAGCTGTGAACCAGAGTCACACAAGGTGAATGGAGGCTTTGGAGTGGCTGTGTATCTGCTGGTGCCCTTAGAAAGCTGGTGTGAATCACTGCAGAGAAGGCTGAGTGTAAGGCAGTGGGGCAAACCCCTTCCACTCAGGCAGAGAGGGAGCACTTGTCTCGGCTCGCCTCCATCACTGTGTATTTGCCTTATGTAGTAATTTTGCCTGATGTAAGCAGAACATTGATTCATACCACCATTATAAATTTCCTGATTCATCCACTCCTCCCTTTCAGTTTAATTTTATTTTTCAGACTCATAGAATTTATCTCCCAAGGTGTGTTTCATTATCATGAGTGGAAAATATTAGTTGATTATGTCATATGTAAAACAGAAGACAAAAGCTAGTCATGCATGGAAACTTCTTATTACAAATCCACCATGTGTCTGGAAGGTTGTTCATTTTCAGACCTAGATTTCTTATTATTTCTGCAGAGACTATGTAGAGAATTTCCAAATGCAAGTGGTTAATATAATTTGCCAGGTAATGCAAACAGTGCGGGTTTTTTTTTTTTTAGAAAAACATTAGTTCTATTTCATAAAATTGTGTCTACATATAGCCAATGCATTATGAATTTAGTTATTTCGTAATATACTTTAAAATAACTTTTTTTCTGAACAGAAATAATGAAATGAAGAAGCTGTGGAATCTATAAATTTTATATATTTTCAGTGACGTGCATATAATTTTTATGTTGTATATTATTAGCTTTTTAGTCTTGCATGACAATCTCCCTAAATGTCAAAAAAAAAACCCAGCCCAGAAAGAATTTTGTCGCATGCTATTTCTATTAATGAAATATGAGCACTATTATAATTTTATGCTTTCCATGAGGGAGTAACAATAGTCCTGACTGAATATCTTCAGTATATTAGAAAAGCTATTATAAATTATGCATAGTATAAATATAATTAAACATTACCCAAAGGCTTGTTATTACTTTCAGACTCATCTCTCTCCTCACATTCTCTGGAGGATTTCATATCTCCACAGACAACAGGTTATTGGTGTACTTGGACTTTGCTTGGATCTCAGCACCCATTGAACACTGCCTACATCCTCAAGACTTAACCAAATACTATGGGTGATTTGACCTTGATGTGTAGAAAGCTAAAATAAGGATATCTTGTTTTGCTTTGTGTTTTCAAATAAGGTAGCAAAGATAGCATGCCTTGAAAGTTGAGTGATAGCTCAGCTGTTCTGAACAGGGATTCCCAGGCCACAAGGACATGGAGTTTTCATCTATGGAAGTGTGAGCACAGCACAATGGGCTCCTCTTGTGGCCCACAAAAGCCAGTGAGTATTCTGGAAGCAGTAGGGAAGTGTGACTATGTTTGATTATCCCTGTTTTGCTCATACAGAAGCACAAGGATCAATGCAGGAGCCTCTGGATGAAACTCCATGGCCTGTACTATATAAAGGTTTAGTGTAGCTCACTGAATGGTCTTTTAAATGAGCAAAGAGACAGGCAACATTTCTGTTCCCCTATACACAGAAAGATAAAAAGCATTCCACAGAATCACAGAATCACTAGGTTGGAGGAGACCTTCAAGATCAAGTCCAGTCCAGCCCTAACACCTCAACTAGAACATGGCACCGAGTGCCACATCCAGTCTTTTTTAAACACATCCAGGGATCATGACTCCACCACTTCCCCAGGTAGACAACTCCAGTATTTCATCACTCTTTTCCTAAATCCAGCCTATATTTCCCTTGGCACAGTTTAAGACTGTGTCCTCTCATTCTGTCAGTTGCTGCCTGGAGAGAGAGACCAATCCCCACCTGATTCCAGCCATCTTTCAGGGATTTCAGAGAGTGATAAGGTCACTTCTGAGTCTCCTTTTCTCAAGGATAAACAACCCCAGCTCCCTCAGTCATTCCTCACAGGGTTTGTGTTCCAAGCCCCTCACCAGCCTCGTTGCCTCCTCTGGACACGCTCAAGCGTCTCAATGTCCTTCCTAAACTGAGGGCCCAGAGCTGGACACAGCACTCGAGGTGTGGCCTCACCAGTGCCCAGTACAGGGGAAGAATGACCTCCCTGCTCCTGCTGGCCACACCATTCCTGATCCAGGCCAGGATTCCATTGTCCTTCTTGGCCACCAGGGCACACTGCTGGCTCACCAGCACCCCCAGGTCCCTTTCTCCCTGGGCACTGTCCAGCCACACTGTCCCCAGCTTGTAACATCACACTGGGTTATTGTGGTCAAAATGANAAAGGCCTTGCTGAAGTCCAAATAGACAACATCCACAGCCTTCCCTGCATCCACCAGGCAGGTCACCTGGTCAAAAAAGGAGACCAGGTTGGTCAAACATGACCTGCCCCTCTTAGACCCATTCTGGCTGTGTCTGATACACTGGCTATGCTGTAGGTGTTGCATGATGACACTCAGTATAAACTGCTCCATTACCTTGCTGGGTACTGAGGTCAGGCTGACTGGCCCATAATTACCAGGATCCTCCTTCCCACCCTTTTAGTAAATGAGTGCCAATTTAATAAATTGGCCAGCTTCTAGTCATCTGGAACCTCACCAGTGAGCCAGGACTGTTGGTAAATGATGGAGAGCAGCTTCACAACTCATCTGCCAACTGCCTCATCACCCTGGGGTGGATCCCATCTGTGCCCATAGGTATATGAACATCCAAGAGTCTCAGCAGTTCTCTGTCTCATCCTGGATAACAGCAGGACCACTCTGCTCCCTGACACCATCTACCAACCCAGGAGGACAGTTGTCCTGAGGACAAGCCATCTTCCCACTAAAGAGGGAGACAAAGAAGGCATTAAGCACTTCCATCTTCCCCTCATCTGCAGTTACTATGTTTCCTTTCACATCCAATAGAGAACAAAGGTTGGTCTTACTTTTCCTTTTACCATTAATATATTTGTAAAGCCATTTTTTATTATCCTCTACAACAGTTGCCAAATTAATTTCAAACTGAGCTTTGGCCTCTAATTTTTTTCCTACATCCCTAGAAACTCCCTTAAATGCTTACCAAGAAACCTGCCCCTTCTTCCAAAGATGATACATCCTCTTTTTATTCCTAAGTTCCTTCAAAGCCTCATTGCCCATCCAGGCTGGACGTTTGCCTCGACTCATCTTTCAGCACGCAGGGACAGTCTGTTCCTGTGCCCTCAAGATCTCTGCTTTGAAGCACACCCACCTTTCCTGGTCTCCTTTGTTTTTAAGGGCTGCTTCCCAAGGAGCTCTCTGAAGAAGTCTCCTAAATAGGCCAAAGTCTGCCCTCTGGAATTCCAATGTAGGAGTCTTATTGATGTTCCTCCTGATTTCACCAAATATCAAGAACTCTACAATTCATGATCACTATGCCCTGAGCAGCCTCCAACTACCACCAGCCCATCTCTATTTGTAAACAACAGGTCTAACAGAGTCCCTCCCCTGGTGGGCTCACTCACCAGCTGTGACAAAAAGTTGTCATTTACCCACTGTAAAAACTTCCTGAACTGCCTCTTTTCTGCTGTATTAAATTCCCAGCAGATGTCTGGTAGGTTAAAATCACCTACAAGAACAAGGACTGGTGATCCTGAAGCATTCTCCAGCTGCTTGTAGAATAAGTTGTCCACCTGTTCTTCCTGGCTGGGTGGATGATAACATACTCCCAGTAGGATGTCAGTGTTGTTGGCCCTCCCATTAAGTCTTACCTACAGGCATTCAACTTCTTTGTCATTAGTTTCAATACCCGTGATATCAAAGACTCCCTAATAAAAAGGGACAACCCTTCATCTCTTCTCATTTTCCTCTTTCTTCTGAAGAGCTTGTAGCCATCCAGTGCAGCATTCCAGCTGTGTGAGTTGTCCCACCACATTTCCATGATGGTGACTAAATCATAGATTTGCTGTTTGCCATGGCCTCCAGCTCTTCTTGTACATTTGTACATATGAGCAAAAAATATTTCCATCCTTTAAGAATTTATTACTCCTATACCTTGTGAACTGCTACTCTCTATATTAAAAATTATATTTATTCTTAACATACATTGAGGAGCAAATTATTCTTAACATACATTGAGGAGCAAATAGGAAATGGGAAATGGAAATGGAAATGGAAATAGAAATGGAAATGGAAATGGAAATGGAAATGGAAATGGAAATGGAAATGGAAATGGAAATGGAAATGGAAATGGAAATGGAAATGGGAGAGAGCTTCCTATGTGAGTGATCCAATAAGAATTACCCTTTTTACCTGCTGCAGGGATCCTATAACTGGGAATAAAAATCATTGCAGGTTCCAGCAGGATACCACCACAGGCAGGTGCACTGTTGTGTGCTGAGTAGGATCACAGAAAGGACAGACAATGTCAGGAAGATGTGCCTCTGCATGCAATTCTGTCCACAGCCAACCAGACTCAAAAGAGAATTTTTCTGCATCTTTAAAAGAGAATTACAGTACCCTTTTATGCCCATAAAGGAACTAAAATCAAAACCTGTCACAAAGAGACAAATGTCTCTTCCAGGGATGCTTTTAGTGGGGGTCAACATCCTCCATTTTTTTGCCTAGAGACTTGTATTAGTGCTAAGAAAATGCTAATACTACTGGTGGGAAAAAACGTAAAAAATATTTTGAAATATTTGATTTTGTGTTGGTTTTTCCCGCATTTTATTTTCACTAAGTTTAGTTTTCATGGGATTTTTAAAAAGTACATAAAGAAAATACATAAGGAAACTGTTTATATTCTGATTGAATTGAATTGAAAATATTGAAATTGTTACACAGGGAAAGATATTCTACTTTTTCTGCTCATCCATTTTTGCCAGAATTTCTGATAAATTATGGAATTAGTGTCATGCATAGATTGTAGGGACAATTTTTATTTCAAAATGAATACAAACCAAAACCCAAAACAACTCACAAAGAAATAACAAAAAAAAAAACCAACAATAAAATCTTGCAAAAATAAATATATTGTTTTTTCCTGGTCAATTTATTTAGCTTTTGAGAAATTCCCTTCCTTGTTTTAAAATTAATTTTGTAATTGAAATAGTGCTGATATTATTCCAATATAAATAAAAAAAGAATATAAGAGAATATTAAACCCCTGTACATCTAAGAAATCCAAGATAATTCCAGTTTTCCCTTCCAACTCTTCAATAACAAGCTCAATAACAATGTCTAATTTCCATAAAGATAATATTTCACTTACTATTTGACATAACTGTTTTAATATAATCAACAAATTAGCAAATTTGTCCTTCACTAAGGGCAAATCATGTCTGACAGGCTTGGTGGCCTTCCACAATGAGGTTAGATCATTGGTGGATGTGTAGAGAACAAGTGATGTCATTTACCTTGATGATATCACTTGCTCTTTCCTCATCACATTTAACACTGTCCCACACAACATCCTTGTCCAGAAATCTGGAGAGAGACTTCTTCCAAGGACATATAATGCTGCTCACTACATGCTTGCCTCAAGGTACTTCACTGTGGGTTCTGTCTGCAATTTTGGAAGCCACAATACAAGAAAGACCTAAAGCTGATAGAGACTATCCAAAGGGGGGCTATGAATGTCGTGAAGGATTTAGAAGAGAAGCCCTATAAGGAGCAGCTGGCACCACTTGGTCTGCTCAGCCTGAAGAAGAGGAGGCTGAGGGGACACCTCAGTGAAGTTACAGATTCCTTATGAGAGGAAGAGGGGCAGACCCTGATATCTTATCTGGGGTGACCAGTGACCAGACCGAAGGCCACAGTGGCCTGAAGCTGTGACAGAGGAAGTCTAGGTGGATATTGGGAAAAGGTTCTTCCCCCAGAGGGTGGTTGGGCACTGGAACAGGCTCCCCAGGGAAGAGGTCACAGCACCAAACCTGGCAGAGCTCAAGAAGCACTTGGACAGTGCTGTCAGGCACATGGTGGGATTGTTGGGGTGTCCTGTGCAGGACCAGGAGGTGGAGTCAATGATCTTGTGGATCTCTTCCAACTCCGGATAGTGTGTGATTCTATGATTCTCTTATCCTGTGATAGGACAAGGGTAAATGGCTTTAAACTAAAGAGGACAGTTTTAGGTTAGACTGTTTAAGAAGAAATTCTTTACTGTTAAGGTGGTTAGGAACCACACTTGCCTAGAGAAGTAATGGATAATCCATTCCTGTATGTGCTCAAAGCCAGGCTGGATAGGATTTTGAGCAAACTGGTGTAGTGGAAGGTGTCCCATCCCATGTTAGATGGGATGAAATTAGATGGTATTTAAAGTCCTTTCCAACTGGATCAATTCCATGACTATGAAAGATATTTACTTTTCCCAAAGTTTTTCTATAACTGCAAATGCCTCCACAGAATGCCTTTTCCATAAAAATTTTCCAACATTTAAACAAAGAAATGGAGGAGAGGGATCTAAAGCCAAATGTAGTAAATATGAATCAGCCAGTTGTTCACCCATGCCAAAGCATGTTCTCTCCATGTGTCTCTCACATGAGCAGTCATCCATGCCCTCAGCTCTCACTGGTGCTCTCTTGCAAACATCAGATCTAGTCTGTGTGTGCTCACATTTAAATGCAAGCACCTGTGGAACTCCAGAAATGCTCCACATGTGGAAGTGATCATTACTGTCATGTAATTTCAGACACTGGAATTCACAGCCGTGCTTGGATATAATGTGCCATAAGGACTGTAAAACAGAGAGGATAACTCCTGGATAATACAGCACTTATCCCTTGTTCTGACATCCTGGAAAGAGCTACACACATAAGGCATCTGAGCCTGTACCTAATGCTACTGGTATGAAAGAAAATTTACATATAAACTTAAGGTGTTTTGCAGAACTAAACATGAAAAGCTGTTTCAAACTGGTGTTACTTTTCAGTTAACTAGCTTCCCACCTGCCTGCTGGCTTCCTTCTTTCTTTCCTCCCTTCCCTGTTTCCTTCCCTGTTTCCTTCCCTTTCTCCCTTTCTACCTCTCTTCCTACTTTCTATCCAGAATCAATACATCACTGTGTATTCTTACAGAACACTCAGTACCACAAAATTTATGTGGAGGTTGCTTATATATCAGTAATGAGAACATCTTGTAGTCAAAGAATAAAACAGAGATAACTTTGAGGATGAAATTATAACAGGGCTGCAGAGAAACTTAACTGCTTGTAAATCATGTCTCCAAGCACATTACACCATAGGAATGGAACGTGAATTGTGACTACAACCACCCCAACTCACCCCTTCCCATTCCCACTTCTGAGAATATTATAAATACTAAAACTTTCTGTGTTGAATTCAGAGATTTCTTTTCTTGGTTGTTCTGTGATGAAAATTCAGCTGACCTGAACTTGGATTAAAGAGGCATGCAGTTTAGATTAGAAGTCTGAAGAATAATATTTAAATTCAACTGAGTTGTGTTTTTTTTTAATTGTTCTAAACCCCTTCCAATCCTGAACTGAAAGTGAGTGCTAGGAGTAACTAACAGAACTTTAAGAACACATACTACATTTTAAGTGTACTTTCCTGTCCTTTCACTTTGTTTTGGAAATGTCACAGGTCTACACAATTTATTGGAAAACAGCAATTAGGAAGGGCAATCCAAAGCACAGCAAGTAACCCAACTAGCCCAAGACCACGTGAGAATTGGTGAAGAAGAAAGTAAAACAAATAAAAAAGCAGTCTAGATTATCTCCCTATCTCCTGCTGTAGCTGCCAGAAATGATATCAGACCTTAAACATTCTCTTGGGTGTCAGCACTCTACAACAAAGCACATCTAAACTTTAATTCTGGTAGAATTATAGAATAGTTTGGGTTTGAAGGAAGCTTTAAAGATTATGAACTCCAACCCTCTTGTAATGAACAGGGAAATCTTCAACTTAATCAAGTTGCTCAAAGCTCCATCTAACTTGACCCAGAATGTTTCCAGGGACGGGGCATCTACCATCTCTCTAGGAAACCTAAAAAAGTTTCTAAAAAAGTTTGTAAAAAAGTTTCTTCCTTATAACTAATCCAAATTGACTCTTCTTTAAAATCATTATCCCTTGTCCTATTGCAACAGGCCCTGCAGAAAAGCTTTTCCTCGTCTTTCTCATAGGTCCTGTTCAAGAGCTGGAAAGCTGGTGTAAGAGGTCCTTTCTCTGAGCCTTCTCTTCTTCAGGCTGAACAACCCCCATTCCTTCAGCCTGCCTTCACAGGAGAAGTGCTGAAGCCCTTTAATCATCTTCATGGGTTTCCTCTGGACTGACTCTGGCAGGTCCATGTCCTTTTTCTGCTGGGGACACCAGAGCTGGATGCAGTACTCCAGATGGAGTCTCCTCCAGCTGTTTTCCCAAATTTTTTCTTTTATTATGCCTTTTAAAATGTTTCTTAGCCTCTGTGTCTGTTTGAAGTTGTTTTGTACCATCCAAAAAGCCTCGTTTGCATAGGGAGATTTGATAGCAGGAGGGAACATCCTTCAGAACAGGAGCTGACACGCGCGGTGTGTCCTTTGCTGTGATTGGTGCGGCGCTGCTGAGCACAAGAGTGTTGGTGATGCAACCTTTCCTATTAGCAGCTGACCTTTCTTCCTGTTCAGCCCCTGTGCCTTTTGGCTTTTCTATGAAGTGTTGAAAAGAAAAGAAAAATCCTCAAATGTCTTTCCTAGCAGATAATCAGCAACTAGCAAAGGACTCTGCGATGACGAGAAAAATCTAAAAATGTTTAGCAGCAAAGAAAACTGGCATAATATAAAGTAGATTTCAGGAGAAAATACAGCGTGGAAGAATAGAAATATGATAAAGAAACACACAGGTGCACACACACACACAAAGAAATTATAAGTAGAAAAAAGTTTGGGGAAAAAATAAAAATGAGGGAAAGCCCCTGTTGTAAAAAAAAAAATGACATATATATATATGTATATATATACTACATAAAAGAATTAAATTAAGATTTACAATAAAAACATTTTTTACTGGTCCAGAAAACTGCTTACTGTGTATTGCAAAATTACCCAGTGCAGGTGCTATTGTTTATCATGCATCTCGCATGTGTCTTTGAAAGTCTGCCCCTGAAGCAAAAGGATGCTGAGATTAAAGATTTGAGTGAAATATTCCACTGTTTTCAGTCAAGAAATCTGCCTTATAAACCAGAACATGCCCACACTCAGTTAAATCAAGATCCATTGGAGTTCAGGATTCTATCCTTTGAGGAAAAAAAAAAATTCAAGAAGGTTGGCATAACAGTAGAGGTGTGACGTAGCAATATTTTATAGTACAGCCTCTTTGCAGTGATTTGTGTGTATAAAGTCTAATCCAGCAGACTGCCTCAAAATCTGCCAGCTGCCCTGGTTGTGGAACATAAGATTTACCACAATGTCAGGAATACCATTTGTCAACTCATTTATCCACTTATGGACTAGGGCCAGAGTCAAATATTTCAGAATAAGATGAAATAGCTCTCACAGGAGACAGCTATATGATAATCTTCCTGAGTAATGCTCTTATCTTAGATCTTAACAGTTACTGTTTGTCTTTAGCTTTGTATCATGAGGATTCATCTGTCTTTCCTCATCTTAGCTGTTTTCTTTACCTTAGTGATTGTGTGTTATATTATTTTTTGGTACATACACTTCCCCCTTTCCTGTTTCTACATTCTTGGTCTTGAACTCTTGCAGTGGAAATGTGTTACATTTTGAAATGATGTTCTGTAAGGGGAAAAAGTAAACAGTTGTATTAGCTTTTGTCCCTTAACAAGGAGACATTTGAGGATCTTCTGTTGATGTCCAGAATGTCACCTTTTCTCACAGCCTAAAAGATGCTGTAGAGGTTTCCTTTTATGTCAGATGTCCTGTGCCCATGGCTGGCCCTTGTAAAGGTGAGTGGGAGCATTATTCCATGCTGTATTTATCCTAAGCAGCTATTTTTCATAAAGACTACTGAAATTTAATGTACCAGTGAAACTTTGTAGCTTAGCAACTCCACTCATGTAAAGACCTGCATCTGTGGCTCCAAGCCAAATCTAGATTTCTATGCAAACAGAAGAGAGCCTGTTTTACAGGGGGTTCATTACCTGACTGGTCAATATAGAAGCAGAGCTGATAATGCAACACATAAGCATTATGATCTGAGACAAGTTTGGCAAAGCACCTTGTTTGCATCACAGATGACCTTTTATTTCATCATTTGACTGTCATTTTTTAACACTTTAGGGCAGAGTTTTGCTGGAGCAGCAGTAAGCAGACAAAAACATAAAAATGTGAAAGTGGATAAAGGCTGAGTGAAGGGAAAAGATGTGAGGTAAATATCTGACCATTACTGTTAGGTGGAATGAAAGTCGGGCGACAGAAAGCAGTGTCCTCAGCTGAGGTGAGGGTGGCACTGCTGAGACATTGAGTCCTTCACTCTCGTGTCGCCCCTGCCTTATCTCTACATTCCCCAGCTTACCCAGCTGGGGCAATAAGAGATCAATCTCTTCCTTGCTAATTCTAGTGGTTTTCCTTCTGGAAACGGGTGAGGGTACACACAAAGAGAAAGACATTGCAAGGCTGGATCATGATTCCTCTTTATCTTCTCTAGGCTGATATTTTTTTCTTAGAGCTCTGCGGTGTATGTGATGCTACAAGAGCTACTTTTATCAACATAAACTTTACACTAATTCCCCAAGGAGCATAATGACCTGCTAATTTTAATATTAATCTCTCTCCAGTGGTGTGAACAAAACATGTCATGATGGAGGTTTTATTTAACCTCCTCACTATGGCTTGCTGCCACAAACTCCTCTGACATTCTCTGCAATGACAGCTGATCTCTGCTTCTCTCTTCCAAATAACTGCAGGCTTATAGAAGAAATCACAGTTTATTATTTTCCCCAAGCAAAATGCAGAGGTTTATCCATGTGCTTAAAGCTACAGAGTTGCCAACTAAAAGTTGTTGGGTTTTTTTTTAATAATTTTCTATAACACATTAGCACAATTTCTTAATTTCAAAGATTTCATGAAACTATTGAGCAGAGCTGAAAATAAGACCCAGTATCTTCAACTTGGTGTAGCTGCACACATGGGAATTATTTGAGCATAGACTGATGATATGACTAATGTTCCATCCTCACAGCCTGCTGATGTTTCTCTCTGCTTCTAGTCTTAGAGCTTGTGATGCACAACAGTATTCCAAGCAAGGAAGTGTTCTTGAAAATAAACTCAATCTCTGGACTGCATCCCTCCATCTTTTTGTATCTCTTTTTCTTTCTGTCCCTTTGCTTGTTACAACATCAGCAGTTAATTTTGCAGGTTTTTTCAGTTGTGTGATTATGTGGATATTTTTGGTTTGTTTGGTCTAGTTTGTTTTTTTAATTATAAGAATTTACATAATTATAGAGAACAGAAATATTTCAGTTTGGAAATATATCCAGGGTGATTAGCTGTTAGAAATTTCACAACATTGATAAATGCATATCTCCTTGCTGTACGTTAGCAGGCTGTTTTATGTCTTTACTAATGGATCATATGTATCAGTGAATTCTGTTATCAGTGTTATCAATGAATTCTGGATCTTCCTAGCTTCAGTGAACCCCAGGTGATGCAGTTTTTCAGAGAAAAGTGGAACAATGCAATTGGATCACAGTTACTGTAAGGTACTCTGACAAAATTCTGAAATGCAGAACTTTCAGTTATTGGATCTTTGGGAAAAACATGTGCTCCAGTGTTAGTTACATTGAAAAACAAACATGACCTCCCCTCTGCCAAAAACCTTTTGATAATCCAACTTCCCATCAGCGCTTACAACCAGAAATTTAAATACAACATTTTCAGTCACTGCTGCTTGCTATGGCTTTTCACAGTGAGTGGATCATCAGTCTCAGCCACTGCTCTATAGATAACCACACATTTCTAGTAAGAAAGACAGGCCCACAGAATTGCACAGCAAAATCTGGAAGCAACCAGGCTTACCAGCGACTCTCTGTGGATAGAGGGATCCATCTGCCCAGTCTGCACACAAGCCCTAACCAGGAGGCAGTGAAGTCACAAATTGTGCTTGACTCTAGATGTGCACATTTTACAGAAAAGGCTGGAACTTTAAAGCTCATTTCCACATAGTCAGGTTGGTGGATTACTTTTTCAGAAACAGCAGGAGTCAGGCATTTATGTAGAACCTTTAGAATGCGTGTTTTGCATAATGAATAATTTTAGATACCAAAAGAGCCTGTCCATCTGGGTGAACCATATTCTCTAAAATTGAGCAGCAAATCACACACACAGGTCTGACCAGGACATCTCTGATGTGATGAAGCATCACATCTGCTTCTCAGAGCTTCTCAGGTAAAGGCACAAATCATGTGCCCATTTAGCCTCCACCACATTTTCCTCCCACCTCCCTTTTGTGTTTGTGTTCCATCGCCATTTCTCAGCGCTTTTAGCCCTTTCTACAAATCATGCTAATATACCAAAATAATAAAATAAAATCTTCAGGCAAGGTGCAGGAAACCTTCCCTACTCACACAGAGACTGCTAGTCACAGGAATAGGAGACTTTAATAAGTGTATCTCTAAGATCGTTATTCATATTAATCCTCAATAGTAGAAAAATAAAAGTAAAATATATTCTTTCATCAGCCATCTAAATGTCATGATCTAGTACTTTAATAAAGACAAGAACTGAAAAGGCTTTATATTTAGAGCAGTGTCAAAACAAGAACTTTCTTCTTCTCATTGAAATTGTGTTTTTTTATTCTTTGAATGAGCAGCCACCACTGTTACTGTGTCATGCTGTCATTTGCATGAATGACTCTGAACCTAGGAAACTGAAATGTCTGTAAGTTAAGGATCAGCTGCTATGACAAGACTAATGATTTCATTAATAGTACAAGTTCTGCACGGTCATGCCTGTGACTCTGAAACCGTGGAAAGATTTCCAAGATGGACATTACTGGCTGAAGCCACAGACAGCCAGTGCACATATTGAAGCAAGTGGATAATCTGCTTGGATGGATCCTATAGATAATTCCAGAACTCATTATCTGCTCTGAGATGAGATTTATTGTGTAGATAAGGGGACAGGCACCTCTCCCAGGAAAGTGTCTGTTTGGTCGTATGGGTGAAAAGGTAAGGGGCCAGTAGGAGAAATTTAAGTATATGTAATTTTGTGCCATAATTTTGTATTTTCAATAAAACTTCTTATTAGATTGCTTGGCTTACTTTGTTCAGCTTTCTAGTTGACAAATATAATAAAGCAGATTGTTAAAAAGCTCTCACTGGGGATTTTTTCACCAAACAGGAATTTTGTTTTCTCTGCACCATTATCTTCTCACTTTTCATGTCTGTCAGGGTGGACTCCTGGGCAGAGCTATTTTGCCAGGCCATTCATTAAAAAACCCAGAACAAACAATCCAAAACATAAGCTGAATATGAGTTTGTCTTAAAAATTGTCACATTTGGGATACGCAAGATCACTGAGGTGTTTGTGTTATTGCATGTAGTGAAATCCTGGCTTTATTTTTTTTTTTTCTTTGCAATTTTAGAGGCACACATCAAATATCATATAGTTTACAATGAAAACCAAAGGTGCACTTAGTATTAGACTAAAAGGCATGAGTAGGGTAATCAGTTTTTCCTCAATCACAATGTTTCATTTAGCTATCTCTGCACTGAATCGGGTGCATCTGGCAAAAATCTGTTTCTTTCAAAAAGTCATCCAAACTTGAAGATACCAAAACATGATATCATTGCTGGATCTGTACTACAAATGAGGAAAGGTAAAATCACCATTCATAAACATCTGTTCTGGCTTCCCTGTTATGCAATACATTTTTATGTATGTATGAAAACATGAAAGTACATATGAGAACAGAAAGAAGATTGCTTTTATTAGCTGGTATCTGGTAATCCTTAAATCTCTCTGCTGTGCCAGTTAGGGACTCTGAGAGGATAACTCTGCAGAATTTCACAGATCTTAGTCTTAGCCTAGACTTTCTCTGGATGGCAAACACACAAAAGGTCAAACCAGGCTTTGTTGCATGTGACTCCCCACCATGCAGCTGGCAGGATTCTTCCAGGCTGAGCTCCTTCTCAATTGGAAGGCTTCACTCCATTTCACTGCAAGGATCATAGGACACTGGAGAGTAGTCTAGCACAGCTGACACCAGCTGGGCTGGCCAAGTTCATGGAGCTGTGCCTTCCACAGCTGCTTCTCAGCTCACGCCGTGCCAAGGTGTCTGAATGTGCCTGACACTTGGTGAGCAGTGGAGCTGCAGTGCCACCCTGAATTCCGGGCAGTTCCTCCTGTCATAACCTGCTGTCTTGGCTCATGCTGCTGTGGCTTGTTCAGAGGCCACCTCATGGTTTATTAGACCCTCTTAAGATCTTGACTCAGCAGGTGTGGCTTGGAGGAAGGGATGGAGTCATTACTGCCAGAGTCAAATCTGACCCCAGCTTTACTGCACTCACATTTGCATGCTGCTGTTTGCACAATAATTGCAAAATGAAAGGGGACAACAGGATGGTATCAGGAAAACCCCCTGGAAATGCCTACACCTTCTCACCAGCTGCAGTTCATTAACTTACCCACAGGAACTGTGTGAATACTGCTGAAGTAATCCCTGGATATTATTTTCTTTCTGGGAAATCTTCTGAGGTCTGGTCTGTAACTTGAAATGGTACATGTGCAGGATTCAAGAAATAAAGCTTATTTTTATTTTACATAATTCACTGTTTTCATCTGGCCGGACCTGCAGGTCCTGGCATCTCAGCTCTTTGAAATTCCATCTGAAGAAATCATGACACTTCTGGTGACACCCTTGTAGTTTCATAGGTAAGTATACCTGTTGCTCACTTCACAACGCTGTCAACCATTTTCTATCCTGGATTTTTTTTTATCAAGAGAAACTTAGTAAATCTGCACTGTCACAGTTACAGGAAATCCATGCATTTATAAGAAATGCTGAATTTTTGGACATAAAAACATCTGAAGGATAATCAACATAAAATCTTAGCACTTTCACAGAATTACAGGGTAATTCAGGTTGGAAGGGACCACAGTGGGTCACCTGGTCCAACCTCCATGCTCAGGCAGGATTATGCTTGAGTGTAAGGCACAGGATTGTATCCAGATGGTTCTTGAATATCTCCAGAAAGGGACACCTCACAGTCTTTCTGAGCAATCTGTTTTGGGACCTGACTGGCAATGCAGCATCACTAACTGCAAGCTTATTCAATTTTATCACCCCTGCCATACCTGTCAAGGATGACAAAGTACATAGGATCTGTGTGAATCACTAAAAATGTGTAAGAGATCAAAAAGGCTTGAAAAAACCCCACCAAAACTGAAGAAATCTCAGGTGTCATCCATCCTAATGATACCATTCTGGTCCTCACTCGTGATAAATCATGAAATTTTTTGGTAAACATCTTTTCCATGAAGATCTAGGTGGTATGAATTTCTTGTTAAAAAAAAAAAAAAAGCCTCAGAAAAAATATTGGGATCCTCAGCTTTAGTATCCTTTTTTCCATTTGGGATGTAGTGACAGTCTGCCTTGGTCTAACACCAGACAGAAACCAAGTGCTTCAAGCTGCTTGCTCACTCCTCACCCATGCTGCTGGTGGGATGATAGGATGGGGACAAGATTCAGAAAATGGTAAAAGCCCTGAATTAAGATGTTTCATAATTTACATAAAGTAATAGAAAAAATTATTATTATAGTTGTTGATATAGTAACTGATACTTTTGTTGCTATTATTATTATTATTATTATTATTATTATTATTTTNTTATTATTATTATTAAGAAAAGCACAGAGAGGAATATAACCTAAGGGAACCAAGTGATGCACAATAAAACTGCTGAGTACCCTCTGACCAACACTCAGCTCATCCCTGGGCAGTGATCAGCAGCTCCTGGCCGACTTCCCCCAATGCCACTGACCATGACATTTTGTGGTGTGGAATATCCCTTTGGCCAGTTCAGGTCTCCTGTCCTGGCCATCCTCCCTTCTGTGCACCTGCTCACTGGCAGAACATGAGACACTGAAAATTCTTGACTCAGGATAAAAACTGCTCAGCACCAACCAAGACATCATGATTTGTCAACATTATTCTCTTACTCAGTCTGAAATACAGAACTGCACCAGCTGTTAGGAAGATGAACTCTACCCCAGCTGAAGGCAGAACACAAATTCTGTCATTAACAAACTCACCGTTTTTGCAGACTCTCCTTTCTGCAGCAGTTGTAGCNGAACCAAGTGATGCACAATAAAACTGCTGAGTACCCTCTGACCAACACTCAGCTCATCCCTGGGCAGTGATCAGCAGCTCCTGGCCGACTTCCCCCAATGCCACTGACCATGACATTTTGTGGTGTGGAATATCCCTTTGGCCAGTTCAGGTCTCCTGTCCTGGCCATCCTCCCTTCTGTGCACCTGCTCACTGGCAGAACATGAGACACTGAAAATTCTTGACTCAGGATAAAAACTGCTCAGCACCAACCAAGACATCATCATTTGTCAACATTATTCTCTTACTCAGTCTGAAATACAGAACTGCACCAGCTGTTAGGAAGATGAACTCTACCCCAGCTGAAGGCAGAACACAAATTCTGTCATTAACAAACTCACCGCTTTTGCAGACTCTCCTTTCTGCAGCAGTTGTAGCTATGATTTCATTCTAGTCCTTTTGGTGTTCACAAGATCAGAGATGGTTTTGCATATGTTGTTTAAATGCTTCCACTCTGTGGAATAACACTTGACCACCAGATCAAGTACTGCAGAGCAGTCACAACTCACAGTTGGTTCGTTCCTCTCTACAGTGAAATTGCTCTATCTTCATCCCACAATTCTTGGAACAATCTCAAAGGCCCCCATGGTTCTAAGACATTATTTTCAGCTTTTTGTTCTGGAGTGTGGCATGAGATCATATAATGATGCCAGAGGATGGAAAATCTGCTGGAATGGTGTTATAGGGACATATGTTCAGTACTCCAAGTCCCCAGTCTCATCCTTAGGAGAGGGCTCTTTGGAACAATCTGGATCACACAAGTGTGTTTTGTTTCAGAGGGATTTTGTTGGTTCACACTAAAGGCAAGCCTACCAGCAGCTGATGCTCAAGAAAACAGGACTTGGCATTGAAACTAGTTATGTGACAGTGAAATTCAAAATCCCTGGCATTGCAGAGCCCATCACTGATCACATCACCAGTGGAGAACTTGCATAGCAACTACCCTCGGTTGCCTGAGGCCAACAACATTCCTTGCCTTGTCTGGATGTCAGTGGGTATAAAAAGAATTGAGGTAACAGAGGAAGTGTGCAAGTCACTGGCCTGCAGGTTGGCAGGGGTGATTTTCCCAAGTCATGGCCTGCTGTCACATCAAGCCTAAAATTTGAAACAAAGGTTTAATGCAAATGGAAAATCCCATAAAACATGATCTTATGCCACATAAATTGCAAGGTGAAGAAGGACTGAACTTCAAAAAAATCTTGATTAAAATCCTTTCTTTTTGAAGAGAAATCTCAAATATGGACTTCCAGATTTGTATTTTAAACAGTCGTAATGACATCCAAGAACAGGAACTCTTGGGGGAAATGAGCAGATTGAGAAAGCAGTGGTGTGGATGGACAAAGCAGTGGTGTGGGTGGGCAAAGCAATGGTGTGGATGGACAAAGCAGTGGTGTGAATGGACATTACCACAGACACAAAAAAGCAGAATTGTGTCCTGGCTCAGAGCATGCATATCATGTGACACAGGTGTTGATTCTGTGATTCAATGACCTGCAAATTCTAGCCCTACAGAAACTTCTAACTTGTCACCCAACAGTAACCAAAGTGTGCAGCTTCTCCTTTAGGAATTTTGAACTACTGGCTAATCAACTTCATCTTTCAAAATACATGCCAAATTTCCTATTTCAGTTTGTGTGGCTGGAGCTTGTAGTCATTAATTCTTGTTAGGCTTCTCTCCACTAGATGAAAGAGTTCTATTTTCTCCTCATTAACACAAACATTTTGTAATCAATTCATCTCTCAGTCATCTTTTGAAAAGCAGAGCAGATTCATTTCTTCAGGTCTCTCACAGGAAGGCATGTACTTCAGTCCTTAATTACTCTTGTAACAAATTTTTGTATCTGTTCCAGTTTTCCCCAGTCTAACAACCACATTGGGATACAGTGCTCCTCTCTTGATGTCTCCTGTGGTGTGTACAGAAGTAAAAAATAAATGAAGTTAGTCAAAAATTTTTAAAAGGGTCTTTCTGCTCCTCTTCCATCACTAGCCAGTACAAATTCCTACTAATGTATATTACCTATGGCATTCAATTTGAAGTCTCCACTGGCTGCCTTTTGCATGAAAATGTCAAAATCAGTGACTTTTCAGTACGTAACTCTACTTTTCTGTGTTCTGGCTTTCATTCCTCTTCCTAGACTGGCATTTGGATGTAGTGAGATTTCTTTTTGTCTGTTTGGATGGGTGTAGGTAAGCCAGAGATATAAATTGTCCCATGTGACAGCTTCAGCCTCAAAGTTCTGTATCATTCAGGTGAGCTTTAGGGCACCTGGAAACTATACTGTCATTTTAAAGAAACACTTAAGAGAAAGTGGAATTATCCTGGAGTGAGTGGAAAGGGCAAGGAAACATCTTTCCCCCCTTTCTGCTTCATTAGAGTGTGAATATCTATGTGTGACTGAGAGCTAGGAAGGACTAAAACATGGTCAATCTCAGAAAATCTCACAGTTGTCCTCATTTAATACTGATCTCCCTTCATGAGTATTCTGCCTCTCTCCCCTTCTCCAAAGTTTCACAGTGTCTTGCATATATCTAATTATTAGCAAGGAAATAAGGCACTGGTTAGGTCACAGACAATAAATCCCTATGTTTCACAGGAAAAGGAAAAAAAAAAACCCTGTGCATGAAACCAAGGTTTGTTGTTGTTGTTGGGGTTTTTTGTTTGTTTGTTTGTTTGTTTGTTTTTTAAATATAGAATAGGAAGAAAGAAATACTTGACAGATTCAGGTCTTGTAGTGACAGAAGAAGGGGTTCATTAGAAAGGTTATAAGGAATCACTGAGATGCATCTCTATGAGAATAAGTCAATTAAAACAATGATTTTCTTTGATTCTATGCAAAATCCATAACCAAATAAATAAATAAAATGCAAAGGTCATTTATTTAATTTTCATGTCTTTATTTTTTCAAGGAAAACTCCTGGAGTATGATGCTTTCTTCTGCTGTCACACATATATTCTAATGGCATTTTAGGTTTTACTGCAGTGCAGCATGAATTCTTTTGCCTATGTGTGTTCAGCAACAAATACCAAACAGGCCAGATTCACAATAAAAACTCTCCCAACCACATTTGACTCTTGTATTTACAACAGAATTTCATTCAAAGCAAGCAGGCTCACAAGACTGTATCTAATTTTCTCATACCACTTGGAGAATATAATACTCCAGTGCCCACATTTTGAGGAAAACAAATTTCAAAGATTTTCTAGCACAAATCAACCCACATTTTTAAATGGTACAGTTGAATAATGGAGTAGTTAACAGTTCAGATGTAAATGAGTTTGCACTAAGCTTTGCAGAGGATAGGCTCACACAAGTACATTCACAAATACAAATTATTTTCTGCGTTGGCCAAACTTTGCTTCCATAGATTTATGGTAAATCTTGAATGTTTCTCTAGGGCTCTTTGATTTCAAGAGAGAGGAAATAAATAGAGAAATAAAATCTCTTTAGCACTCCTGTTTCCTCTCAGCATGCAGCTCCAAATCTTTTGTTTGTTTGTTTTATAACAGTAGTTACCTGTGTCACTGACATAAACTTCAGCTGGACATAGAGCACCAAGAGCTGAGTAATTCTGCTTGTAAGACCTCCTAGCCTCACCAGTTTGAAGTAGGCAGTATGGTGCCTATAATTACCCTTTGTTATGTAATATCCTTAGGAAGTTGGGTTGTAGCAACATTGTCATGATGATGTGGAAGTTAACAACACAACATGAAGAGATGACATGAAAAAGGGCTGACAGATTAATAATTTAGCCTCTTTTCCACCTGTAGTGGCTGGCATAATGAAAGTTATAACATCTTTTTCCAAGACTTATCTAACTAATATGCACCTCTAGATGAAAGAACAGCACAATCAATAAATACTTTCCAGTGAATTTTCTCCATTATTTGAAAATCTCTTATTGTTGCCATGTTTCCATCCTTGTTTCATATTGAAGAACTGCTCTTTCTCTCACTCATTTCAGAAAACCTATAAGATGCTTTTATGAGGTTTAACTGACTGAATGTGAGTGCATTAATGGTTCAAAAGTTGCTTACAACTGTAGATGGGACAGCTCATCCAGAATTTCATAACCCAACTAACAATCTCCGTGGAAGAATGTCTGGTAATGTTTAATGGTGTTAGGATTGTCTTTCATTTCGTCCCAAGTTTTCTACTCACAGAAAATGTTTTGTTGTTATTATAAAGCAGTAGTTGGTTTTTTTTCATCTAGAAGACAAAAAAAGGAAAAATCGAAGCAGAAGGAATGTTAATCTTCATTTCCAATTCCCACTTCCTATTGTATTTGTTGTATATGTGAAAACTCAAGCTGTTGACTTGCACTTTTAAAATAGGTCAAGAAGAGAATTTTTTTTTTCTGTTTTGAAGCTTGAAAGAGAGCTAAAAAACAGTTTTTCATTAAATCCTTGGGTTTACTCCATGCTTCCTGTGTGACCCTGGAAAGCTGCTGTAGGGTGAAGGAGGTGAATGAGTAATGACAGCCTTGACTCATATCAATGTCAGAGAGACTGACCTCCATGGTGGAGAGCAGGACACCAGGTCCTGGACCTTTGCAGAGCTTACTGGGTGAATGGTCATGATCTTGCAAAGGAGCTCTAAAGAAAAATAGTCTGTACCTAAAGAAAAGTGTTCATTTCTCAGATTAGGACAACTAAATTAAGAATATCTACTTAGCTCTGCCAGGAAATATTGCTCACTTTCTCTGTGAGTAAAACACAGAATGCTTTTTTGGTGCTAAATCAATCAGACCATGGTCAAGGCACAAATTTTCCAGAAATAATATCAGCCACCAGCAGGGAACAACTTGCACTGCAGAATAAATATCACAGATAAATTTGTGCTGCAGCTTTCAGGTGCTGCGAGGTACTTGAAAGACTCAGAAGTGGCTAATTACTGATGGTAATACCAATACTCCAACTTGTACATTGAGTTCTTGTCATGTTGGACACTTCTTTTATCATCAGTGGTAGCTAAGAAATCTCTGCTGATTCCAGCTTGTTCATCTGTCCACTTCTTTCCTAAGCACTGTAATACAATATTTGACCATGATGTCAGCAGAAGATTGGAGGGAGGGGTGATTCAAATCATTCATGTTTTATTTGAGCCACAATGATTATAAGTATCCTTCAACTTCATGATGTGTTGATTTTGAACAGTATCAAAAAATGCAAGAAAAATAATCATATCTTTTATAGAGAGGCATCTGTGTCTAAAAGAATGCAAGGTCTTGTGCATAGACTCTGACATTTCAAAAAGAAATTGTTTTCTGGTTTTGAGAGAATACATTCTGCTGCACAGAAGAAGATATCATGCCCTTCCTTTTCATCATACAGAAAGACTAGTTAATTCACCCATTCAAAAATTCTAGTGAGGATTGAAAGCAATTATTTTGGGGCATTTATTCATAGTCCATTTTTCATTATAAACTTTATGGAATTTGTTCCAAATAAAAGAATGTCTGCAGTAGGCACTTATTCACAGGGAGTATGAAAGCAAGAATAACAGGTGAGAAAAAGTTCAGTAGAAATCATCCAGCATTCTCCTCTGAAATACTTGTGTGCTTGATTATTTATTGCTTAACACCTACCTTCATGGTTAGTCTTCTCTTTTTAGAAAAAAAAATTGGTGAAGAATTTTCTAGAAAGGAAAAAGCATAGAAAATAATTCCCTCAAGAATAGGAACACGTGTTGCCTTCTCTAATTTTTGACTGTCATAGTGAGAGATTTGTTATAAAACAGCAATAGCTTTTCTGAAAAGTTGTAAAGGGAAAAAAAAAGGCAGTAAAAAGCACAGGTAGATTCAATATTTTGATTAGATTAGATTAGATTAGATTAGATTAGATAAAATACTTTTCTCTATATATCAATAATGAATCAAAAAGGAAAGCAAAAAGTAGGAAAGCTGGAAAGGCCCTTTAGTGATAACAGCAGCAGCTGGTTCACAACACTGCATCCAAGTCATGGAGCACAACTCTCTCTGAGGGACTAGGTTTGTGAAAGGAAAGCTTCTTTGAGCAAAAGAGGAAGAAATTTTTGAAATTAACTGGAGCAAGCTTTAAGACAGAAGGTGATAAGTTTTTAAAGCACAAAACTTTTGATGGGCATCAAAAGAAAAACATAATCTGGGCAATCTTTACATCTGGAGTGAAATTGTCCTCCTGCTGCCACCCAGACCATTGGTAACTGGACTGATGGGATCCCTCACTGCTGGTTCCAGCCTGGGCTGGAGCAGGAGCCCTGGACACCCACACCAGTGAGTCTCACCCACAGCAGTCACAGGCAAATAGGCAACAGATGCTTTGCATGGAACAGCCTGAATGGTTTAATGTGTTCACTCATGCAGCCTACAAGACACACAACACTCCTCATCCCTTTAAAGCAAATATAAGACTGAAAAGAAAAAAAAACCTAGAACTCTCAAAATGTACTAGGATGAAGAGACCTGTCAGAGGCCATGACTGCACATTCACAGGTATGATTTTGCTAAAAGAGTCTTCATCATTTTTCTGTATCACTACTTAATTGCTTTTACCTCCTACAATTATCTCCCTCTTTCAGACCATAAAAGCATAAGAACAGAACTATTGGTTAAGAATCTTGCAGCCTGAAACGATTTTCATCTGAGGGCATCTCCTGAGACTGACATAGTTTTCCATTTAGGAGTATTTAAATACATCTCTAACAGCATATGGAAAATTCTCTTTGTTTATTTTCTATCTGAACCCCTTTGATTTAGTTTGAAATTAAATTAGAGAAGATTTAAAGAATTTTTTTCCCCGTGGTTGAGCCATTCAAAAGATATTCTCCATTCTGCTACACTTATTTTCTAATGCAAACTTCACAGTTCAATTTTCAGAAGTTTTGGGTTGACTTCAGAACCCAAAACAACTTGTTTTGCTTGGATAACACAGTTCCTTACATGTGTACTGGAAGTGGGACTGCTAACAGTCTTTCCCAAGGCTACTTTTCTCTCTAAATATGCTGCTCTTGTCATCTGGCTGCTTAGTCTAAAGCCAGACTCTGTATATATTTTGTTCTGGGGAAGAGTCATATTTAGAAAGAGTCTTCTTTTTGGTACTGAAAAACAAGCAAAAAATTTAGTTAATAGGTTGAACTACTGTGGGGTAACATGATGGAAAATGCTTATGGCAATCCAGAATGAAAAGCTTTTCTGTCACAGCCAGTGAGAAAACCAGCAGTACAATGGTACAGCCATTTCTCAACTTCATCGTTATTTGTTCTGATACAGAGCAGCTTGAAGAAAGATAACTTTATCTGATACACAGCTTTTTGAAGATTGCTTTATCTAAATTTTATTTAAATTGCTTGTTCCTCAAACCCAAGAAAACAAACCTGTCCAGGTTAGGAAGGAGGGTGAAATTTTGGCCTGGCATATCCAGATTCCTTAGCCATGGAAGAGTTGCTTAATTTAACCTGTTGCTAACTTTCATGGTGTGAAACTCTGGAGGGATGGTTACAGAATCTTATAAATTAAAACTGCTAAGAAGAAAGTCAGCAGAACACAACTCCTGCAAGAATTCCTGTTCTTGCATCCCTGGGACTTCATAACAAAAGCTGTCTGCTCCCGTGATGAAAACTGACTGGTTTTTCTTCCAACATCACTGTTTTCTCATTAGATTTACAGGGAAAAGTTGATTTTTGGGAATCTTCTAAAAAATCCTGTAACATTTCAAGGTTAGAAGTGGATGACAGCTGACAAAAATTGATCATTAAGATAAATCAAAGTCAATGAATCAAAAGTGGAAATAAAGAAATCCCAAAGTCACAGGGCTTCCTTAAAGTCATAGAAACCACTACTGGCAGCACAGGTCTCCTAATCCTTCTTAATACTTTCTCCACTTTGAATGAATCAATTCTGTATGTGCTTTCAATTCTTGCCTACTGGTTGTATTATTAATTTATTAACATTTATCTATTATTTATATGTATTAATTATTGATAATAACTAATTTATTAATTGTGTTTTCTCTGTGAAAAATTGCAGTAGATCAGCATTTAACATAAATACATGACAAAAAACATTTGTGAATGGAATAATAAGTCCAAAGAAATGAATGTTAGGGAGAAACTATTAAAAGGTATTTAACGTTTAATAATAAACTGCATGAATTGTTTATTTGCAAACAGAATTCACTCACATACCAATTCCTCTGATTAAATTTTTACTTTGGTTGGGTCCACATAGCAGTCCCAATGCTTTTCATGTAGTAATCTAACACAGCTCAAAGGTCCAATACTGCAGTGAGCTGCTCATGAACAATTTATTAATCACTTACTTTTCAAGATCATACATTATTGAGAAAAAATATATATATTTTTCTTAGTTTATTAGTTATAAATTATTCTCCCACTTGTATTTCAGATGCTTTACATCACAAGGCATACTCATAAATACATTTTTTTTTCAGAATTTCTTTTTTGCTTCAGTTATATACAACCTTCAGATTCATTCCTTAAACTCTTGAGTCCTGCCATTATTACTCCTGTATAAGCCCCAGGCACCTACAGAGTGGTTTAATGTTAATTTTAATTTTACTAAATTAGGTTTTTCCCCGACAGCCTGAAAAAACAAACTCCCCTTTTATTCATATGGCTAAGTGCAACATGGAAGGAATGCTAAAATCTTCCTGAACAGTCCAGCAAGAGATGAGAGGATAAATCCTTCATTTACAGTGTCTTTTCGTAAATATTTTTGATGACACTTCCAGAGTCCAGTATCTGATGTGAAAGTGGTTTGTGCTGCGGTCACTGAGAGAAGAATAAACTTG
Organism: Hylia prasina; assembly: GCA_013397195.1. Classification (NCBI taxonomy): domain Eukaryota; kingdom Metazoa; phylum Chordata; class Aves; order Passeriformes; family Sylviidae; genus Hylia; species Hylia prasina. The sequence goes on along the minus strand of VYXD01001224.1, from coordinate 15,523 downwards.
AACAATTATTTCAGACCTGAAAGGTTTTCATTCTCTTTCATTTCAGTATGGACTGAATTGGCTCAATGGACCTCCTTTTGGTTCTTGCACTGAGGGCAAATGTAGGTAAGGTAGATAAGGTGGGATACTCTCAGCGTTTGCTTCTGTGAGCAGTGAATTAAATTAGCCCATTTTGGCAATTTATTTAAACACCAGAATATTTTGTATGCTTGTGTATTTAGAAGGCAGCAGAACTGAAGTCCACATGCCAATAGCATTCTCATTTATTCCCTTCTGTAGGCAACCTTTCAAACAAGATGAAAGGTTCAATTCAATCTCAGGCCATGTGCACAGATATCCTCTCTCCCCTTCCCTCTTCCTCCCCAGTGACTTAATTTACTTTTTAAACCAGAGCAAACTGCAAACCAGAGAGGGCTGTCAGTATTTTGAAAAGGAGGTGAACAAAGCAAGGAGACTCCTCAAGGCAGCCTCCAGCAACCTGTGATGGGAGATCTGAACAACAGAAAGGACGTGGCTAAATGGGACTTCAGTCCTTGAAATTGTGACCCCACGACATTCCTGTGCCTCTCAACTGCCTGCATTTCCTCTTAAATACTTGCATGTATTCCTTTTATATCTCTCACCCTTTTCCCTAAAACAAAACCTGATGGCTGATTTTTATTACCACCCCAAGAGCAATCAACACTGCCTGAAATTTAATGCAGCATTTTGTTAAGTTTACAAATGGAATAGTGATTATGTGGAACCAAATGCTGTGGCCAGGGCTGATTTGCCCCTTTCAGATATGAGTAGAGAATGTTTCCCTCACATGCTAATGTGTTGTGTTGCAACTTCAGGCTTGATTTTGATTGGTATTTAAAGGCATATTACTGGAAAGTATTATTGGAGGCATTTCAACCCTATAGACAAGTGGAGAATGTTATTTCTGGATAGATTCCACTATAAATGCACCAGCTGATACCTGACAACCTTCCATGTCCCTGTGCTTCCTTAGAATGCATTCCCTAATAAGTCTAATTTGCACTTAATTCTAGAAAAAGAATACCTTGCTGCCACTTCCCACCCCAACCAGACACCAGCTGTCCAGTAGGCTGCACATGGAGGTCCTGCAGAGAGACCTGGAAAAATTAGTGATGGGCAATCATCACCCATAATGAAATTGAACAAAAACAACAGCTGGATTCTGCACCTGGAGCAGGGCAACCCTGGATGTACGGACAGACTGGGGAATGAGACTCTAGAGGCCAATGCCCCAGAAAGTGTCCTGGTCAGTGAACAGTAGAACAGGAGCCAGCAGTGCCCTGGCAGCCAGGAGGGCCAACCCTGTCCTGGGGGACATCAGGGACAACATCACCAGCTGGGCAAGGGAGGGGATTGTCCTGCTCTGCTCTGCGCTGGGGCAGCCTCACCTCGAGTTCTGGGGACAGTTTTGGGCTCCACAATATAAAAAATATATAAATCTGTTATAGAACATCCAAAGGGGGGCAACAAAGTGCCATGAGGAGAAGCCATATGAGGAGCAGCTGAGGTCACTTGGTCTGTTCAGCCTGGAGAAGAGGAGACTGAGGTGAGACCTCATTGCAGTTGCAGCTTCCTTGAGAGGGGAAGAGGAGGGGCAGACACTCATCTCTTCTCTCTGATGACAAGTGACAGGACCCTAGGGAGTGACCTGAAGTTGAGTCAGGGGAAGTTTAGTTTGCATATTAAGAAAAGGTTCTTCACCCAGAGGGTGGTTGGGCACTGGAACAGGCTCCCCAGGGAAGTGGTCACAGCACCAAGCCTGACAGAGTTCAAGAAGCATTTGGACAGTGCTCCCAGGCACATGGTGGGATTGTTGGGGTGTCATGTGCAGGGCCAGGAGTATTATATTTTCTGTATTCCATGATTCCATAATTCTTGCTCTTGAGTAGCCCTGCTCAAAAGGCAGCTCACAGCAAAGCACAGTCTCCACTCTGCGAGGTGCTGCAGGGCCAGCCCCAGCGCTGTGAATCCTGACATTGGGGAAGAGGTGGGCTGAAAAGGAGCTGGAGGAGAGAGGTGCTGGCAAGCCTAAAGATGGTGCAGAGGTTGAAGCAGAGACTGAATCAGAAAAGTCAAAGTGGCAGATTTAATTGAACTTGCTCATGATTTGTACTGAAGTTTTCCCATGGTGAAGCATCTCTCCACGCGTGTGCCGCGCTCCTTCCTTGCATGCTCTGTTTAGCAATGAAGTCACTGACCTTTTCATTGTCCTCATGATGCTTCCAAGTATTGAATGTGGGCTGCTTTCATCTCCCAAATGCTGGCAGTCCTCTTCTTGTTGTTAACTATTTTGGGTTCATAGAAATTTTAGAAGTCCACTTCTCGAGTCAAGGAAGCAGTGAAAGAGGATAAACGGTATCAGAAAACACTATTGAGACATTACTGTGGGGCAAAAAAAAAAAAATTAAAAAAAAAAAATAAAAAAAAGGGAACCTAGATTTTGGCCCAGGAAGGAACAACATGGGAAATATCCTTCCTCAGGGTGGGTGCAGGCTCATCCATGCTACTGGATAATGGTTTCCTGACATATAATGTTTTATTCTCCAAGAATTACACCATCTTGGGATTCCTCATGGTCTCATGCTTTATCTCCAGAAGACATTGCAGCCAAGAAGAGCTTCAGAAGTTCCCAGATCCTATGGGGTTCTTTTCTGATTTCTGGATTTGTATTTATGTATGGGGAGGCATAAAAATCAGAGAGTTTATTTTTCATCTATTTTAAAGGAGGCATTAAGGAGAAAAACAATAATTAGAGTATAATATTCCTGTGATGTGAGAGAAAAAGGAGGGAATACATATAAAAAAAGAAAAAAGCTCTAAACATGCTCTAGAGTTGTCATGAAAAATAAAAACCAAAAGCATTCTCATTATGTAAGCTAGATCAGAAAGCATTGCCAGTAAGATGTTTGTTTTCTCATTGCTCTTTCGCCAGGAGGTGGGGCTGTTAAGCACTGGATTTATTCTGTGATGCACTGAAAAACTATGGATAAAATAAAAACCATTTTTCCCTTCCTTTACCCCCTGAAACTCATTGTGTAAATGTGAATGAAAAGCATGAACTTTCTAGATATTTAAGCATTGATTCCATATTCTGATTCGAAACCTGAAATAACTTTAAAAATGATTTTGCAATGGTTTAAATGAATTGCCTCTAGGAATGAATTAAGTACCAATATCTAATTAAAGCATTAACTTGGGAAACTGGAAAACTCAGGAGATTTGTAATTATTACTATTCCCAAGTCCCTGTTGTGTCTATTTCTAGGATATCTCTGTGATTCTTTTATGAGGACTAAGTCACAAAAAGAAATCACAGGACATTGCAATGCAGCTAATTGCATAATAAAAACATAAACACATTTAAGGTCACTTGATTCTAATTCTGACAAACTGCCACAAGGGATGAAAGCATCTTTTCTAAATTAAAGAGTCTGAGCTGAAGAAGTGCTTATTTTTGGTGCTTCCATGGTCCTGCTTCATGACATCTGAGGGAGAAGTTGCAGAGTCCCCTGGGATGGGAAGATGCAGGCAAAGGAGGAAAACGTGACACAGCAGGGAAGCAGCTGCAGGCCTGAACCCTCACCTTATGCCCCAGCCACTGAGCCAAGATGCCTTAATGACAATTCCACTTGCCCCTCTTCATTATCACAAAGGACATGTAAGTGTTGCAGATGCACTTCCTCTTAAGAAATGTGTGAAGGGCATGTTGTCACTAGACAGACTTATAGCTAGGATATTTTAAAGTGATTCTTTTCCCCATCATGCTGTGTTGCAAGCTCTCACCTAATATATCAGGAAATTTCATTATCACACCGTGCAGGTCTGCTTCTGCACCTGCAGAGAAAACACTTCTGATACACATCTCCAGAGACTGTCTGTCCTTTCCCTGTCCTCCACCTTCTAGAGGAAGGCATCCCTGCACATGGAACCAAGGTTGGATTAGGTGATCTTTGAACTCCCATCCAACCTAAACCATTATATGACTCTAGGATTCAAAAAATATCCTGGGTACAACCCACCCTGAAAGAGAGCTAAAGAAAAGACCTGAAGTGCACACAGTGAATCTTAATAGATATCCACCTCAGGCATTCCAAGTGTCCTTACCCGGTCACAGGACTTTAGCTGCATCCCCAAACACATGCCACAACAGAGGTGGCCCTGACCTGCTCACAAGCCAATGTCACAGTCAGGAGCTGACTGGCTCAGAGAAGACCATCAAGGCACATTTCCCAGGGAGAATTGATACCATCACCAGGCAAGTGAAGTCAGGAATTATATCTTGCCACTGGTTCAGTGGAGTTCAGGGGTAGTGACAGATCTTTGTGTCCTGTGGCAGGCACAGCTTCTGCCAGCTCATCCAAATGCTTCCTCCCACTCACAGCACAGAACTTCCCTCTCCTCCAAGATGACTCATGTCATGTTCACTTCCATCCACAGCCCAGTGCCTGCCAGGCACTAGGGATAATCACAGGAATGTGGCCTGGGTTGTCCTGGTGAGATCTATCTGCAGTTTATGGAGGGCAGTGAAGTCCCAGGAATTTGCTCTCCTGCACAACTTCATCTATGTACCAATCAAGATGGAAACTCATGAACAAGAGGACTTTTGTTATAGTCAGCTTTCTTGTGTTGTGCCCTACCTAAAAACTTCAATGTTTTCAACCCCAAAATATTTTTAAGCCATTCATTATATATTTGTGAGCAATAGTTTCAAAGGTTAATAGTAATGAAGTCAAATAAGGTTATTTCCATCCATAAGTAGAGAGCATGAAGTAGGCAGTGAGAGTTTAATTTTCATATCCATATAAAAACATCAGGAACTGGTCTATTAAAACCTGCAGAGAGATATAACAAACCAGTAAAGCAGATTGTTCTGTTCAGTGATTTTAATGTCTCTCCCTATTAGGAGGGAAGGGACTATGCAACATATAAGTTTCAATTCTTGGACTCATCACAAATTTCATACTTCAGTGGGCAAAGATTTCATTTTTTATGTCAGATTAGTCACTTCACGCTATTTTTAAAAGGCCCCTCGACATGGAGGTGCTGTAAATACCCACTACCATAATGTGCTCGAGGTGTAGAGTTGGAGACACTGAGCCACAGAATTGTTAGGGTTGGAAGGGACCTTTGGAGATCACCTGTGAACACCCCTGACAAGGCAGGGTCACCTAGGGCAGGTTACACAGGACTTAATCCAGGTGGATTTTGAATGTCTCCAGAGAGGGAAGCTCCATGACCTCTGTGATCAACCTGTCCCAGTGCTCTGCCATCTTCAATTGACGTAAGGAATTTTTTCCTCATATTGAGGTGAAACTTATGTTTTAGTTTAAAAGACCACTTGTCCTTGTCCTGTCCCTGGCCACGACTGAAAAGAGTCAGGCACCATCCTCTTGGCACTTGCCTTGGAGATATTTGCATGTGTTGATGAGATCCACTCTCAGTCTTGTCTTCTCCAGACTAAACAAATCCCACAGTCTCTCCTCAAAAGAGAGATGCTCCAATCCCTTAATCACCTTTGTGGACCCTCTCCAGTGGCTCCTTGTCCCTCTTGTACTGAGGATCCCTGTCTCACTGGGTCTGAGTAGCAGGGCAGGATCACCTCTCTTTGCCTGCTGTCATTGCTCTTCCTGATGCAGACACCTGAAAATATTTAGTGCTAATATTTGGGAAGCACCAGCTCTATAAAATCCTGGTAGACCTCTGGGAGTGTCCACTCTTTGATGTCAAGGCACAGAGCACATTCTGTATAGGTCAACAACAGAACAAGGTCAGCACATTCTGACATACAAGAACATCTTGAAGTCTTTGACCAGAAAAAAAATTATAGAGTTATCTGTCTAGATATTAAATTCCTATTATAAAACACACTGGACTGGTGGGGGGGCAAAGTCATAAGCTGTTCTTATGGAGGAGAGATATTATTGCAGTGTGATATAAAAGCTGCAGATGGAAGTTTTACTGTGGCTTCAATGAAGCCAAAATATCATCCTACAGCACAGAACCCTTAAGTTAGAAATTTTGGGTATAGCACATACTCAACTGACCATTGTGCATTTCTCTGCTCCTTACCTGAAACAGGGAAAAATAACTGACTTATTTTATGACTTAACTATTATGAGTTATTAATTCCTTGGTTATCATTAGTCTTTTTATTTTCTTTTGGTTTATTCTTATATTGAACATGCAGTAAACCCAGGAAAATCAGAACCTATTTTAGTTTCCATGGACTCTTTTTTCCCCTCAGCCAGCAGCAACTTTCTAGTCATGAAACTTTGCTTTACCTCTGGCTAAAATTTCACACTCATTTAGTATTAAAATTTGACAAACTGGAAACATTAAAGTGGAATTATCAAGTAGTTTGAGGCTACAGTTTAATCTACTATAAAGCTGACTCAATCTGGTAAGGAATGTCTTGTGGTAGATTTACTCTCTGTTCTTAATAAACTTTTTTTGTTACTTACAGCTTAAATAATTAACCACAGTTTATGCTTGACATTGTAATATTCTTCTTTGCATATAGACAATGCTGAACTGATTTGATGGTAGCATCTTATGGGCAAAACTGCTGCTTTTTCTGCCTTCCACATAACTGATAAAATTAACTGGTAAGAGCAATAATATAATGAATCTCAATCAGGCAAGAGAAGGGGTGTAAGGTATAAGCAAATATTTGTGTTTTGATTTTGATTTGAATCTATTATTTTTTGTGGTGGAAATAAGATGAGACATAGGATGTTGCATCTGGAACCTTCATATGAAAATATTCACAACTTTTGCTCAACACAGACATTAGTCCCACTAATGAGATGTTGGAATTTCTAGCACCATTGTCTCGCCAATGAAACAGAGCATGAAATAGATGACCATAAATTCCTAACTCTGATGGCCGTGTTGTATTTCCTTCAAGGGTCTTTTGACCACCAACCAATATTTACAAATGTAGATTGGAATTAATCTATGGACTGGGGGAGTTCAAGGTTTGGTCAGGTTGATGCTGTCTTCCTTGTGCCAAAAAGCACAAATCTCTTTCAAACAAATTCTCTTCCCAGCTTGAGGCTGAGTGTAATGTCAGGACCCATGAAAAAGCACATAAAAAGCCCAGCTATGATGAGTTCTTCTGTATGCAGAACATGAAGTGAAAGGTGGCAATCTCAGACAAAAGAAAGTTAAAAGAACATATTTATTTTAAACATTCTTACAGGGTACCAGTAATTAAAAAAAAAAGATGGACACTTTAAAGGTAGTAGAAAATGTGCTTGTGAGCAGAGGTCAAAGTTTAGTTTGATTTTCCCGTGCCAAACTGCTCTTGCTGTACTATGATGATTATTTATTATTTCAAAAGTTTTCTAAGTGTTCCCAGTGTAGGAAAATGCAGAGTGTGGTTAAAAAATTGGCACAAGAGCACACCCAGATCCTACTTATACCATCAATCCATTTTTTTGTTCTTCCTATTGCATGGGATCTTTGCAGTGACGCCTTGCTTTACCATCTTAATTTATGCTGCAACACAGCCCAAAGATGCTTCTGTTCTGTTGGGATACATAACAACTACTAAACTCATAATGGTGAAATAAATCCCAATAAACTGAGTATAAATGGTCCCTTTAGCTTGAAGGATTTTATCATTTATTTTGGGAATCAGCTAAACATGGATAGCACCTTTTTAACTGTTAACTTTTCCACATTTTAATTTAACTGGACTTTATTTTCTTTTGTTTCTTATGAAGCATAGTCGAGAATATTTTCTGGGGGGAGAACAATATTTGACTTGTGTAACCATGAAAAACCTATCTCAGAATCTTTACTAAGCTGAAACATTCATTGAAACAGGGATTGCTTTTAATGTGAAGAAATGGAAAACAGCTTTTATTTTTACTGCTTTTGAATGGTTGGTACATATTTCTGTATTTATATCAGCAGATGTTACAGTGTGGCTCTGTCTGGCAGGGCTCAATAAATGTTTAGTAGATGATGGGCATGAAGTTCTTGTGTTGTAAATGTTGCTAGAATATGACCCAAACCAAGCATTATAAATGGCAGTACATGATTGGCTGCATGTATATATCTACCCTTTGCTCCCCAAGACATAATTTATCAAGATATCCCTTCACCCTTCACCCCTTCCAAATGTACTTCAAGCTGTAAAAATAAACCCGTTTTTGTTCACCTTTACACCTATTTTGCTTACTCTGTTGCATTGATGCTGATGTAACCCAGGAGACATGCCATTCACTACTTCAGAGTTTATTAGATTTGCACAGGTAACCCAAGAACTTGGCCTGAGAACGGATTAGATTCAGAGCAGGCTTGTTACTTAATAAATAAATCTGCCTTCAGTTTCGTTTTTTCTCAGTTAGGCAGATACAAAGAAATCTTGCACTTCATTATGTACAAGGTTTAGTGTATTTTTCTATTACCATAAGAACCTCTTTTGTTCTTTAGTGTTCCAAAATGACAGAAGCTTTCTAATTTTTTTGAAAGAGCTAGAGACCATTAAACACCATTGAAAAGAAAAACAAATCCAACAGAAAAACTCAAAACCTGGGGAGGTGAAGACCTTTTCCCACCTTATGCAATATGGGCTTCCTGTCATGCATAAAAGAGAAAAAATAGCCTTTGGAAAAGGCAAACACGAGTGGGAGGAAGCCACAGAAACCAGACTGGGCCAGCCTGTACAGCAGAACAGAACTTTGTGGGTGTTCATACTTTCCTGCACCAAAAACCTAACCCACAGAACAGGCACCAGTCCCTGCTCTCACTCCAGCCCTCACTCCTGCTTCATCCACCCCTGCTCAAGAAGAGCAAACAGAAACACCAACTGTTTCAGCATAGTAGCACATTTCAGTGTGATAGAAGACAGGATACAAAGTGGAGTAGGAGATTGGACTTTGTGAAAAAAACCCAAGGGACCAGCAAAGCTGCTTTTGTGGGATGACTTTCAGTTGTTCTAATTTGTAGCAGGAACAGCAAAGACATCTGGAGATGTTTGGCAGGTCCCTTTCTGCTGGCAAGGTACCTCATCTGCTGAAATTCCTCTCCCCCCAATTTCTCATGTAATTTGGTTTTATGCAACTTAATTTTCCTGCCTTCACATAGTCCCCAAACCTGATTATTTTTACAATAGAGCCCCTTTGCATTTCCTTGGCTTCATAAAGGGGATTTATATTTTATATTTGCATTGATTTGAAGGAATGCTGTCCCATCAGAGTGCTGAGAAAAATAGTTTAATGACTCTGAAAATCTGTCTCCATCCACTGTGTCTGGTTTAATTCAGTCTCGAGATCTCTGGCAGAGGTGTGTTCCTGTTCTCCAAAGCATTCATAACTGTAGTCTCCTCATGAAAGAGCTCTGAATCTGAGGGGAGCCTGAAGTCACCTGTCAGTCGAGAAGGTTGCTGAGGCACTTTCACACCTACTCAATTGTAGTGTGGTTAGGTTGGGATCACATTCCTGGATCACATGGAGTCCACATGTGAACACGTGAGACTGCATGACTTGGCTTTCAATGATTTAGAAAGAGAAAATGTGGTATCAACATTCTGATACTTGGGAACATGTAAAATCTTTTCTTCACTTGACGGGCCAGAGAAGAACTTGAGAAGCAGAACTAGTGAACTTTGTCATAAAACACTGTCTGGATAAAGAGTTTCTCTATTTCTACAAAGCCATTGCTTGCATCCAGCTTGCAGGTGTCTTGCCATCACTCAGAGTGACCTGTTCCTTGCTGAGTTCATCATCTGGACCCCTGGTTATCATCTCCAGCTGGGGAACAGAGGAGTGAAGGATGTTGCACTTAGAGACAGCATGAGATCACAGGAGCCCCCTGCTCATTACTATTTCTCAGACCAAAAGACTATGCTATTCTTGTGCTGCACTTTGATGAGCCAGGCTTTTTATTTCAGCCTTCTTTCATTTCTGATTTTCTTTTAGCATTTTTTTCTCTGCATTCTTATGCTGAATTTTAGTAACCTCTGAAACAGTGTAAGATGTGCTTTATACCTCCTCAGCAATGTTCCCTTGTTGTTCTGTCCTTAATATGGATTTTTCTTTTTTTTTTTTTTTTTT
>VYXD01001220.1:819647-841984 GCA_013397195.1 Hylia prasina | reverse complement strand
CTCTTTTGCCCTAATTTTTCCCTCAAAAAGAGAGTAAAAACATATCAAATTCTTTCTGGTTCTGTGTGTGACTGCTTGGACAGCACAAACTGACTGTGTATTTACTGATGAATGTTTCAAGAACAAGTAAGTTAACTGAAAAAGCAGCAAGATCAGGAAATTATGCTCACAAGGTACAGATACTCTGACTATATAAACCCATTACATTGAATTTGTAAGCAAAATCAAATAGATACGCTCAAGAGTACCTTTGATTAAGTGTTTTGCCTCACACTGGGTAACACTGTGCCTGTTCAGATTTAATAGGCTGACTCCAATGTCAGATGCCCTTTGAACAGGGATATTTGTGGGGCAGCAAGAGGAAAAAAATATATATATTCCTTTAAACCCAGCAGACAGCATTCCTGCAATCTTACCACAGACATATTACAACCATTTGCTCAGACTTTTGGCTGGTAAGTACTTCTTGCCAATTTATGTACGTTTATACACATAACATTGAAGCCTAAAAAAATCCATTGACTTAGACTGTTTGTATCTTAGCCATGTCACTGTTAATTCTGTACTGATCCCAATAGCATATGGTAGATTAAAATACACCTGCCATAAAAGAACTTAGCCATAATTAAGGTTACCAAGTGATGAAAAACGTATTTTTTGCTTGATAGTTTCTTAGAAGAGATTAGTTTTGTCAAAATTGGGTCCTAAGTTCCTAACTTCATTTTTTCTGGCCTCTTCTAGGCAGTTTTGCTTTTCTCTGCAAGATTAAATAATCCTTTAGTGCTGCATATTTTCTGCCCGTGAAGATATTTATATATTGTAGTATATTTACTTCTCAGTATTCTTTCTCATAAGCTAAACAGATTGAGTTTTTTAGTGTTTTGCTATAAAGCATTTATCTTCTCTTCCTCGAATCATTGCATCCTTTTTTTTTTTTTTTTTTTTTAATATCCTTTCCAATATTTCAAAACTTGCCTAAAAATGTGTGGAGAAAAATTGTTCCTTGAATTAAACTGATCAGTTTACAGTATACAACATGCAGCCACATCCCTGCTCCAATCCAACTGTTTGCCTCCTATTCCTATCAGACGATGAGCTGATCACCAATGTCAAGACAATAACACAAGTGAATCACTGTTGGGTCGTTTTCTTTATTCTGGTGTAACAGATTCCTCTGTATATCGGTTTCTGTTTGCTAAAGCCTGTTTTTTTAATCCCCACTGACAGTCTTGCTTGTGTAAGGCCAAAGGTCTCACCCCACGAGGATATTTTGAGGCTTAGATCCCATGCACAGCCCTGTTCTTCGCTATGGGGTAGGTTTGTATAACTCTCAGATGTTTATAGCCTTTCATGATTAAAATGGGGTAATCAGATTTGCTGTCAGGGTGTTCAGATCGCATCAAGCATTCAGAGGGCAATCGCACAGCCTTTGTCTAGACTGGGGTTTAAATGTGTGTCATTAGCACATATTAGCTGATACATTTTAAAAGTCTGATGCAGACGAGGCGTAATGCCTTTAATGTGAAAAGCTGGCTGAGTTAGGCCCTTGGGCATTGGCGTTGACACTGGTTTGTCTATCTTAGAATTTTAGAATAAGTTAGCTCAGGGCTTGTCTGCAAAGACCAGTTAATTTGGAAGAAGATAGGCTATGAATTTAAAGGGCTGCTCCAGGACTTAAGGCTAGAAAAAGATCCATTCTCAAGCAGTTGCTCTGAAATAGCTCAATATAATAGTAATATACATTTAACTAGGTAAGTTTTCCCTCACTTTTTTTTTTAACTTTCCGTGGGAAAGAACAGTTCCCATATTAAAGTTGTTGTATTTAAAAATTAACCCTCTGGTACATTTCTGTTTTTATCACTGCTCCTTACTGAATACAGCTGATTAGCCTAGTTGTGTCTGGGGAGGAGGCTCCAAAACTTGTACACTCTGCAGATCTGATTGCTGACGTTAAAAGCTGACTTGCATTTCACAGGGGGAAGACATGGTACGCTTGCGAGAGGAAATGTGAGTGAAGCAACAGAAGACCATAAAATAGGATTAAAAATAGAGACTGGAGGGATTTTGTTAGAACCTGGCGTTCCATCAAAAAAACCCACGCAAATCCCAGGACATCCCAGAAGCCTGTTATAAACTTTGAAGGGGAACAAGGAAGAAGAAGAGATAAAATTTCATAGTAAAAACCATTGTAAACTATAGCAGTATTGAATTTATGAGAGTTTGTGCATTTCCTCAGCTGGTTCTGCCCATGGAGTCAGCTGCTTCAGGTGTTGTGACTGACTCTGTAAAGAGGAACCATCCAAAATTATTCTGCAGTTGGCTTTATCCCAAAAATAAGCTGAGATAATACTGACTTCCAATTGCAGAAGAGCCCCTCCCTGCAAGAAAAATCTGCATCTCTAGCTCTACAGTTCACTGTTTGATAGTGATGTTAGCAACAACATTTTCCCTGTCCTCAAAGGCTAGTGAGAATATATACATATATTATTCATGGAGCGCAAATATTTGCCAGGTAGTCAGAACTCATTTCAGGGTGTCATTTCCACCCCTCTACTCTGACCAGCTCTCACCTTGGTTAAACTTGTCACCTTGGTTAGATGGAGATAAAAAATGCTGAAGTCTCATCATGGTGGAAAATACACTTTTGTCTTGAGAAGAAGAACAGCCATGGATTAACATCATGCCACCTGTTCAAGGCTTATTTGTCTAATAAAGAATTTCAGGGCAGGAGCTGCTTTGCAGGGTGATACTGGAAGCTGGTTTTGCACAATGAAACATACTGACAGAGAAAGAAGCCAGATGGTGCCTCAACAGCCCAAGTTTTCTAAAACACATTTCTTACCCTGAGAAGTTCTTGATTGACAGCTCTGGAAACAGGTGTTTAATTTGTCCACAGGGCAGCACAGGGAAGGTATCTAATATTGTCCCAGCAGAGGTCTACAGAAATCAGCTGCCATTTCATTTCCATCCCTATGAAGTCCTTGCTTTATCTGTCCAAACTGCAGAGAAAGGGGACATCTGCAGAATGCACATTTGACCCTGATTTGAGTCCACAGAACTTCTGCTAGTTAAAAACTTTAGTTTCAGGGCTGGATTTGGGCTCTGTTCTGTAAAATGGATAAACTACTGTCTTAAGGAAATTATCCAATGACAGAGGAGGGGAAGGTAGGCTTTCTTGAAGCACAAATATACCCTGGTGACCCCGTTCTTCTCCCTCAAGCTTCACAGTGAACAAGAAGGTTTGGAAGTACGTAGCTGGCAAAAATGTTCATCCTATTAGAAAAGACAGAGAAGAGCTCATGTTATATTTACACAGAATGTTTTGAGATGGTTTTTTTAAGTCTAAAGAAAACCCTTCACAATTTATAGCCATAAGATGCTCTTTAAACAAAGGTTAGTACAGGGAAATAGAGAAGCAATGAAAAAAAGAGTATTATCTTTTTTGAGTACTTTATTAGTCTTTCCCTTTGAAGAGATTTCAGTGTGGAGGCTGAAATCCTTGCTGTTTCAAAGGTTTACAGTCAAGAGCAGGAACAATGCAGGATTTGCAGCCTTTGTTTGATTTTGTGGTCTATGCAGTTCAAATGTGCAAAAAAATGTATGGAAGTGTGTGCCCAGGTGAAATGGAACTTGGCAGTCACACAGAACTGTTGCTTTTCTGCAGTGCAAAGCCTTTTATTTGCAGTAATAAATCCTGGGCAGATGCTCAGAAGTTCAATGACGTACATTGGTCATGCAANGCTACCCTCAAATGCAATGCCACTTCTTGAAGGCATCAGAAGTTCAATGATGTACATTAGTCATGTAGTTAGGAAATCTGTATATGTTTAGGATTGAGAACTTAAATTTTTGTCTCTTTCAAGAATGCTGAGATTTCTATCATATGCAGCATTAAGACATCAGAGGGTGATCTGGATGGATCTGGGGAAAGAGGCCTAATCAAAGGCCAGCTAGAGATGTGTCTGTCACACAGGACATATCCCACAAGCAGTGAACAGGCTAATTTGGCCACAGGAAGCATCACAGCTGTATTGTACAGCCTCTGCCCAGTTCAATCCACTCTACTTACTGCTTCCAAGTTAAGCAATATGATACCATCATACTGGGCTGTCTTCTTCTGGACTTCTTTCTACAGGGTTTCTTCTTCTGGAAAGGTAATTTAGAGGTAGTTCAAGCCTTTTTTCAGGCAGTTAACAAGCTGTACCTTCAATGGGAAACTATGGATGATCTGCAGCAATAGTGGGTGGATCTGAATTGGAGAAAGAACCTGGACAAGTTCTTCCTAAATTTGCTACCCAAAAAAATTACTTTATTTACAATTTCCAAAAGAGAAGGAGCAGCAAAAATATTTCCAGAAATAACCAGAATAAGGTTTCATCTCCCAGACCCGTTTGGCCCACACCTGTTTCATGTTCCCCAATCCACGCATGCAACCATGTTCAGAAGAAAACAAAAGGTGTTCCAGAGATTAAGTCATGTGAAGAGTTCAAACCTTTGGGAAGGTTACAAAAAGGTCCCTTGCAGGCAGGCCCATGATCAATGCTACTGTTCTTCTGTGTAACTAATCTAAAGTAAGGTTTTCATTAACTCTCTTTATTTGATGCATTGTGAAACAAACCGAATGAGAATGTTTAGGCTGGCAAAAAAAGCAACACAAAATCCCACAAGAACCCAGTGTAACAGCATACATCAAGAGCTATGTAACAAAGAAAATAGCTCTGGATACACAAAGTCTGGGTTTTGCAGCTAGGCAGGAGGTGCACAAGTTTAAAGCTATGCATGAGTACCAAAGCTCTTCTCCCAGCAAAGATGTTAAAAAATCACCGATATAGAGCATAACTCACTGCTAAAAAGTTCTCTCAAATCAGTTATATTACATGGCAACATACTGGGCTAAGACCTTCACGTTGTGAACAACTGGGTGTCTGAGAGGTGTCACCAAGATAACAGAGAGAAAGGGAACCTGACCAAACCCAATACTACAGCTACTCAGCAACACTCCAAAACCCAGACACATAATGCATGTTTTCTACCAAGAATTTGCTTTTAAGAGCCATCAATACCAGGATTTTCATTTTTGTGTGGACATAGAGCCAAAGATGTGAGGGATGTCAGCCACTCAACTAACTTTGCAGAATATCCTGTCACTGGAGGCACTCACCACTTCATACTATGCTCCAGAGTGCAGAGCCTAATTTTTCCTTGTCCAGCTGAGCACTTTATTTGCCAAACTATTGGATAGGCGAAATGTCCCACTGTCCCAGTTGCTATCATTTCTTGCAAGGTTGTATCCATCCCCATGTTCTGAGGACACCTATCAGACTTATCCCCTTCCTGCAGCTTTAGGTGCACACCTGGCTTCTCAGCACTCTTAACTCTGGGGTTTCAGACAGTCCTCAGACCTTTGCGTAGAACTGACTGAGAGCCATGGTCCTCTGAATTCAAAGTCTGAGAGTCACCCTGAGTAACTAACATAAGGAAACAGAAGAAACACAGGCCTTGAAGTGTAGCGCATGGGTGGGTAGGACATTCTTCTTGGGATTCTGAGACCTTTCTTAAGGGCTTCTTAACCAGCATTTATCCCTTCTATTTCTGTCTGATATGGGTTGATATGGGTTTGTGTAAGTGTGTGTCAGATCTTCAGACCATTTGAGTGGATAATAGCTTTTAATTTCCTCAGTGCATCAGGTCTTTTTGTTCATTATGTGATTTCTGTTTATTTTAATGCAAGTCATACTGTTTCATTTAGTGCAAGGTAGAGGTGAATTACAAAGGAAAAATGTCTACCAAGCCACATAAGAAAATACATCTAACAATAATCTCATATGCAGGGGAAAATCTACATGTAAATGACAATCTGTCCAGTTGACAAAGAAGAAAGGAATAAGCAATTGCAACTGAGAACCCATAAAGATTTGTATAAATGTAAATATTCATTAGCCTTGAAAGATGAAAGGCTGCCTACTCAGAGTAATTTTATCCTGATGGACCAAAAGCTACCATTTACTTAAATTTTCATTCAAATATGAGAAACCATAAGTCCAAACTGTAGTGTCTAATTGAGACCATGGATTACCAGTGCCTAGCTTCAGGAACTGACACTACTCCTACAGTATCTAAATTCAGGAGAGCAACTGTGACTCAAGGCTTGTGCCATATGACTGGAAAAGCAGCTCCAAAGCCTCCATCTGACATCTGGCAGGTAGGGGCAGAATGCAGCCTACAGCCAGCAGGTCCCACGTAAAGAGAACAGGACCTTGCTTTCTCAGCCCAGTTATGCTGGTAAACAAGAACCAGCTCCCACCTATCACTAGGCACACCGTTTTTCAGGCATCATGACTAGAGATGTGAGACTGCAGTCAGCTGAGGAGAAGCAGGGGGAAAGAGCACTTGCAGGTAGCTGCTGGAAAACCAAGGGTTACAACACCCAGCCACTGATGACTTTACTCAAAGCACAGAGACCTGGAGAATGTTGGTTGGCAGTGACTTTATCCCATCCCAGTTTAGTTCTCAAGCAGACACATCTAGTGCTCAGTCACATCCACAGTGCTGCACTGCCACCTCATTAAAGGGGTGCTGAGTTTATGAACCCATCTTCAGCTGTGGCTCACTGGAAATGCTGGACCACAGCCTCAGGCCAGCCTTCCAATTTCAGTGCAACAAGGAAACAGCTGGAAAAGGTTGCCATTTGAGGAGGGTTTTCAGTGGTGCTGTTTCCTGGGGTGCTCCTAAATCTGCAGAGCACCTCCTTGGTGTTGCCTGCTACCCTCAAATGCAATGCCACTTCTTGAAGGAATCAGTCAGCAGAGAACACTGCCACTGCTGACACACATGGGCAGTGACTTGTTCACATCATCTACAAAAGAGGCAAGTCACACTAAGGTCAGGTGCTGCAGACAAAGAAAATAGTATACTGTGATGTATGTGGTAAATAATAAAGCCAAGCATTAGAACATCATCATAGAACAAAGGAGAGGATGGGGAAATGCATGTTTCCCCTCGCTTGAGATTTCTTGAATGATCAGAATCGGGGGAAAATGAAGCTGAGACTATGTGGGTAGGAGAGGAGCTCTCGGAATCAACTTTTTTCTCCTTCCATGTCCCAGCCTTATATACAAAATGCAACAATGTATCTGTGTATAAATGAGCAAAACTTGTAGTGCATGCCAAATCAGCAATCCAATAATTTTTATTTGAATGTTTTAGCAAAAACTGACTGTGACTACAAACACTTCACAGACTAATTTTCAGATTCATGAGTTTTTGCTTGGTTTGCCTACATGTTCTCTGAGCTCTCTGCCAAAAATATTTCCTTTCTTGCACTGAAACGTAGCGTTGACATGTGTCAAACTACTTCTCTTATATGGGCTTAAGCACACTTCTTCCTCTTTCTGCTTTTTGTAGATTCATACATATTAGACACACATCTTTGGGTTTTAATTATAAAATTAATGTAGACAGCAGCAGAAATAAAGCTGACAAATCTAATTTCCCAGGCAACTCAATATCATCTCAGGATCTCTGAGGAAAACAAAAAAATTATGTCCAAGGGGTTACAAGAATGTTTCTAAAGGGACAAACTTGAAAGAAGAAAAAACACTGATCAGATTAATAGAGGAGCATATCCCTAATGTCAAAATTCATATTTGTCACCAGCTAGGAGAATGTGAATGGTATTTTAAAATTACATAACTTTTCATACTGTTTCTAATCCTAGACATTTAGGGGAAAAAAGTATCTATCCATCTATCTATCTATCTATCTGTCTATCTGTCTATCTATGTTGTAAATGCATCTTAAAAGAAAATAATTTCTAAAATAGTTGTTTAATGATCCTATACAAGACATTTGGAATATTTCCTTTTTAAAGTCCCAACATACAGCCAATTGTAAAACAGCTTCTGTAAGGACTCAGGATCCACATACGAGGCTCAGACCTTAGACTCCAGAGAAGCTGGTATTCTTCTCCACTGCCATCAATAGAGAAGCCAATTTCTCAGTTAAGCAATGGGAATTGAAAGAGTGGGCTGTGAGACCTATGGAAGAAATTCACAAAGCCCTTCCCAGGGCCACAGAGAAGCTCAGAACTGTGTTCATGACATGGTGCTCTCCAAAGTCCTCAGCTCTCTTCTGAAGGACTGAGTTGGAGCTATTCCATGGAATGCCCATTGGTCCAGCTCAGCAATGTGCACTGAGCAGCTTCTCCTGCCTAAATCAAACTGCAACAAAAACACAGAAAGCCTTGAGACAAAGACTGGACGCTTGCAGGTCTGCATGTTCCTTCCTCCTTAGAAAGGAATCTGGAGACCTGAACTTCAATGTCCTGTGCTCCCTAGTGCAGAAGCAGCCAGGCCACAGGAACTGCATGGCACAGCACCCAGTTTTTCTCACACTGCAATGTCTTTCAGGTTATGTCCAAACACACCCATGTCTACAAGGAGGGAGTCATAGAGACAACAGAAGCCTTTGCCTACCTAGCTCAGAGAGAGACAAGTAGCTTTTGCAAAGAATGAGGCCCTAGTTTAGGTTTCCGAAGGTTGGTGTGTGAGCAGAGTGTTTATGTTCCCTTTAGAGGCAGTGGAAAAGCAAGCTACTAAATTAGGCTGAGAGAGTTTGCAGTGCTATTCAGCTTCCCAGATGTAAGTGCCTATTTTAGAGAGAGGTATTTTTATATCCAGCCAGCTGGGTGGCTCCCCAAACTCCACTGACTACATGTATGGTAGCAGACATGCTGACACATACAAGTTCACCTGTGTGGGACATAACTTAGGCTAATCTGGACCCTATTTGCCTGCCAGAGCCAAGGTGAACATTGAGACCTACAACTCCCACTTAGTCTTCCAGTCTACTAAAAAAACCAATTCCATCCATAGGCAAAACTTGGTTTGAGGAACCTGGAGCTCTTGGCCTCTGGGTCTTGCTGAATTTTCCATCACTATTTTTTTTTATACAGTCTGACTCTGAGCTGTGCATGAATGTATCTGGACTCTAGCATGCAAAACTTTTTAGAATCTCTTGAAAGGTTTCATTGGAAGTGGAATTTATGCAAGTGTGTATCAATGATTTGGCATCTTAAAGGGGTTGAGTGCCATCTTTAATTTCATTACAATTAAATTATTCCTTAAATTATTCCAAAGAGATTATGGCCTAATGCTTTGAACCAATTTAAAAAATCATATGGAGAGTTTGTCATAGTCCACAGTCAAGAGTAGATTTAAACAGTGGAAACTAGTTAAGCAGCTTTTGTGAGACCAAAAGATGTTTACCTCTGTTATGCAATGTTGACACTTATCTATATTTTTTCTCCATAGCATGATTTTGCAATCAAAACTTGAACAGGTGGAAATCCATCACAAATATCTAAATCATTTAGTAAAACACAACCCACACAGCCCTTATTTTGCAAGTAATTATTGCCACATGTATGCAGTAAAGCTGAAAAGTTTCTAGAAATCAAGTTCAATTTGAACAGGCATTCCCAGGAGGTTTCCACTCCTAAAGAAGAACATAATAGAAAACAGCATCTTGAGAGCAACATTCATCTCCAATAATTTGGCTGTGCCCTGTAAGGTCAGCATGCAGACAGCCCAGATCTCAGGATTGTAATCCATTTCCCTTATAGGTGTAATACTAAAGAACAAAATCAAGGAATAATGGGCTTTCTTAATCCTTTATGTGATCCTAGGACTGGCTGTAGAAATGACTGGTGCTGGGAGTTTTTAAGTGTGGAAAATGTGAGGAAAGTAGCTATTCCATATAAACTGTCCTAATGAATGTTGTTTATCCTTAGCCAATGCTGCACTGAATCACTGCAAGGGAAAAGTAAGTACAGACAACTGAATGTACACCTGGATTCATCCTTAGGTTAATGTGGTCAGAGCAAAATCTTTCAGCTACTGACCAAGAGATCAATTACTTATTATGATCAATGACCACTGAGAATATATTTGAAATATTTTTTCAAGGTGAAATCCTTGCCTTGTGAGGTGTTTTCTTAATTAGAAGACACTTTGGCTGTGTGAACATGACTTTTGGGGGTTAAGGGATATGTAAGGGACAATTCTGCTACTTACACGAACCCTTTATTTTCCTGTCATGCATTTCCACACCTCCTGAGGTTTTGCTAAATACTTTAAAGTTACTGTGGGATAGGGGACAATTGGTATTACCACTATAAAATCTTCCCCTCTGTCCACCACAGCATGAATCAGAAGTATAAATTGCTGTGCCTAAGTGGGTGAAGTAAGAAATAGACTGTTCCCACTGGAAAGATAAGTGACTGGAAATGAGCCCAAAAATTTGTGCTTAGGAGTCTCAAAGCTGGAATACTGCTAGAGTGGATTACCAGGGAAACCAGCAACGAGTAGGAGCCACAGCCTAAACATCTGACTGTTTTCCTGGCATACATTTTGGAGAGATCCAGTGTGCATAAAGAACTTGGATATACTTCATTGCCCATCTCAATATGAGATTTTTTACTAAGTTGCTGTTGAAAAGAATTTCTCACCGGTTTAACCTTTGATTTCTAAGTGTTCTCCTCTCTATATCCAATGATCCCAGGTTACAGCAAAGAGCATCTTTTTTGCCTACATGAAGGTATGGTGAAAGAGGAAGGATGAATCTGTGCAATAATCTCCTTATTGTCAGTGGCAAAGGACTCTCTACATGTTCTCCTTTGCCCAGAGATGGAGGTGGAATATCCACCCACCCTACATTTCCTCTTTTGATAAACACTGCCAACAATTTTCCAGGAGACAATTATAACAACAGTCCTCCCTTGCCATCTCCCTGTCTCCATCTTTCCACTTTCTGAAAAAGGAGTCTTGATGTTTTTATATATTTTCCAAATCACTGGTACATCTAAGTTTTGCATTTTCACTTCACTTTCAATACCACCTTCAAGGGTTTTTTTTCCCCCTACACTTGCAAGAACTGGAAATATATTCTAGAAAAATGTCTTAAAAACACTAATGACCCCATGATGGCCAAGCTCAAACCTGTATATATGTATACACATGCACACATGCAGCTTCTCTGCAAGGTCTACTATGAATGCAGAATTTGCCCTAATTCTGAGAAACTCACTCCCCCACACTCACACATAGTCTAATGCACTCCTTCTTGTACCAATCCATCCTCTCCCACGCTGACATATATATTCTCTCTCTCCTTCACCACTCTCTTTGCCTCTGAGCTAAATTACTCTACTGTGGAAATTGCCATCAGCAATTTTCACCCTTTGCTGCTCTCTCAAGGAGTTTATGCAGTGGTGCAGTCATGATGCTCAATTAGTTACTTGATATCTTTTGAGCTATTTCCCAACTATTTGCATGCATGTGCTATGGAACAGCAATGTTTCTCTTATCATCTCCCTGCGCTTAGGGCATGAGCTGAGCTGGATGAGGTGGAATCTTTGTGTTGATTTCCTAATCAGAATCAAATGGGTGGTTTTGGCATGACGTCGCTCGCGTTACAAGGTCTCTGCCCAGCTACAAAGCACCTGCATATTAACTGTATTTTATGGGAAGAAGGTTAGTTCAGAGGCTGAAGCAATGTCCTAGGAATTGAAGTTAGCTGTCAGACCCCTATCACTAAAGGGATGGATGTCCTGGTCTTTTTGCTCAAGTGTGTAGCACCACCCAGCTGCTTGTTCCCATCCTCACAGCTCGTGGTGAAGACTGTGATGAACAGGCTGAACATTCTGAGGCTGTTTCAGAGTACAGTCAGACAGGCTGTCTTAGATCCAGACATACCCCGTGAGGACACTGCATTATTCCCAGGTCCAAGATGTGACAGTGGCTGTGAACCATTTTTCTTACATGCAAGCTTGAAAGGAAATGAGAAGGTCCCGGCTGAATTCATAGCTTGAGCTCTTGACCCCTTTTGAATTTCCCAGGTGGCCATGAGAAAAGTCTTCTAACTTTTCTGCACTTCAGCTTCTCAGTTAAAACAGCACTTTCTACCTTGTGGGGAAATTTTGAGGACAAAACTGTAAAAGACTGGGCACTATCACTCTAGAGGAACAAAGGGTACAAGTGCCCAAGAAAATTTTTACTTTTCATATGTGAGAATAAAAAAAAAAAAAACCAACAGGTTAAAATGCTTACATTTGGGATGGCTAGGGGAGTGTTACAAAGCTTCCTTATTACTTGTCTACAGACCCCTATGACACTGTAGAACCAGCTGGTGTTAGAAGTATACCATAATCTACACAATTTGATGAGCTGAACAAGCCACAGCAGATGATTTTTTTTAACTAGTCCTTTAGATTTATTTTTTGCAAATCACAAAATATAACCAAATACATGTATATGAGTGGGCTTAAGGGAGTCTAAGTGGAGTGACAAAGCAGATTAATCTTTATCTCACATTAAAAAGATGAGTCCTTAATATTGATTATTCTCAGGCAATAATCTTGGTGGTTATATCTAAAAAGCTGCGCTGAAGCACACAGTTGCTGAAGGAAGAATAGTAGGGACTCATTTCTCACCCAAGGGCATGTCAAAGAGGTGGGAAGTTAAGGAAATTGTAGCTTATTGAAAATCTAAATTGATATCTAGTGATGTCCTTGGAAAAATTTTCACTGACAGTACCTGCCCCCGTGAAAATCTCTTGCTGCCAAGAGCTTTTCGTTCAAGAGAAATGCTGATTTTGTGGGAAGTGATGGGAACCTTTACTCAGCTATTCTGATCTTTTAAGTAAATATTTATTTATTTTCTGCGTGAAGTTATAAAATTCCTTGGGAATACAGATAATGTAGCAGGAGGAAAAGTAATTACTGTAATTTTCCCTATGCTTTCAGAAAATAATCCATCTGATAAGCACCCCATTTACATTTTGTGAATTGCACAGTTCAGCATAGAGGCATCTCAACTAGATGCATGCAGTCCCTGTTTATCAAATACTATGATTCTCCTGCTATCAGAAGTATTTGTCTTGGCCTTTTCGCTTTTCAAAGACCAGATGATTAAGATGTCATTGACATTAAGTGTGCCTTGTATCCATTTCTCAAGGAATGATGTGGTCAGAGGTGGTCCCTGAGGGTTAGAAATCCTTCGAAAAAAGAATGTGGAGAACCACAGCTTATGAAGATAGTCAGGCACCAAACAGCTGCTCCTTGTTTTCACAGACCCAAAGTACATCCAAGCCCCCTCTGCATCTCTGGGACAGGGATGCTACAAGCATCCAACAAGCTCTTTTCTGTCATCTTCTTAGAGGTTTACTTTCTAGCAGAGAAAAACATCTGTCCCTTTGATTTTCTGGGGATAAATGAGAAGCCTCTGAAAGAAAACCTCATTAATTCCCTGTGCTACAGATGACATAAAATAAGACATTCTTTAGGAAGCGAAGTGACAGGCCGTGGGGGAGAGGGGAATGAGAACTGACCTAGCAGCCATGCCTGCCAGGTAGCATGAGGACAGTCAGTTCCTATCAACGTGAATGAGGACTGAAGGCACTCAGCACCTTGCATGATTAAGCCCAAACCAAAAGCAGCCTTTCTCATCAAAATTGCACTTCCCTCCTCCTTCCCAAAAGGCACACTAAATTGTAAGAATTTGCTATCCTTGGCAGTTGCTTCCAACTGAGCTCTTTTGACCTCCCTTCCCATCATTCGAAGGGAGAGCGAGATGTGTGCACACCATCTGAGAGATTCAGGGTACTTCAGAGGCAGCCCAGGTCTACTTCCATTGGCCACACCACATCTTCTTTCCTATCATCCCACCTCATTTCAACCTCAGCTGCGTGTCCCTTTTCTGAGCAAAGACTGGGAAAGGGACAGGCAGGTGCATGTCCATCACCACTTGGTGCATCATTCAAGTGTGGGCTCAGGGCTTGCAGGTACCCGTGGGACCCAGTGTCACGCACTGTCCAAGCATGCAAATGAGAAAGGCAGGGTGCCACCTGCTTGGAAGGGCTCCTCTCTTTCTCCCCTTCTGCTGAACTTTTCCTACCAAGCCTCAACCCCAGTGGAAACTGAGCTATATCTTCTTACATAGGCCTCCTGCAGGAGAGGTGTTCATTACATTTTATTATGTTTTATGCTGGAATTTGTAGCTCTCAAACAGCGTTCGTGTGACACACAGTAATATATTTTTTCCACAGAATACCTTCCCCTGTGTTTTTACACTTTCTATCCTCTGCAGAGGAATACACAAAATATTTCTAAGGCATCAGGCTTGCTACACAGATTTTTCCTCACTGCCTATGAGCCAAAGCATTTCACAGTAAGAGTTATGAGGCTGTGTACAATGAAATGCAAGGAAAGCTGTTGCAGAATGACGCCACAGTGTGAGTGGGAGAGGGAAGGAGGAGTCAGTCATGAGACCAACAACTGAAGGAGAAATAAATTAAGAGTCATAAAACAAACTGCCATTCAAAACTCCCTTTCCACAGCAAGGCCATTACTGAGGTTTCTGTTGGCTTCACAAAATGAGAATAATTGAGGAATGGTCCTCAGTATACCTTTCAGTTCCTGTGCTGTGTGTCACAGTCACCCTCTTTCACTGTCTAGCTGCAAATATAGAGGAAAATACACTTGGCTCAGTAGCTCCACCTTTTAACATCTACCTCCTTCAAAGTGTATGGAGAAACAGGGGTCAGAAAAATGTTATCATGTTGACACCTGCCCAGGGCTTTCCTCCCAGAGAGCCCCCCCTTCCTACTGCCTGAAATGCAGCCAAATATAACTCTGTAAAAACCACTTTTTGTGACTTTAGTCTTTTAGTTTTTGTCTTGAGACTTTTGTCTTTAGACTTTTAGTTTTTGTCTTGATTGCACTTCCACATAAAGAAACACACAACCTAAGTTGTGATTGCTTTGAGTGAAGAAAGCATCAGTGCAAAATATAAAAAAAACCTAGTCACTGGATGATATAAATATATTTGCCATGAAGTCATTTCCAAACAAATGGAGCCTGCATTTGTTTAGTGGCCTTTAACCTTAGTCTTAGAACAGCTCTTGAGAAACCGAGCAAACAAAATCAAAGCTCAGTTCTTTTGCTAGATTTCACAATGAATCTCTGCTCTGCCACGCTCAGCAAAAAAGAAAAACACCAGAAGGAAAACTCTGTAATAAAAGGATAGATAATTTTCCTCCTTTACAAAAAGTGTCTTCTCTCTAGCTTCACCCTGTTTACTTTTAACACACACACCCCACATATTGCCCTTGCTTCCCATGCATCCTCCCCACCCATGTCTGGTTTTGTGGGCTCACCATCTTCCTTGGCTTATGAACAGCAACATGCTCTGGTCCAAAAGCACTGTAGATGCCAGCAGTGCTGTGAAAACTATATCTGTTTAATGCCTTATCAGTACCTATGCCAGATACAGCTAGAGTTCAAAAATTACATGTCATACTAGGATACTGGGTACTAGGATACTGGGGGTGAATATACAAATGCACATTGTCAAGATGAGGGAAGAAAACCTAGATCACTGAATCCAGTGCTTCTTTTGAATACATTATCTGTCCCCTCTGTCTGTGCCACATAGCAGAAATGTTTTAGGAATGTCTTTCCATCCACATATGTCCATAACTGTAAGGCATTCCTCAGCATTCAAGATCCTTATGCACCCTCTGACACAGTATCCAGACTTTTATCCATTTCTTTGATACATTAAAATATAAAACCACTTGGATCTTGAAGCAGATAACACATGAAACCAGATACTGTATCCAATCAGCTTTCCTGCCACTGCTGAAGCTGTCAGCAAGATGGTAATTTATTTGATTTTGAGTGTGCAAAATGTTAAAAGCTGTTTGTGCTTGCATTGGTGCCAAAGCAGATGGGGCCTCCTTCTTCCTATGAATTTTATTTAGCCCACCTCATTGCCTATACACCAATGTATTGCATGTATTTTAACATCCTTCCTATCCAACTTCACCTGTGAGGGAAGAGCTCTCCTTTTGACCATGATATAACCTGACCTTTCCCAACAGCTATTTGGAACAGCTATGTGTTTTTGTCTTCCTTCAAATGTTCACATGTCTGCTGGTGTCTGTGTTCTGTCAGTTAAGTAACAACTGGCCCTGTTTTTAGTTTGGTGGTCTGAGATTATTGAAATACTTATTGGCAATGGGAAAGTTGCAATATTTTGCCACCAAGAGTTTTATGATACCTATTTTCAGGGAGTAACTAGATCTCCCACAGCCTTTACCAACACCTGGTTTTTATATGCCTAAAGCTGTTTGAAGATGTACCCAAAACTTCACTATCTTTGCAAGAGAGTGTATCTAGAAGTCATGCAACACAAGGTAATTAGAAGTTTATAACAGAAACTTCAGCCTGTTTCTAATCCAAGACTGCCTACAGTACTTTAGTCTATAAAAAGAAAACATCCTTTTTACCTTTGTCTTTAGCTTGTCAAGTAGAGCAAGCATTTGAATTCAGAAAGCTGCTGCCTTTCCCCCTCATGCATTGCTTCTCTGGATTCCTAAATCTTGCAAATAAAAAGCCACAGTTTTCTTCTTCATCTTCTTCTTCATCTTCTTCTTCTTCTGTAGGAAAGGATAAGGATGTTAAAATTCACAAGATAACAATTTCATATCTGAGACCTTGAAAAAAATGCAACATGGGGTCTGGAGAGCAGGGAAAAGAAGGCCCTGGAGAATGATATTTCCTAAAGATTCATCTTAGCAGTTGCAATTAACTTCCCAATACCTTTTGGATAAAAGTTATCAGATAAGAGATCAAGAGAGAGAACATGATTTAGCTCTAGCAAGTCTCGATTTACAATCTGTCTTCCCTGATCTGAACTCATTTTGTGCAACTCCTGTGTCATGTTCCCCTCTTGCAGAGATGGAAGAAAGAGTTTAAGTCAAAATAGATAAGTGTAGAGCTCCCAGAAGCCAAAATGAAATGTCTCTTAATGGCATTTTTATGGCACTCCCAGGATATCATTGTATCCTACAGGGCTATTATGAGGGGAATTTCATCTCCTTTACTCGAAAAAGCTTTGGTGACATTCTGAAAAAAATGCATAATGCAGCAATTTAAAATAGCTAAAATATTTGGTTCAAGTTTCATGGATTTCAACTCTGCCTGAGGAAAAAAGTATGCAGGAAGGGAGGTGCATGAGATAAAGGAGAGAAATAGAAATAATCCCCTCTCCCTTCCTCCTTTTGCTCTCTTCTCCCACCTCTCCCCGACTGCAGATCGAGGGGGAGGATGCTGCTGCTGAGGAGCGCTCTCTGCCAGGCTTCTCTGTGGAGCAGTCTGATTTTCATGAGCATGAACAGGAGACCTCTCCCTGATCATGTTTCCAGGACTGGATTATTAATGGCTGCATTTCCATCCCTTTAATTACTTCCTTTTCAGGTGATGTCTTTTTTAATCTTACAGCAGCTAATGCACACCCGGTACATACTAAGTAATGAAAATGCACAATCAAGGCACACATGCCTTGCAACTGCTGTTTATACCCAAGGATTTAAAACTACTAACAAGGGAGGTTAATGTTATTCTTAGGAGATAACACTCGTTGCTATGGTGAAGATCTGTCACTCACTCTTGGGAAGATGGCACCTGAGCTATGAATGTTTGATGGCATTTTTGCTTTTGAGATGAGCAGTAGTAATTACTCCAAAGCAGATATTAACCCCTCTGATTCTGAGCAGACATCTCATGTAGGTGCTTTGTATTTGAACAGGGTCCTGTCTGCCTGCTTGGTGGGATCAACGTGCCAGCATTGATTGGGTTTTTCAACACCTGAAGAAACAATGGAAAACAGCAAAACCTAGTGTTAGAAGACAAAAGCAGTCTCACACAAAAATCCCAAAACTACCAGGAGACTTAATTTTTTTGTTGTTTAATGGGTATTAAAGTTTGCATCATATTCTGAGGATCCTCAGCTTTTTACAATATATAAAATTTCATTAGGCCTGATCTGCTGATCACAGCTTCATGATCTGCACTTCCTACTAAAATTTATTCAGGCAATAATCCAGAAGAAATTGGTTGTTTTCAGCAGTTTATGACTTGTTATTTAACATTTAACAGAATGGCAATTTATTTTGGTAACAACCAATACTGAGAGGTTTATTACCATTGTAAACCATAATCAACTGTTTGTATCATTACCAGTTTTTCAAGATGTAAAAATAGCCAGCTGCATTGGAAAATTGCTTAGCAGCTATAAAAATTTGCACTGAAGATTATGTATGAAGTTATTTCACCTTAAAGGTCAAAGTCTTTAGAGAAACCACTTACTTCACTGGACATTTTCAGCAGACTGGTAAAACCCAAACCCTGAAGGACAAAACTGAAGCATTTTCCATTAATTTTTTCAATTATGAATATGAAAAAGGAATCTGTAGGAGATGGACAATACAGAAGATGGCAGTTTCTTTATCATAGCACCAGGCCAGAAAGTAAATCTTGTTGTCTTTATAGACATTGCAACTGTTTTGCTGAATTATACTGCATTCATCAAATAGCTTAATCATCAAGGCTTCCCACTGATCTCCTAGTATCAGGCAACTGGACACAGATTTCATAACTGACATGTTTAGAAAGATTCAAGATACTTCCATTTTGATTGAAATAAGTTACAAATGAGAGCATGTTTTACAACAGTGTATCAGTTCTTCATCTTAAACCATTATAGTGGGCCAAATCTCAGTGAGTAGTTAACAGTGCGTATTTCAAGTTTATAAATTACTTTCTATTAGTGCTCTCAAAACTATTTACAGTCTGCAATTTCCTTTTTTTCCCTACTTATTTTGCTAATATTTCTTTTTACTCTGTAGTTGCTGTAGCAGTTACTGCAAGATATTTGAGCTGAGTTCAAGCACAAGACCTCTTCTATTTCTATTGTGTCAGTGGTTATGCACATTGGCACAGTTCATGCAAAACTTCACATGGGAACACAACCAATTCTTTCCTCTTAACACTTGTGCCTTGAAGTTCATTCTTCTAATTTATTTGTGCTACTAAAACTTTCACTAAGCAAAGCCACTCACGGAGAAGAAAAACGGATGAAAAACATAAATTTAAACCTTTGAGCAGGTAAGAGCAGGTTTGGGTTGGGTGATTTTAAATTTATGCTCAGTAGCATTCATTCAACTCTTTAATATTGATTGGAATTTCTGGTAGAAAGCTTTAATTCATTTTTTCCTCCAGTTTTCAAACATCATGAAGCAAGTTAATCCCTACTATAACTCCAGGGAATTTGAGGATATTATGGCAGAGATTACTTTGGCACTGCGTTTCTTGTTTAAAGTGCTTACCTACTCACGTACACCTTTTAAACATAAAGAGTGATGGCTGCTGAATTTCATTATTCATATTCAAATGATGTGAAATATAGGAAATGCCGTGGCCTCAATTTTCCGATAACTTTTTGGGTTCCACATCCTGTAATTTGGAGCAGGCTATTAGGATTGCCAGACAAATGCAGCTGTTGCTACTCTGCTTTGCTGGAAACAGAAATGTTCTGAACCTCCACAAAGGTGTCCAACAGGCTGCTAAAGAAAACAAAACTGAAGAGACATCCTCCTTGGAAGCACAGACCACCATGTCAATCACCTTAGAAGCAATAGGATAATTACTCTTTAAGAAAAAAATAAAAAATAACACCACTTATTTTTTACTCATTCACAGGCCTAGAAATAATAAATGACATGAAAGAAACTGAAACAAAGTACTCAGGAAAAAAACCCACAAACTCATATCCACTGCCTCGTCATATTCAGCCTGTCTTTCATGCTGTTAAAAAAATTCTCTTCAGCCCTGGGCATTGGTAGCAAAACTGCAGCAATGAGGATCAGGCAATCTTGCCTGCCAGTCAGAGGCATTAGCAATTTGCTGGTTGCAGAAAAACTAAAAATAAAAGGGGAGTATTTCATAAAGCAACAAAAGCAAGGCAGCCTCATTTCTACCAGGCTGCCTGAGTACAGTATAGGCTACCAGGTATCAGATATGAAGAGCATTTATACCTGTTCAATGCTTTTCCACAAGTGCAAGCAGAGATACAAAAGCAGGCACAAAAGTCAGTGGAAAAAACCCTGTATTCTTCAGTTTACCCTTACTGACTGGAATAACTTGCTATCAGAATCATTAGCAACCTCTGCTGGATGGACACAGCAGAGGAAAATGTGAATCAGAGGGTGGTTTTTCCAGGCATGGATGAGTTACTTAATTGAAACACTGCCTTTGTCTTTTATGACATCATTTTCCCCTCCAAATTTTAATGAAACACTGAGTCATTCAAAAATTTGAAAGCATTTATGTTCACTCTTTTTGCTGCATTTTGGGAAATGGTATCATGTCCGCAACCCTTCAACTCCAGCCCTTTTGTAAGCTGTAAGCCATGACTTACTATGGCTTTTCTTCTTTGGTCTGGAACACAGCATAGCCATTGGTATCTGTCTTGGTTTGGAAAGACAGGTGTGTGCCAGGGAAAAGCCAGATCTTCCCTTGGAATGGAGAATGTAAACCCCTCCCTCTGAATTGTTATAATTTTGAAATTAAGGGGCTTTCAGGCAAAGATATGGGAATAGGAATAACAGTTCTTTACTAGGAATATTAAAAATTTAGTAGTCCAAAAAAAAAAAGCAAATGAACAAAAAAAGAAAAACACTGACAGAGTCAGAACATGCTGTTTGTCAGGATGTTGGGAGCAGTCCAATTAAGTCCTCCTGGAATGACAGATGTGGCTCTGTAGTAGTAGAGATGATCCTGTAGAAGGGTCCAGAGGTGGCAAGATGGGTCTGATCTTCCTCTGGGAATCCAGTAGATGCAGGCTGTCCTACTGTTCTGAGTATCAGGTTTTTTCCAGGTAGGAATGCTGGCTTCTCCCACTGGGTGGAGTCTCTCACAATGGGATGATGTAATTTTATCAGTCATGCAATGAGCCTTAATGGCCCATGAACAGCAGATATCCCCCTGGAGAGAGGATNAATAGGAATAACAGTTCTTTACTAGGAATATTAAAAATTTAGTAGTCCAAAAAAAAAAAAAGCAAATGAACAAAAAAAGAAAAACACTGACAGAGTCAGAACATGCTGTTTGTCAGGATGTTGGGAGCAGTCCAATTAAGTCCTCCTGGAATGACAGATGTGGCTCTGTAGTAGTAGAGATGATCCTGTAGAAGGGTCCAGAGGTGGCAAGATGGGTCCGATCTTCCTCTGGGAATCCAGTAGATGCAGGCTGTCCTACTGTTCTGAGTATCAGGTTTTTTCCAGGTAGGAATGCTGGCTTCTCCCACTGGGTGGAGTCTCTCACAATGGGATGATGTAATTTTATCAGTCATGCAATGAGCCTTAATGGCCCATGAACAGCAGATATCCCCCTGGAGAGAGGATGGGTCATGGAAGAGATAAAGAAACACCACCCCACCTGGTTTTAACAGCTGGCCCATTAACAGAAGGTACCCACCCCCTCTCCCCTCAGAGCCAAGAGATAAAGAAAAAACACCACTTCAACCGGTTTCAACACATGGGAAATAGAACACTTCTTGCATTGAACCCAAGACAGTATCATTATTAGCTTTAAAGTTGTCATGTTTTCAATTTTTCAAACTGGGCTGTAAAAGACTATGCTTGCATATTTATTAAAGGCTATTTGTAACAAAAGCTTGTAGGAGTAGACTCACTTTCAGGGCTGTAATGTCATTTGCTTATGAGTTCAGCATCTTATCCAGGGACATCCCAAACCAGGAGCTCACCAGGCATCTCAGCACTCAGCTTTTTCTGGTCATCCATGGACAAGCTTTTCAAAGAGGACTTTTCACAATATAGAACCAACTTATGAGTCCTTCCTGCCTGCACTCTCAATCCAACAAAACCTGGGCGTTTTTTCACCTAAGCTTCAAGCCAACCTGAGTAAAGAGGTCAGCTTTCCCATGCACTGTCTGCTCAGCAGCTAATGCTGAGGCAGCACAAGCTGATTTATATTCTGTAAGGTCACTTCAACCCTCAAGTGTTAAGCTGAAGTGTCAGACAAGTCCCCATGGGGCAAATCTCTGCAGCTCTTGGAGCACCGTTTCTTAGGAGGAGAGTTGCGTCGCTTATTAGGATTTATTTTGTATTATGGATTTCTTCCTTCCTCATGGAATTGGAAGGACTAATTAGCAATAGTTATCACTGCTTATATTCAAAGCATTATTAGAATGGCATCCCACTGAAAAAAAAAGGAAATTCATTCTATTGTAGGAGATCCTGATAATTCAGGTGTTGTTAGACTCCAATGGGGTCACTTTTAAAGCTTTTCTCAGCTTCAGGTCCAGCAACCTGGATTTCATGACAAACCAGTGAGACTGGAGTACAACTGATGCCCTCTGAATCTCTAGGTTGGTTGCTTTCTGGGTTTGTTTTGGGTTGGTTGTGGGTTTTTTTTT
>VYXD01001220.1:727887-819595 GCA_013397195.1 Hylia prasina | reverse complement strand
AGGAGGGGGAAGATGATTAAATGAGTAGAAAAGCCTCAGGCAACCTTCTGTGTTTCAGAACCTAAGCCTTCACCTGATACTGTGTCAACATGTGCAAAGGTTTTTCATTTGCTTTGGGTATATGGATTCTGCAAAGTGCTATCTTTAGTTTTATCATTGAATTTCAGCTGAACATTTATAGTTATAAATAAATCCATTCCTCTGGTGAGGAGAGGAGACAAGGGGAGAAGAGTTGGACTCATCGATCCTTGTGTGTCCCTTTCAACTCAGGATAGTCTATGGTTCCTTTCTGTGATTCTGTAGGCCAGCCAAACCTGAGGCGCATGGAGGATGCTTGTTTGCCTGGCACGAGCAGGTCTAAAAGTGCCACTGCCAAAGGCAGCTCCTCTCCAGCACCTTTGTGTTCACCCATGCACTCACATCAGGGCAAGCCAGAGACTGTGCAGCACAGCTGATGTCATTTCAATTCATTGAAATTACAGCTCCATCACAAGCACTACTGCAAGAAAGAATCTCATGCAAGCTACAGGGGCCTTCCACGGTTACATGCTTTTAAGTTGGTTTAAGCAGGTCACACTGCTGCTACCTACATCCATAAAAAATCCAATAGAGACTCTCAGTCATTTAGGAAAATGTGTGGCATTTTCATACTGTCTTCAGACTTTGATAGAGCCAAAATAGTCTAGTTTCACACCTTTTAAACCACATCTCTTTGGGGGGTGGGAGGATATGTGCTGCTGAAAGGAAGAAGAAAACTGTTTCCTGTGTATTTAATTCTCAGCAGCCGATAGTCTATTCAGCTTGCTGAGCAACTTTACATATGTAACTTCAGTGCTTAGCAGAAGATAGACTCACAAGTTTGAGGAAGGGGAAAAAAAGTCCCAACCCTAGATCACATTTAGAGATTACAGGCAGATTCCAGGATCAAAATGGAAACAGGAAGAAAGTTTCCCCAAGTTTAGGAGAGAAACTGTCTGTCACGGAAAAAAGGTTTGCCACATCTACAGAAATCTTCACTGCAGTGTAATCCTTCCTTCCATCCCCCCAGTTTTCAGTTATCTTCTCTGTTCATGATTGCCTTTATATTGTCATTGACATTGTGTTGCATTAAGTCAGAGACTAATATTAGATGCAATTATGATACGTGACATTGAAATCACACTTAAAGAAAGATTCCACTTGAAGGAGTCACCTTAGATCTATCTCTTTGTAAGGCTGTTTATTGCTTTTGTGATTGTGCTATCAAGTGTTCTTTGTATACAAGCACCAAGGTGCTACCAGCGAGATCCAAATAAGATAAAAGGAGTCAAACATTTGAGTAACTTGAATTATGATGTCTGCAGTCAGACTTGTACTCTAGAAACACCTCCCCAGCTGCTTCCTCACCTCAGATTTGGGAAGTATTGCAGTTATATTTTTTCCTTGATTTAACCCCGGGTTCCTCAGGACTATGTCGTGCCTCTGCACAGTGCTAGAATTAAGTCTATTAGTGCTAATAGCCCCTATGCCCAGAGATCAAGAAACTAGGAAATTAGATTATCCATGGATGCTGTTGGAGCCAAAGTGACTCTTGATCCCCCACTGGGTATACTGGCACACCGTCAGGTCTAGTGGAAATTAAGAGTTTTAAACATTTTGTGGATTTACCTCAATATTCTCAGTTATAATTTTTTCACCCCAGACTTAGACAACTGGACCACAACCTGATCTTTTTATCTCAAATATAATATTCCAAAAGTTTGTGCGTCATATTGTGCCATGAGTCACACTGCCTTGTGCCTTCTGTAAGAATGCCTGTAACAGCAGCTTGTCAGTCGCAACACAGGAAGTGTAACTCACTGGTAATTAACTCCACTAGGAGTAAGAACAGCTACTTCACGGTTAAAATCAGAACAGCAATAGAGTTAACAGCAAAAAAACAAATTTAGAAGGAGAAGAAGAAAAACAACAAAATAAGATGTGACAAGTGCTTATTTACGTAGTCATTTTTCAGGAGCTGAGCTGCACTTCAATACATAAATGCATTGTACCTTTAGTAAAACCTTCCTCCTGAATAGCTAATAAGTTATATTTAAGTGCTTTCACCAATGAACTGACTTGCTTTAGTTACTGTGAAATCATTTTTATTATCCTTCTGTCCAAAAATGTTGGAGGTAGCTAAAATCATTTTGGTGCACCTCCTGCAAGATCATGAATTATTGAAGACCGAAGCTAGAGTAGTTGCACAAAGGAAAAGACAGTGAGGGCACTTTCACATTTATTGAGAAGATGGCTTGAAGGGAAGGCATCATTGTATATTCATGATGGAGATGGTAGAAAAGACTGAAGCCAACTAACCAAACATTGAAATATTTAATTGTGTAATAACAACATATGGAGATGCCAACTGAGCACATAAGGAAGTTGCAGATGATGCTTTGTGGCACAGCTCCTGGATCCCAGCTGGCTTTGCCAGGTATTTAAGGCCCCTGATGAAAGGGTACCCATGTGAGGGGGACTGGTGTGCTGGTTCAGCAGGGATGTGAGGGTTTTTTTCCTAAGGAAGTTATAGCAGATATTGACAGCTTGGTTGACCAATTAAAGAGTTAGATACGCCTCTGGAAAAACACCCAGGCTTAAATCAGAAGGTCCAGGTGACTCCTCTCTCTTTCTTCCTGCACGCCCCCAGGTAACATTGTGGGTGGCAGCTGGCAGCAGGGGGGGCGGGGTGGATCCTGCAGCCTCTGACAGCAGCTCCAAGCTGGGCCACCCTGGATGAGACCGAGGGGTGGGGACCGGAGGCTCCCACCAGCCTGGCGGCTCCGGGACCCCTCGGCCTGAGTTCTCTTCCCCCATCCCACGGGACTTTTGAAAATCCTTGTGGCTGCTGCCTACAGAGATCACGTAGCCATCTGCAGGCCCGGGCAGGAATGTTAACTCTTTCCCGACACAGATTGAGACTTTTAAAACTCTAACCCTTCTCAGAGAGAGAGAAAAGGCCAAATAGAAGATATGTGAAAAGATAATATGAAGATATCACAGTCAGTAAAGGAAGAGTGACTCCTTAGGTGGAAGAGATGACAAGTTGTCTTGGTTCTAGGCTGAAAATCTCCTATTAGTTGTGGTAACAGACTGTAATATGAGTATGCTAGAGTATTCCTTTAAATTGTAGACAATATGAATTGGGGAGATGATTTGTGGATTTTAGCAGAGGTATCTGTGATTTACTGAGTGAATATTGAATTAGAAATTGTAATCTGGTGATCCCATAAGATGTTTGAACAGAGAGAGATGAGAAGAAGTCTTCTGCGCCAGTGAAGAAGGGAGAAGACATCTCTGTTCCTTGAGATGAGAAATTCTTTGCTTCTGGAGTTGTGCATCTTTAAAAGCTGACACCCCAGTGTGAGTCCATGGCCCATTTGTTGTCACGGGAAAGGCTGCATGATATGGGAGGTCCATAACTGCAGTTCCCGGGCAGGCTGCTTTTGTGAGAGTTGGAAGCCACAAGCACACCGTTTCTCTTGTGGAAAGTTATCAGAACAAATCAGGACAGAGTTCTCTCTCTCAAAGACTGAGTGAAAAACTATTTTATAACTGGTACTGACCTGGAGTTCTGAGTTACGCCTCTTTAGTAAAGACTAAGACCACTACACTAAATTTGGTAAACAGAAGCAGGTAAACGTGAAACCACTACAACTGGTGGTTAAATAATGCATCAGGATCAGAAGAAACATAACAAATTGGAGCTTGCAAAGCACTTTTTTATCTCATTTTTTTTAATCTCAAATGGGAATCACACTGCTTCTTCCCCAGCTGCGAGTAAAATAAACCTAACTGGGAATCTGGCAGCCCTCTACTTAATTCAAGACACCTGACCTGCTGCCAGTGACTCAGCACTTAGATCTTTAAGCCTCTCTTAGATGATCAATTTGTCACCTGCAGCCGTTCCTTCCACAGAAATTCCCACTGATGCCAGTTCGGGAAGCACTCAACAATTACAGGCCCACTGTTAAACACGGTAACTAGGTGCTGATGATTTTGGGAGGTATTTCTGTCTGTTTGCGCCACTGGCAGTTTGACAAGGGAGAACATCTTTGTTCTTGGCCCAGTGGAGACTAGAAGGCTTCCCACCACCCAGTATTAAGAACACAAACTGAACCAGCAGCAGCAAGACTGCACCCAGAGTCCCCTGAAGCACTGGCTCCAAGACGCCAACGCAGAGTGGTATTAAAATACTTATATTTTGTATTGTGCGGCTCTCAATACTATTTGTAAGTTCAGCTATATTTCAGACTTTATAAAAACCAAGCAAACAAAAGCCATGTATGGAATTACCGTGGGATACTTCCTTGAATGTGACTCCTTTGTTATTATAGCTCTGCCATCTGTCCTCCCCACTGGATCTGATTGCATAGGACAATTCAGGTTGCGAGCGACTTCAGGAGGTCTTTGGGCTTACTTGCTGCTCAAAGCAAGGCCATATGCCAGGTCAGAACAGTGGATCTTGCAAAACTCCTAAAGAAGGAGAATGCACAACGTCTCTGGGCAACCTGTGGCACTGCTGGATTGGGGGTGAAACGGTATTATTTATGTCCAGCCTCCACCTCCCTTTTCGACTTGTGCCCCTTTTTTCTCAACCTCCCATTATGGATGACTGTGGAGAGCCTGGCCCCATGTTCTTTATGACCTTATGATGCTGTAGGGCTGCTCTGAGGTCCCCCAGCAGAACTTTCTTCAGGGTGAACAAGGCCTACTCACTCAGCCCCTCCTCACAGGGCAAGTGCCCCAGCCCCTGAACACTGGGGTGGCCTTTGCTGGACCTGCTGTGGTTGGCCAATGTCTATCCTCTTCGAGGTCTCCAGACCAGATGCCACAGCACAGTGTGGTTGGCTGAGAAGAGCCGTTTCTGCTGATCTGGTGACCAAGCTCCCATTCAAACAGCGGGGAGGCTGCTGTCCCTCTCTGCTGCCAGGACATGCCACCAGTTCTTGTTCTTGCTGTGCCCCAGGCCCCTTTCAGCAGAATTTCTCCCCAGCCTGGCATTTCCCAGTCCCTGGAACTTCAAGGGGCACCTCCTTCCCAGGCACCTGGCTCTGTACCCATCCTTGTGGAATTTCATGAAGGGTTCCTGCCACCCTGTTCCTGCAGCCTCTCCAGGTCCCCCTGAATTTCAGCTCTTCCCTCCAGTGTAGAGTGGTTCACATCATTTGGCATCATTGGTAGACATGATGAGAGAGAGCTCAGTCTCCTTCTCCAGATCACTGACAAGTTTGTTGAACAGGAAAGACCCAGGACAAACCAGCCTTTCCACAGAATAAGCCCCTTAACCACTTCCATCTGCTCCCAGTCATGCCAACAGCTTCTTATCTGTTGAGTTCACTAGAACTTGGGTTTATGCTTTTTTCATTATATTACAGAATCACAGAATGGTCTGGGTTGAAAGGGACATTGAAGATCCTCTAGTCGAACCCCCTTGCTATGGGCAGGGGCACCTCCCACTTAGACCAGGTTGCTCAGGCCCCAATCCAGCCTGGTCTTGAACACTTCCAGGGATGAGGCATCCACAACTACTCTCAACAACCTGTACCAGTGCCTCACTAATCCCATAGTGAAGAATTTCTTCCTAACACTGTATTAGTCAAATTGTATTCACTGGAATGTTTAGGACCTCTACTATTCTTTGCACTATAAACTGTTCACTCACCTGCCAAATATAAGAAACATCGAAGTTGCTCAGAACAAGTCCAAGAGTCAGGAGAAATAACTGCATTCAGAACCATGCTTTATGTAATATTTATATCATATAGTAATTTTGGATAACTTTGCCACTATTTAAAACTAGAGTTTATTAGATGCAATATTTGCTACATTAAAAAAAAAATCCAGCTAATTAATCTCTCCTTGTATAAGCTAGTATATAAATAAGGAAATTGCAATAGCACAGTAGAGCTGTTTTAATGTCACATGAAGCTGTAGAGCAATTACTCTGTGTTCCATAACTACCTCTTGAAAAATCTTAAGAATGTTAATCTGATGATGTTACCATTGTCAAAATTATATTTCTCATTCTAAGTATAGTTTTGCAATTTCCTAATAATAAAGGAAGTAGGTGTATTGCTAACTAGGCTGACAATTCAAGTATTCACAAGTATCCAGGGTTCATTGACCATTAACAATCAGTAAGACATCAAATGATTTCGAATTCTCCCCCTCCTACTCAGTGCCCCCGGAATAAAATACAAAAGCATATTTTAAATGTAGCTTAAATTTTAATCATTTGCAAACAGAAAATTTTGTTTGGGCAACATCCCAAAAAGCTGTCGCTTTTTATTTTGCCTTATTTAGAAGAAGTCGGGTACAAGGATCTTGTGTTGATGACACAATACAGTATGATGACAGAACACTATTTCTTTAAAAGACTTGAAACTACACTGTATGTATTCATACCAGAGCAATACTGAGAATAAACTCAATAAAACACAAAAATTGGAGACATTTGGGTGGTGTCTGTTGATTTTTTTTTTAATTGACTTCCTATTTATGCACATAATTAAATTAAGACCTCTAATTTACTTTGGCATAATTTTTGTTGTCTTGATCTGATTTGGAAAATTAGTTAAATAAAAAAAAAATCAAGAAAAGTATCCTCTTTAAAATGTGTGCCCCAGTACAGATGCAAAATTCCACACAGGATCCAGAAAAGCTCTGTGTATGTGTATAAACATGTACATACAACCTGTTGCTTGAGAGCTGAAATGACAAAGTTCAAAAGTCTCAGGATTGTGGTGGTGATGATCCAAATTCATTAATATGGCTTTGCAATCTACACACAAAAACCTGCTGCTTATGACCCAAGGAAAACATTTGTTTTGTCATAATTCAACTGAGAATTCTGGAAAAGTTTAGCTGGCCATTTAGTGCCAGTCTTACATGCTACTTGCCAAAGTCAGACTAGAACACAGCAGCTCATAGAAGTGCCTGAATTAAAGGAAAAACCCTAAAGACCAACCTATGGGAAGTGAGTCTCCTAAGAAGGCAGTAATACCTCAGCTGGTGAATTTCCTTAAGTTGTTTAGACTAAGTTTCACAGTTTGAAGCTGACCTGAGCTCAGTATTCAGACCCAGGAATCTCACAGGCTTTATGAGCCTTACATTTTGCAGCAAGGCACAGCTGCAGCAGGAAGCAGCGCAAGTGCTGTCACCTCCTCAGCCCAGCTTCATCACCTGTCTCACCTGAGTAGCAGGTCAGATATTGTGATTTTCACACCCAGGCTGATGAGGCACCCTACAACCACAGATAGCAGATCAGGCTTTTTAGGAAACTGAAGACACCAGACACCCAGTCTGTTGGTTTAAGGAAAAGTGTTGAACTGAGCAAAGACCTTGCAAGAAGAAAGTAATTTTACACCTATACAGAAGCAAAAATCCAAGCACACAGGATAGTAAATGGTTACCTTTAAAGCTACCTAGAAGATAAGGCAAAGGTTTTGTGAACTGTGTCTTAATTTTATCCCAGTCCCATCCTAAACCAGGAGAAGCTTTTCAAGTGGCACTCATGCATTGGCAGATAACCAGATTTCATTGGGTGTTTTTGCAAACCTATTCCTATCTCTGCTGTATGAAGGGCAAAGAATGAAATATTACGTAAAATTCCCAAGAACTAAGAGCAAAACCCAGGCAGATGAGCAAGCCTCGCTTTATTAAATAAACTGGGAATCACCCACAGCAATGGCATATAAATGCATTCAGTCCTGCCTGACTTCTGAAGCTCTAGAGGATATGTGGAACTGGTTATCATCCAAGTAGAAAACCACCTGGGAATCCCCAAGCTAAGAAGTTACAGATGAACATTTTCTGAACATTAAAGCAACATATGAAAAATGAGTCTGCTTGTACTACAGATGGACAGAAATTGCACCAGAATAAATCAACCTCTATGCACTTTTGTTACACAAAAAACACCCATCTCACAAGTAAAGAAAATAGTCTCAAGAGACTGAATATTTTTAAGATTAAATTACCAGGCTGTGTTTTTAAAAATAGTAGCATCCTGTTCTTCCTAGCCCAGTTGAGCATCAATCCAGGTGCTGTTTTAGAAGGCAGTCTCCAAAGACACTCCTCAGCCTGCCATGCTGACTATCAGCAACAACAAATTGAGCAGCACTTCCGTGATTTGCCTTTCCCTGTCCTATATTCATCCTTCTAAACATCAGTTAGTAGGTAAAGCAAGCTGTGCAAGTAAAGAACAAGACAAGAAAAAATATGCTATTGTATGTGTGATGCTTTCACAACTGCTCCTCATTAGCTTCACTCATTTTCCAGCATTTTCCAGAGATAGGATGAGCCAGTTAATCTGCTGATTTTTTTAATTTGCTAATTTATCAAATTTGTTAACTAGTCAATAGTCTGCTCTGAAAAAAATGGAGA
The DNA here is from genome assembly GCA_013397195.1 of Hylia prasina. Taxonomy (NCBI): domain Eukaryota; kingdom Metazoa; phylum Chordata; class Aves; order Passeriformes; family Sylviidae; genus Hylia; species Hylia prasina. Next base: position 811,189 of record VYXD01001220.1, on the reverse strand, counting down.
AAACAGAACTAGAACTTGGTTTTATTTCTTTTTGTAAAGGACAATCTCATAACTGAAAGGCACAAAAATTGTCCAAAATAATCAGATATAAGTAATTATATCAGGAAGGAAATTATCAACAGCAGAATCTCACAGAAAAAACAAACCCTCTACTTCTTAAAAAGACATGGGAAGTTCATTTTTAAGAGCAAGAAGCCATCTTTAAAGCATTTGTTTTAACTGATACTTTAGAACAGCTCTCTGCAATTCATTTTACTGAGGAAAAAAGGCAGCTATATGAAAACAACAGCTAATCAGCTCAAAATCATTAAGCAGAATGTTTTTACCACCTACCATTCACATTTTTGATTTTGCACAATAATTCATATCACTTACAGATTCCACTACAGAAAATTAGCAACATCACCATTTCACTTGGCTCTGCCCAATATGAAAACTCATGGCTCTATTTTTTGCCAATACAGACTGATATACCAGTCAAAAGAATAACTAACCCTAAATGTGCATTGATGGCTACTCCTTTAACAAGAACCAATTAAAGTTACTGCATAGGGATAAACGATTTTCATTCAAGTTTCTTGTATTAGAGCACTAGTTATATATGATGCAATTGTTGTACTTGCATAGTGTATGGTGTTCCCAGGCAGGATTCTCCTGGCAGTTTGTTTTTGGGTTTTTTTTTTGCTTTATCCAGTGAAATTGGATGTCTTGCCACTCTAATTGCAATAAAGTTTCTAAAGTACTTAGAATTAATATTTTCTTTTAGGGTCAACTTAAAATTTTTCATCTCCCTTTAATGAAAGAATAGGAATTGTGACAAAGTGTGAGGAACCTGAAAAAAAATAATTAGTACTTTTTCTTCCTTTCAAGGAAAAATCCACATAATCTGAACATCCACCACTGGATGAACTACAAATGCATGTTCTGGTGAATAAATAATTAAAGCATCCAACCTCATATTAACTGCTCTTAGCCACTTACCTCTGGCTAAATAACCTAGAAAATGGAGTATCTAAATTTTGCATTTGTAGCACTTCAGTAAGCTGCTGTACCTCTAATGACAGAGTTTGAATGGAGACTAGAAGTTTTTCAGTCTTGCACTGAATGCACTAGACTGTCTATGCTTAGGAGATTTAATTCAACCACAGACGACCTATTGGTAGTAATCTGCAGCAGCCAAATGCCCCAAATAGCACCTACCCTGAGCTGTCAATTAAAACTTGTTCTCTCTCAAGTCTGAGATCCATGACTTCAGGATTCCCCAAGGCCAGCACTAGATTTCTAGGATGCCTCATAAGGGGGGAGGTAAGTGTGCTCTGGGATATGAAGCATAATGCAGAAATATGAGCATTACTGGAGAACTAACCCAGCAAGTTCTCGTGGAGCCATGTGCAAAGCAGGTACTCTCCTGTTTGTTCCCTACAGGACTGGGCTAACCTTGACAAGCTGCAGCCTTCAAAATCCATCTAAACCATGCCACATGGACCTACCTTCTTCAATCCCACTGCCATGAAAACCCTTGCAGAAAACTCCATGTTTACCCCAACTGCTAGAGATTAAACATACTCCGTGACTTGAAGTAAAAACATATCTAAATAATTACTCGACAATTTCAGAGATTCTTTAATACGTAAAAGAAGCAACCAAACTCAAGAATCCTCCTTCATAGCTCCAAGCCCCATAAACACACCTAGTGGAAGCTGCAGTGTGTAGTCCCATCAGGCCTTCTGTCCTGAGTTGCAACTCTCAAACTGCACCCATGAACAAACCCTTCTACTTCACAAAGGAACAGATTCAAGTGTAAGGTGGTGCTGAAAACTTGATAATGGGGTCTGTCATATTTCCTGTGACTCAATGCACTGTCACAGATTTTATGGTGACCTTAAAGATAAGGCTGTCTCTTTACTAATGAAGAAACAACCCTATATTATAGACTGTTTTTAATTTTTTATTTCAAAAGATCCAAAGTTTAACAAAAGGAAAAAAAATACTTCTGGAAAAAACACAGCTAAAAGAATTTTTTCAAAGCTTGTAAGGGATTATAATTCAGTAAGAATACACTAAAATTGGGACAGAATCATAGAACATCTTGAGTTGGAAGGAACCCATAAGGATCATCATTCCAACTCCCTGCTCCTTACAGGGGCATAACTGTACAGAACTTTACATAACTGTAGAAGATTTCAATTTGCTTTTAAATAATCTTAGCATTTTAATTATGACAATAAATATGAACAATCAATGTTAAGAAACTGTGCAGAGCAAGCAGACATGAAAGTTATTGCACAATGTATCTGCTAAATCTCCTATGACCCAAGGCTTCGGGTTTCAGTTTTTGGCACTGGATTCCAACAAGTCTTTTGCTTCATTTATTTTCATTGCTAAGTAAGGTGATCCACCTGAGAAGAGAAAGGGGAAAGGAATACTGTTTACATATTAGCATTAAGTACCAAACTACCTCACTTGCAGCATTTATTACTCACTTTTATTAGCTCTTTCCTACACAGATCCTTTTGATACAAAAGACACTGATAAGAAGTAAACTAGTTGATAAGGAAACATGAGAAATGTAATCAAAACTGAAATCTGAAATCACTTTACATCCTGTAATTTAGATCTGCAGTGGGATGCTACTGCAAATGTATGCAAGGTCAGCTGTCCTGAACATTCACTCACACCTAAAAACTATTACTTCCACTCACCCTAAAAACCGAGAGGTAAAATTTTAAAATAACGTTGACAAAGAATGATTGTGCAAGCATCTCCTGTGTGAGATGCCCAGAGTTACCAGCCAGAAAACATCACATTAAAGCTATTTAAACATGGTATGCCTTCTAGTGCTGAACAGTGTCACTGCTCTACACTCCATCTAACAATCCGATTACAGTTCAGCAGTCTTTTTGTGCTTGGATTTTTTTCTTTCTCCCCTTGAGTGCCAACCATCTGCCCACAGTCACCAAAAACAATACTGCAAGGTCTATATCAGTCATTTACCACTTACTAAAATACACATATATTTTTATGTGAAAATGTGATTCCAGCAGTACTGTGCACTGCACAGACTTTTCCAAGGCATTTGTTCAGCTTTATTTTTTTCCTTCAACATTTAATTAATTCTATTAATCAGAAAAGACAGTGATAAAAGAAACATGCAGAGCTAGTTGTAGACGTATACAAATAAAAAGGTGAGGCTTGCCTAAAGACTTCTTTAGGACATTGCTGCAGAAATCCAAATCAGTAAAAAGTCATGGTGTAGTAAAACAACAGGAAAAAAAAAATTTTTCCATGGTTTGGTCTTGCTTGAGTGTTGTAGTTCTAATAGGTAAACCACACTGGAGGAAAGTGAGGCAGGCCAAGGGATGCCTAATGAATTGGCTATTGAAAAAATAATTTAGTTTTTTCTTTTTTCTAAATCAAGTAGCTTTGTTGCAAGGAATAGGATTACTACATTGACTATTGCTTCTTTCACAGAGTAGGTAAGAGGAACAAACAGTAAAGACTAAAAGCTGCAATAAACAATGTATTTCCAGTAATTTTTAAATGTGCATTGATTTTCTACGTATCTAGAATACAGGATCTTAAAGTAAATTCAAATCTGTTGGAAGTGGTTTCACTACATTTACATCCTTAAGTGCCATATTAATTTTGCAGCCCTCCAATGAGAGGAAATTCAATCTCATGATTGCCTAAGTGTTTGTTTATAATTAAGGGAAGTCCAAAAGGTTTCTCTCTTCCTTTTTTTTTTCTATGAGAAAATGTTCTTTCATAAAATTTGTAATTGATAACTTAACAAACAATGTATCAATATAAAAACACTTTAAAACTGAACTGTAAAGATTAATAAGCAACCATTTCAGTCATACTCTCTGGGGATGTTATTATGCAGATTTCTATATATTTCTTATTTATTTCTAATATTTCTCTCTCCAACAGTTTGGATCTCAGAACACATGTAACTTAAAATCTGCAATTACTGCTCGCTCTTCTATCAACTCCAGGTGGTAAAATATTATTTTAAAATTACATTATACCATTGAATATTATTTTTAAATGAACATCTGTGCTACCCACAGCCAGAAGTGATCTATACACAAGCAAACAAGCCTCTCTGTGATGCCACATGTTCAAAATTACTCCAGGCCCTCACTCTGCAGCTGAAGATATTACACAAGGTTTTTTTCTATAGCCGTGCCAGAAGAGCTTCAGGGGCATCGAGAGGCACAAATCCCTTCAACTGGTGCTCCCACTGAGAAAATGCTCCGTGTCTCACTGTCACACAGGAAGGGTCCCTACATCCATCCAAACCTACACTGTGCCCAGCTGCAGGGGCATTAAAACTCTAAGACTGCAGCATTAAAATCTGTGTTAGGTTTGTTAGTATTTTCCTAACATGAACCATCTCTTCAAGATCTACTCAATATCCACATGGAGATTCACAATTCTCTCTGGCTCACGTGTCCACATACTGCTACAACTAACTTAGAAGTTCATTATTAATAAAATTTCACCTAATAGGGACTCTGGTGGTTAAGAGACATTTGACCAGTGTAACATATTAGAAATGAAGAAAAGAATTTGCTTTCTGGGTCTGTGCAGCTTACACATTATAAAAATAGTAAAAAATGAAAGTTTGAAATCAAACAAGCAGGACAGCTTTAAAACTAAACTGAGGGGTGAAGACAGAAAAGCATCAACTAAACACTTCCCATGGCCAGTGGACACGCTTACTTTTTCATTTTCTTAAAATGGGGTGCTGGTAGGGAGCCTGTTATTCTGTCAAAAAGATATAAAAACCCTCTGATTTCCCCTTTTGACTTCTGAAATACAGTGCAACTCTTCACCATCTGTTATTTTAAAGTAGAAACAGCAATGAACATATGGGCTTTCTTTCCCAACCAGCTGTAGTGTAGTTAAAGTTATAATAATAGCCTTTCTCTAAGATAAATTTACATTAAAAATCCGGCCAGTAAAGCAACACTGCCCACCTTTACATTCTTTCCAAGTGAATTCCATAAAATCTGAAATTCATCAATGATGTACTTAGTAACTGCAAAACGTTTCCCCACAGAAAGTTACTTTCATGCATGCAACTGGTCCAGAACAGTTCAAAACAGGAATTTTAGTTTAATGTAAAATTTTTATAGCTTATTTGTCCTTATTTTTCAAGAAGTTTTTGCAAAGTGTGGAAAACTGGTCCCTGAGCTGATAGTTTTAACTAAAGCAGCACAAGTACAGAAAACAACTTTAAAGAAAAATTAGTAAAACCAGTTAATAAAGCTCTGTTTATCTGAGAGAAGTCACACAGAAGCTCAAGTCAATAAACAACAAACGTCTGCACTTGATGTGGTTATTTACACAGTCAGAAAACCTAAAGGATCTCATTTAAGCCTCTTCCTTTCCAGTCCTACTTAAGAAAAGTAGTAATTATTTACCTTTATCAGGATGATTCAAAATCATGATTTTCCTATGCGCTGTTCTGATTTTGTCTCTGCCAGCAGATGGACTGCAAAAAGAAATTGAAGTGCTTACAAGAAATGCCAGAGCACTCAGGCTAAAAATTAACAGTTTATACTGGCTTCAAAAATAATTAAAACTTGAGATTTTCACCATCTTGTGGGCAAAACATAAAACTGCATCTCTGAGGAGGCAACAACAACAACGGCATGTAAGGCAGTGAATGACATTTTTCAAAAGCCTGTGTATTTGACACATACAAATATCGTTCAGGTTTTTGTAAAATGCAATGGATCCACTCACTTAAAATAAAAAATTTGAGGAGGGAAAAATAGGATAGCTCCAGCAGTTCTAGGGTATATCTGGTTAGTTATTCTAGCATTAAATGCAGAAAACATAGATTTTTCCTCCAAGAAAATAAATATTTTTATGACCAGTGACAAAACAACAAATATTTAATATTATCACATTTTGTTCTACCATAAATATTTTTATAGCAGCTATAAATATTTTTTCTTTCTGCTGGGGCCTGAAAAGAAATGCCTGTGTGTGTTATTTTTGCAAAGCTGTTTAACGTGTTACATTCAGGGACATGTTGATTTACAGGTGCTACCTACACAATGTTGTTTACTTCAATGACATACATAAAATATGTATTTGGCCTAAATTAAATAGAGAATATGTACCTTACTAGACAAATAACCACTTATGGATGCAGTATGCCAATACAGCAAGGCTCTTGTATGCAAAAGGACAGTCTGAATGGTTCAGTTTTTTATAATTTGTTAGTATGCAGAAATGAATCAGTGTTTTCCACCTCAGGTGACTTCTTAATCAGTGATGATTCAATTAATTAATCTTTCTGTAGATACAGCTTGAATGCAAGGTATCAACCCAACTAAATTCCCGAGGTAAACAACCTCTAATTATTATTCTGTCACAGTGAAATTAGGGTATGTTGCAAAAATAGTTCACAGGACTGCATAAGAAAAGAGTACTTCAACTGAACAGAAAGTAACCTAGAAAGTAAGAAACAAACAGAGGGTGAAAGGTCTTGGATTATATAAAGAAAAAACTGAAACGATTTATCACAGAACTATAAATAACAATCATCTATACTTTGATTTGTAAAGCTGTTTTTAATACTAAAAAGTAAAGCTGATATACCACATTTAAAACCTCAGATGGCCAAACCATGACTGGGGAAAAGCAGTAATTGCATATTAAAGAAGATCATGCAGGTCTGTTCAAAGAAGCAACTATGAAAAGAGGGGTTTACTTCAAATTTGCTTAATTTATGAGATATTGCTTATCCTACAGTGGGTTCTTATCGTTATTATTCGGAACAGTTTTAATAATGACATTACTCCAAATCATCTTGGAGGGCCTAGAAGCAAAGTTTATTAAAAGATGCATCCTTTTTATAGAGTATTTCGGTACAATTGGACTGATTGGTTGTTGCAGACCAATGCCTCTTAGTAAAAATCTTTGCAAGTAAACAAGTCAGTTAGAACAGCAGGTGTGAGGTTAGAAATTGTTTAGAATGTCTTCTCACAGCCCAGTGTGGGCAAGTAAGCACTCCCACAGACTCTGCTGCTGCCTGATGCCTTAGTATTTTCTCTTTGACCACTGTCAGTTCCTACAGGTTCTAAAAATTCTTTATCACAAGGAAAATATATATGTAATGTCAAAATCACATTTTCTCTGACTTGCAATCTGAGTCACACCAATGTCATGCTGCCTCCTAACATCACCAATTGGCCAAGAAGTCTATCACTGTGGTGGGAACAGCTGATATGCTGAAGGGCAGGGCTGACATTCAGAGGCACCTCGAGAGGCTGCCAGAAGGGGCTGATGGGAACCCTTCACAAAATTCCACAAGGATGGGTGCAGAGCCTGGTACTTGGGATGAAGTCTCCCTTGCAATGCTAGAGGCTGGGAAATGCCTGGCTGGGGAGTGGCTCTGCTGAAAGGGACCCAGGGGCCAGCAAGAACAATTCTCCACTGCAGTTACCATGCCTTCAATCCAAACAAAAGTCACAAGTTTTATGAGCATTTTATTGTTTGCTGTTTAGTTTAGGCAGAGTATTAGAATAATTTATAAGCCATTAGAAGTCTTTTACAAAAAAAGTTACAGTTTTGGCAAGAGTTTTCCACATTCTTGCAACATGCATCTGCTTTATTCAATACTTGCTAAAGTAAAAACATATTGATGCAACACACCTACCTTACACCTAAAATAAGACTTGCTTCTCGCCTACTCATTTTCTGTTCAAATCCTCCTTTATAGTATGATGAAAGACTCTAAAAAGAAGAAAGGGAAAAAAAGCAATAATTAGTTCATGCACAGGATGCCCAGAACTAAACTGTAGTTATATGACCTCATTCAGAGCATTACGTTCATGTATAATTTACTTTGAAGGCATAGAATGACTGGAAAGCAGATAATATGAAAGGACTTCTGAGTGATAACACATACAAAAACCAACTTAAAAATAACTACCTGTGTTTTCACAATCTTCTATTGTTAATAAGAGATATTAATAGCTACAACCATTAAAAGCCTGCCTCCAGGCAGAACAGTCCAGAATCAAAGTACATACTAGCACAGGATGGTACAGTGCATGTGTTGGGGAGCATATGGGAGGGAAAGTAGGATACTTGTTGAGTACAACATTAGTACCATCACAATGGAAAATGCCAAAAGTGACAATACTTTGGTATCCATGGATGTTATGGACAATCGCTCCAGATATTTCTACAAAGAAAGTAGGTAAAAAAACCCAATAGAGATAAGAATAGATTTCCATGAGAAGGAATGTTACTTCAAAAAAGTCTATCATGAGTTCTTTGAAGGAAACCTGAAATAAAGAAAAAGAAACAAGAAAAAAAAAAGAAGGCTTAGCATAAAGCCACAACCTCTATTTCAGGGAACCACTGAGCTGGAAAACAGTGGAAAATAGTGAAGTATATGGGGAACTCCTAAGCCTTTACATCCTTCCCTCAGAACCAATGACTGACAACTTTTAGATACAAGATCTGGGGTTAACTTTTTTAAACTCATTGTCATGTGAAACTTTATCCAGTGTTCTAAGAAGGGAAGAAAAAACAGTGGGAAAAGAACATTAAAAGGAGATGGAGATGAGAGCAAATCATTACAGCGATTATTATAGAGAACGGGTTGAAAGTATATTTGTCCATATATCTATTTTAAATTATGAAAAAAAACCCAAAACCCTACAGAACCACCACTGATGGTTAGCAGTGATTGCAAAGTGAATATTTCTGTAAGTCCCAGAGGTAGCAGATGTAGCTCCAAGCCTTGGGGAACTGGCACACAGAAATCACTCAACAAGATTGATTTTTTTTTCCTCAATGCAAAACCTATCAACTGGGGGAAAATAAGCTTCTTTAGTTGCTATCAAAGGGAAGTTGGGCCTGAGAGGTGAGACTATTTTAAGTATTCCCTTTACCCCCAAGTAAAATGTGCCTGGCCCTTGAAAAAACACTCACTAAATATAGCCCTTCATATTCAGTGAAAATTTTGCCTTATGTCTACACAAACTCTCTTATATAATTTCAAAACCATTATGTAGCATTTAAAGGGTTGTCTATGATATCTAAGCAAGGTGTTTAAGCTTAGGAGAGATATTCACCCAAAAGCATGGTTCAGAAATACTTCACCTGTTGCTACCATAAAGTCCCATGCAACCACAGAAGAGATTTTTTTAGTGTGCTGTTACGATCCAAGACTAATTTTATCTTCCTTCTTCCCACCCCAAACCATGAATAAAGTAGCCACTACTTTAACACTACAGGTATCAAAGCTGAGGGAATGTGGATGTGCCATGCCAACAAGATGAATAAATGGAGGAGCCACTTGTGGAACTACAGGGTAACACAGACCAGGTCTGCAATAGTGCAAACGGATGTGACAGGTTAGAGGGTGCAACACTGAGGGAACACACAGCACTGCTCTGGTTCTCAGAAGGGAACTGATGTCAATAATTTAATGGCCAACAGGTTACATCCTTGAAGAGTAGAGCTGCACAGAAATTTGCAACAATGCCCAACCATTACTACAAGCAAAAGAGAAAAGCATATTTTAATGTTCTCTAAAAGTTCTTCCAGAAACATTTGCTCCGAAGGCAATCTAGGTGCATATTGTTTACCAAGTTGTTCTCTGCCCTTCAATTCTGACATACAACTCTAATGCAGGAGAACAAAGAGCAACATTTAAATTTTCTTTAGCACAGCTTGTCTCTGTTTTTGGTAGATTTCATCTAAAAAGCTATTTAAAATAAGAGACTAGGGAGGGACAGCTGCAGGCTTACATTCAGAAATATTTTTTCATGTTTATAAAGCCTACTTCCTTGATACTGTTCTAACCTTAGGAAGCCTCAGTTCTCCTTTAAGAGGAATGAAAGAAGAAATTCTGTTACCTGTGTCCTTTCACACACAAACAAAAACAGTTTGTTGAATTGGTCTCCAAGAAAAAAATATTTTCTTTTCATAAGTGAAGGATGTAGCAACAATCATCAATTCTTAAATTAAGATCTCCCTAAGCAGAATTTAGAGCAAAAGGAAATTACACATAAAAGCATTTTTTTCTGTTGGTTAGAAAAAAGAGGAAGAAACACTGAAACTTCATTTTAGGCAATACCTTGGCAAATTTCTAGTTCCCTAATGAAAGTACTTTTGCATGCTACTCAAAGTAAAATGGTTTTTTCCTATTTGTAAATTCTAAGTAATGGCCGTAAAGATATTTTTCTGTTATGAGAACTCCTTGATGAGCAGGCAGGTCTAGACACTTGATTATTTATTAGCTCCAGCAATTGCAAAGAAAATTTTGTACTGGAGAAATCACTGAAATGAGCTCTTCATTCCTTTGTACTATTTGGGGGAAAGGGAGGAGGTATCATTTAATTTACTTAATTTCCTTGCACATTATTACTGTTTAGCAATTGATGTAAGTCCTCCCCGTGAACAAATGCTATTAATAGGTTTGGGGCACAGGGAGGGACAGAAAATGGCTGCACTTGCTTTGCAAATGTCTATTCAGTCTTGCAAATCTTTACAAAAGCAACCAGATAAGAAAATCTAATACAAGGCATCTTCAAGGTACGTTTTCTTTCACAGCACAGGGAAAGCATAATCACTGTTTCCATGCCAGTTAAGAGACTGAAAACACCAAAACTGAGACCATATATTACATTACATGGAGTAGTGGATTTTTCTGGAAACTGTATGTTGCTGCTCCAGGACCAGTACAGTCCTCCACCAAAAAGGTAACAAACACCGGAGGAAAAAAAAAACCACAAAAACCAAACTACAACCACAAACCATTTAGAAGCTGTGATACAATATACAATTTTGCTAATATCAACTTAAACTTCCTTAACTTTAGCTAGAAAAGAAATCTTGTAAAATGGACTGCTTTGTTCTCTGGAAACCTTATTTTCAGTTAAGGACAAGAGAGATGGTTGCTACCCTTACCCCTCAATTCAGAACTCTATGAGTTCTGAGCAGAATCAGATCCAATAAGGGAAATAGAGAAAACCTAATGATGTGCTACAAGATACATCATTTTCTTATGGAACACAGAGTTGCCTGATTGTGGGATTTGAGTATTTTGACAATTCATTTGGTCTAGAATTGCTGTTTCTGTCTTCATTATCTTTTATCAATCTGTCTGTCTTTCAATCCTCAATAACATTGTTTCCACAAAGAAAAGAATGCTACTGAAATACTTGCTTCTTTATCTCACACTTAAGGAAATATTAATAGTATAATTAATGACATTAATTCTGAGGAAGAAAAGCCAGATGACTACTTAGAGCTATGCACCTTCTAGTGGCAACACACTCTTCTCACTACACACAAAGCAAAACAGTGTCACTGGCATTTGTGACACCAGTGACAGAACTACTCTCAAACTAAATAAACATTTCTGTGGGAGCAAGCACTATGACTTGTCACAGAATGGAAATGTCAAAAATGCTTCCTCTAGTGTCCTTCTCCACTGAAAGAAAGATGTTAGAAAAATTCAAGACTAAATTACAGGAGCATTTACAAATATATATTCTTAAATATGAAGTAACTGTCTTAAAGGAGAGGTAAAAATTCAGAATAAAGCTTTTATTTGCATCTGCTTACTATTTCTGACTAAAATATGAGTGCAATTGTTGACTACATGTTACTTATTTACGTAAGTAAATAGGAAGTGTAAAATCCTCAATATACAGCAAACAGCATTCTAAATGATCAGTTAATAATTGCTCAGCTTGACCTTTCCCAAGTCATTTATTAGTGAGCAGACAGAAAGAATAAACAGCATCTGTATTACCTTGTGTGACTGGGAGGGACCAACATCAACTGTGATTTCTACTGCAAACAGAGCGGGGGACACATTGTAAATGGAGGAGGAAGAGTGGGGGCTTACAGAGGGAGACAGACAGCTTTTACATAGGCAGCTGTTCATAGACTCTCAAGAAAAAGGAGGCCATGAGGGAAAAGGTTTCATTCTAAAAAGCTAGAATAAGCACTGAAAATTATAGTGACTAAGTTAGTGCCTTAGTAAAGTAACACTGAGCCCAGACACTAAAGGTCATGAGATGCTTTTTCCAGTAAGCACAGGTAGAAGTACCAACTGCTTGATAACCTTTGTCAGTACAGTGTAAAGGGCAATAAGCTGTCAAGAAACGTGATGAAACTGCTAATTCACAAATTATACTCAGCAGCTTCAAATTTCACAAAGTCATGGAAGACTACTGAAATAAGCAGTCTGGAGAATAAACACTTACATAGGACCTTTGCAATCAATCTTTTCTCTATTGTTTCAATGAAAAGAATTCATTGTTAAAGGGAGAAGAAAAATATTAAAAAATAGAAACCAAGAAAGTAGTAGCTGTAGAGTAGTAAAAATCAAATAATCTTGGCTAAGAATTATACAGGGATCTTTAATTTGGACCATGGTTGTAGAAGAAAAATATTATCACTATCCTCAAAGAAATATAAAGTCAGCAAATATACACTGTATGTGGCAAACAGGAAGAGAATTTTTCCTGTCTCCAGTAGATCTCATCTTACACTGAAAACTTGCATTTTCGAGTCCAGAAATAGAATAGCAGAAGAGATACCCTACTGGAAATCAACACACAATTCTGGGCAGAAAGGCAAGATGTGAAGCCAGACAGAGGATACTGCTCCAGGGACTAGGAACACTTAGAATGCAGAAACTCCTCGTTTGCTCTTTATGGTTGTTCATGAATTCTGCAGGACTCAGAAGTCACTGTGGTAAAAATGAGATAGGTTTGTAATGAGCTTGGCTCAGTCAGTATTGAGGGGTGCAGTTTCCTAGGAACAGACACCTCTCCATGCAGTAGCATGTCACATTTCAATGTGCTAAAAAGAGTCACTGCCTGCTTTCTTATGTGAATGTGTCTGAATTTAGATTCTCTAGCCTGTATATACAAATGGATAGAAAAAGAATTGCTGGAGTAAAACTGCTAGAGAGGGAGGGAGGGTGAAGACTAAAGCACTCCATACTCTGAAGCCACATGTACTGCTAGCTACATCTAGCAAGCCTGCAAGTCAGCCTGTATCTGTATCATGTGAAAGCAATTGAATTCACAGTACCTAAAGTCCCCTCTGTTGTTTTAGCAGGCAACATGAGAATAGCTCAAAATTTTTTTTTTGAAACAGGAAAAAAAAAATTGACATTGGTCTCCCAACAGCAATACAATAAGAGGGACAGAGAGGAAAAAAAGTTTTCCAGGAGCACTGTTTCTGGCTGAAACACATGGCAAGCAGAAACAAATATGGACCAGCCCCAAGAGAAGAGCTGAATCTCCTCCCCAGGAAGCTTGCCTTGATCAAGCCTGCACCTTCAGCACAGGGACACCAAGCACAGACAGCCAGTGAATTTGGACCGCAGTGTCTGATGAGGTTCTGTGCTGCAACTGGCCTAACATTTGTAGGTACAATGCCAATACTAAGTTTTTAAAAAAACTACCTTTAGTATATTTTTCAGGAAATAATAATCTGCACCAACTACTCCCTGAACATGCTCACCCATTAGCATCATGAAGGGAATAGCATTCTTTTGTTGTGATTAAGTGTACACAGACCATGAACTCTGAAAGAACACACTGCCACAAGCAGACATCTATCTCATTGGGAATTACTTCAATCAAACAGGAATGGAACACATGTATTTATTTACCAGAGGAAAACAAAGTCACTGAAGCAGTAAGTAAATGTGCTCAGTATGCCCTGCATATGCATCCCACACAACACTCAACTTCTTGACTTTTTCACCTCATTATTGTATTTTTTTAACAAGTAGGGCAAAACCAAAGAACAAAAACCTGGTTAAAAGTTCGAATTAGCTGGGGAAGGAAAAAAAAGTCAACTTGTATGTTAACCAGCACACAAGCTCTCCCATCTCCATGGCAACCCATCCTAGAAGTTCACCAGTTTGTCTTCTTGATTTTTAACACTGTATCTAAAAAGACTAAATTCTTTCACTTTTAGCTGCTGGAAATGAAACTGCATGTCATCACTTTGCAATATTTAGGAATTAGTGACTTTCTCACTGTGTACTTGAACAATTTATCTTTACACTTAGTAGTAGAGGGTTCCAAAACAAGGAAGATCAGCAGAAAAAAACTGCAACTGTTTATCAAACTCATAAACACCTTTTGATACAGTTTCATCCACAGGGATTTAAAATATAGCAGACAACATGCCAGAACTTACACACTAGGGAGCAGTCCTATCCTGGGAAAAAAATTATCTACCTGGCACTTAAGCGTATTTAACATAAAATGTCTCCTTTCTGAATATTTGAAATACAAAATCATAAATTTAGCATAAAGTAGTATCTAAACTTACAGAAGTTGAAATCCTCTTTGCTGCCTCTGTAATTGTCTGTTCCAATGGTTTCCAAACGCGGAAAGCATAACGGCCTGAAAAAGGTGGAGTTTAAATAAAATATTCACTGAAATGCAAAAAAATCCCCCACAAATAAACTCCAACTTATGTTCTTCAGCTTACAGAGGAAAGAATTTTGGTTTTAAAAAACCCCAAACTCTTGGGAGAGGGAGAAGAATTTTAGTATATTGCATCTAAAAAACCTAGTCAGGGACTGCAAAGACCCATTGTGTTTACTCACTATTTAACTCACTAAATAAATAGATTTAAACACATTTCAGTATGATAAATGAAGATATCCACCTTGTGAACTTTAAGAAGAAGGGTGGTTTAAAACATGAGGTTTGGGTATACATTACTTATTAAATACTGTTCAAAGGTTATGTCTTCAAAAACAGAAATCCATGTACTACACATTTCTTGCTGTGATGCTGTATGCTTAATTACACACCTTGTAAACACTGCATTTTTAACTTCTTTACAAAAATATAATCTCCTGGGATTCAGAGCCATTCAACTCCCCACTAGCACAGAATGTCTATGGCTAGGCAAGACCAGAGGGATTCCACTAAGGCTGTGTTCTCAGAAGTACAAAGCAGGTCTATCAACACCAGAATCAAGATTTATGTCATGTTATTGGAGGATTTTCCATGTAAATCCTCTCTCCCCAGTTACTGTTTTAACTATTCTTTAGCAATGTAACTTACTATTACACACAGTGGAAAAACTATTTATAAAATGTGGCTCTGCTTCACTCAAATAGCATCTTGCATTTATTTTTAATACACATATCGTGCCCATAAGTTTTAGCAATCTAAGTGTATGCCTGTGTTAACACAGATGTTAAAACCACATTAGAGTATCTCTGTTGAAATATTGTGCTGTACCATTACTTCACTTTCTTCTTAATGCTTTCTGTTAGCCATTATTTCATGTTAAACTCATACCTTGTCTTCAAAATAAAACCTACTTTTCAGAGCAACAAACAGTCCAGATGCAAAGAGTTCAGGCAATAAACAATGACTATGGAAACAGTATCATACATCATTATAGTCACTAAAACCTTTTCTTTTCCTCTATTTCAATTTGTTGAGCACCACGTTCACATCACTGCACCCTTCTGTACTAAAGGGCCTCCACACTGCATTATGTTATTAAGTAAATAAAATTTTCACCTTTCGTTTTGCAGACAAAAAGCAGATGGAGCACTTTTCAAAAAGAATTTTGGAATTTATGACTTTGAAGGGACAGAACTGTAGGTGGACACAATTTTCCATAGTACTCCCAAGTAACCTTTCCAGTTTCCACTACTTATATTCATAAAAACTTCATTAACCCTTTCGGAAACCACAACTCACAAGTGAGAGTTCTGCTGGTAATTTACCTTACCTGCAAATGCAACAGTTGCAACGCCAAGTCCAAGTACTATCATAGTCCTGGCCTAAAGCAGAGAAACAGGAATCAGGACAACGTGAATTCTAATTTGGTATTTACACACCTTTTATTTTAACAAGTATTTCTGATGTCTGATGTGAACATTTCCTTTATAACTTACGAAAGTGATGAAAGTAAGTTCTGTATTCCACAGGTTACATTAGATTTTACAGTTCAGTCCCATTAACCCACGCCAACACATCAGGTTTAACTTGAACTACCCACTAGCAAATCAGTGAACACACACTGAAAATTAGCTCATGGTATGCATTGATAAAAACACAAGGCACACAACTATACAGGATGACATGAAATTACTTGCAGACTAGTTTAACATACTACATAACAAAGTATCAGTTTATCACAAAAACATGAAGAACTAACTCAAAACTTCCGTATCAGATCTATGAATTTTCCTACACAGTGCTTGAAAAAGTCAGGCATTTCAAGAAGGATAAGAAGTATGCCTATGTTGATCAGGAAGCTGATAAAAGGTATGCAGTAAACCTTGAAGAAAGGACTGAATTTGTTTGAAGAATTCAGGAAGGGTAACAAGTTCTTCCACTTCTGAACCACCTCCATGCTTTGAAACAAAGGAAATAGTCATCTGCAGCATTACCTGTCTTATCATATGACAGTTCAATAATGCCTTGAATTTTCCCCCAGGAAACCTGAGAAATCAGATTAGGTTTATCTTGAATTCAAAACATGACAGTGAAAATGCTTTTATCACCAGACTGTCTCTTCTATATATGACTTACTTCCACAATTATCCCATAACTGGTTTATACGTTTTATACAAGCAATTCAGACAGAAGGACTTAAAGCTCCAACTTCAATGTGAGTGCCCTAATGACTGGATCTGGAGCCAAGATGCCTTTGCCACTAAGATTTCTGGGGCTGAAATACTGTTTTTGATTGCACCCAACCTCATTTCCAGACTGCAGGAGCAGCGGAAGAGTTAAGAAATACTGTTTTCAAATCCTTCCTAGAGCTGGCTTAGTAGGGCAGCAAACAGGCAGCTGTAGGAGATGCAGGCACTGCCCTCATGCCAAGCAGCTCCTCCAGCTTTGGCTCTGAAGGGGAGTGGCTGTGACTGCTGCCTGTAGCACTGAGCTCAGGACAGAAGTCGTCACAGCCTCCTCTGAGGTCACTGAGAAGCAGCTGTATTCCTCTGGATCTAGCATCTGGATGCTGCAGATTTTAACTAAGTATCTACCTCCCACCTACCTGAGAGGGAATTCATGCCTTAGAAATTTGCCTGTATATTACATTTTAGTAATCCAACCCTTCCACTTCAGTGTAGTCTTCAGTCTCAATATTAACACTCATTTCTGAATGTAAAAATAATGTAGTGGCTTTATGTCTGTTGTTTTTTTCAGTTTCATGAAATTTCCTCTCTTTTTTTCCCCATGAAAAAGTTTAAGCACGTTATCTTAAATGGTAGATGATGTAAAATTGTGAAGCATACAGTTCATCTCCTCTAAACTCTAAACTAAACTAAAGCTCTTCACTTCTTCCCACAAATCAGTTTTCTCAGGCTCTCAGTATTCAAACACTCAAAAAAATTCTTCCACTTAGACACAAACCACAAACAGCCACCTTTCTGGAAGTATGATAACTCTATAGGAATTCTATATTATTCTGTCCTGTGGTTTGTGACCATTAATTAATATTCAAGAGATTCCTTGACTTATTCAGACTGACAGCATGAATTTTTTACTTAGTGGTTACAGTCAATTAAGAGCTCAACAATGTGTGAAATAAATCATGCTGGGGAAAAAGAAAAAAATTAGCCTGTGATTGTCCAAATTAAGTTACAGTTGCTTTGCCACCAAAAAGGTGGTTTAAGTCAGCAGTTTACAAGACATGTAGGTCTTTGTGTCTGCTGCTAATGCCTTGATGGCATTAGCAGCAGACACCTCATCACAGGCAAGACCAAGCACAGAGACCAGACTAATAAATAATACCAGGAGTCTGTCAGTTCAGTGCAGAAGTAGCTTAAGTGTTTTTGCACAGTAATGTGGGAGCACAATGCAGAGACCCCTGAGGGCCTCTGACAGAGGTGGCCATGTCCACTGGAATGCACTAGTGCAATCTCAGCGGAAAGCACCACAAGTTGCTGGGAATACAGCAGGTAAAAACAAACCATGGCAGCAGCCCTTGAATAGGAACAGGATGCAGGGTCAAGGGGAAAATGAAGACAAGACAAAACTTGGTAAAACTGGTACAGAGTTCAAGCCAGAGAGGAATGAGACTGTCCACACATTTAAGTGAAGTACAGGCAGCAGAAAAATCTGAGAAATAGATTTATGGTTTATGGTAACTCACCTTATTTGCATTCTCAGCACATTAGAGAAGAGTCACTTGCCACATTATTAGCAAAGAAGTGATAATTTGATACATCAAAGCACCTTGAATGTTTGTTATGGTGTGAATGTATCCTCACTATACGTGTGGTAAAAACAGAATTGGGATCAGTGTGAGATTGCATGTTTGGCTTTTTCCTGACACAGACTCTCATAAAAGCAGTGGCAACTTCAAGTACTAACCAGTAACTTCTTTAACTCCAGCTTGACTCAGTTTCCTTTTCCATGCTCACTCAACTCAGTTGAATATTCAGAAGAATCAGTCAAGGTTAGCCTGCTGCTTTGAAATGTAAAGTCCAAAGCTTTAATTAAATGCACTCCTTTCACGTCAATATTAAATGAAAGCCACTTGCTCTCTCTGTGGAAGGCAGCAGTTCATTTACAGCATGTTAATACAACTACCACCATCATGATCATTTTTGTCTCCTACTGCTTGAAATTGCATTTCATAAGGGATAAATAAATAAATATATACACACTGACTTTCAATTATGACAGAAATGACCTTCTCCCCAATCCAAAAATGCTGTTAAGAAACTTCCAAGATGTGGATTTTAAATGAAATTATTATGTTAAGATCCAAGAGGGAAAAATAAAGAAATAAAATATTAAAAACTAACATCTGTCCCTTTCTTTATTCAATGAATCAGCTCCCAAAGGTTAGTCATCAACCCCATGCTATTCTGCTGATCTCAGTATTTTAATTTTACTATGCAATTCAGCCTTCAGTAACAAACCCTGTTAAAGGAAATGAATTAAAAAGTTACCCCAAATCTGTAAAACCTGAATTTTCTTAATCCTTTTCAGAAATGAGTATAAGAAAACACAAGCATTAGAAAGGCAACTGGAAGACATAATTTACCTAAGCATTTGGCAAACAAAAGAGCATAGAGCACATTAATTAACACACAGTATATTAGAAAACAATTTGTTGACTATTCCTATAATATTTAATTCTCCAGTAGCATTAATTTTTTAGCAGAAGAAACAGGGATGACATTATTTTTGCAAATCCCCAATCCATGGTGCCCTTCTAACTTAAAATATATTCAAAAAATAAAATTACATATATGGTTCTTAGCATTAGAGCTTCTCCTTCTAGGAAGTAGAAAAAAAGTTAAATTTTTAAACAAAAGGAGAATTTCAAATGCATCATTTTAACACTTCAGCACAACGTTCTTACATCTGACAACGGGCAGTAAATGCTAATGATTTCCAAATGTTAAAGCTTATCTGCCTGCATAGGATTTGGATTTTATATTGGTTCTTCTACCACAACCAGTGGAACACCCTTCTCAGTCATTTGAAAAGTATTTTGCTCTCCTCAATACTAAGGTTCACGTACACAGCAGGAGCCCTACAGTCTTTTGCCTTGGAAACCTACAGTGAGCAGAACAGAATAAAAAGCACAGAGAAAATAATAATTTGTTTTCATGGGTTGAATGGCATTTTGCAATTAATCCATGCTTAATCATGGACCAGCAAAACAGGAAGCATGTATCTATATTCAAATAAATACAGAAGTACAAATAAACTAAAAATTTTTAAGGTTTGATTTGTTTGTTTCTTGTGGGGTTTTTTTAGTTCTGTACACTGCTAAGAAGCTGGATACACAAGTATATTAACTAAGTGGACAAAAATATTTCTGAAAATAGATATTCCCTTAAATAAAAATTCTTGACTTGAAATATAAATGATTGTTTGGTATGGAAGACAGAACAAGGCTTCTATTCCTCAGAATCTACAGTTTATTGGAATACTGCTCCAGAGCACACCACCTTACTAACACTACATGGAGGGAGGACAATTTTTAAATGGGATTATATTATAAAGTCTATGCAACCCATTTGGTTTCATAATCTAGTGTTTTTCTTCTAGTCTTAACCTTCCTATGAAACGTAATTTGTTTTCCAACAGTGAATTAAAAGTCATTTCAGCTAGATGCTGTTCTCCATCCTGACACAATTCTCATGTCATTTTGTGTCCTTTAATTTACAGCAACCTTTTTGGTTCTTATATAAAGGTATGACCACAGTTCTGGACGGTTTTTCATTGGAAACTGAACCAGAGCAAGGTTCAGTAACATAACAATTACCATAAGGTATTCAAATCAATCTTCTTGAGTACATATGCATTAACAAAAGCTCCTGTGGGTGATCTTTGAGGACAGACTCCTCACACTTCCACCACTCTAGTCCAGTGGTCTAAATGCTTTTGCAAAACAACCACAAGAGTGAATGCAATCATGATCAAGTGACTTTCAGCTAATACCCTGGACTAAAGAATAAATTTCCATAGAAAACTGTAGATATCCAGATTTTAGTCCTCTAAAGACCCACCTCAGTCTCCAGACCCCAGTAAGAATGTGACAATCCTCACAACAACAAAGCAAGCCATGCTAACTTCAAATGCAACTTTTATCCCAGATGGGTAAGAAGGCCCAAAGACTCAACAAAATTCTGGGAGTTCCCTGCTAGCATTCTGCAAGGAGAATGGCCATGACAATAATGAGTTTCAGAGCCAGCTTCTTCAGATTACACACTTGCTGTTAAATACAGAGGAAGACTCTTCTGTGGGAGAAAAAAAAGAGTCCTAGACTGTAGTAACAATGAATAAATAACTTAGAGAACTGTGGTTTTTAAAACTGTGTTTGAAAAAAAAGTAGAAATATTGTAGAGACAACTTCACACACACAATTAGGTTAGGCAAGTAAGACTTTTAAGCCATTTAAAAAATGTGAAAACTTCACCATCTGGGGCTTTAAGCCGTGTGTTATTTCCCAATTCTCTTTTCCAATGGGAACTCACTGTTCCCTGAACTAGCTGAAGTGACAGGAATGAAGAAATGGGATAAAGTCCCAGCATCCTTTCCTCTAGAGCATGACACAGCACAGGAAACTGGAGACACTCTGCCTCCACCCAGCCTTTCCCACATTACCCAGTACCAGATGAGAGTTACTTCTCTGAAACAGAGCTCTAAAAAACCATCAACACTCAAACCTCCCTGTGGTAACAACACTTGCAGAATGGGTGAAAACGTGTCAGGTTATCACCTTTTCATGGCAGGGAACAAAATTTTTGGCCTTGTTTGCGAATGCTGGGGCTGAAGTGTTCTCATGTACCCTGCTGTGGAACCCCAGAACATAAGGGGCTAATGTGTATGTTCCAAACACCCACTGGCTGTGGAGCCAAGCAAGGACTCTTGGTAGTAAAAGAGAAGAATTGATGGTAATAATCAAGGATCATTGGTATCAACAAGCCGTGGGAAAGAACAAGATGTGGCTGGAGAAGGGAGCCATGCAGAGGTAGGGCAGAGCTTTTCCTTGTTCTAGTTTCTGAAGGTAAACACAACTCACTACAGTGCAAGGATGAGGCCAAGGAATGGGCACGCACTGTAGGTGGGGGCATCAAGACCACCAAAGATCCTCCAAGTCTTCCAGCCCATTTCCGGAATTACGCAGAAAGCAAGAAACCTGTCTTCTTGGCAGGGAAAACCTATCCAAAAAAAACTATCCCAAGCACGCCGAGGACATTTCATCAGCCGGACTGAGGCTGGAACCAGGACTAGTGATCCCGTTCACTCTCTTTTCTCTCACTTTTCCTCTCTTTTTCTTTTTCTTTTTCTATTCTTCTTTAGTTCACATCTTTCCTCTCACCCTTACCCCTTTATCCAAAACCCGCTGCCGTGTGCTTACACAGTAGGTCAGAGCCAACATTTCCACGCCAACCGTGTAGCGCGCTAATAAAACTAACTGCGGACCCCCTGCCTTCCGTCGTTCCCTGGGACCACGAGCATCTACGATCCTCGGGTGCGTCCTTTCCCCCACGGAGCATCCTCGGCCGCTGCCCACGCTGCAGCTGCGCCCGCGGCACCGGGCCAAGGACCCTCTGCCCCCCAACCTCCCTGCCCGGCCCCCGCCCCGCTCACACACGTCACCCTTCACACATGCGAAGGGCCCGGGGTGAGAACGGGTCAGCAGCGACCTCACGGCCCCGGGGATGGGGGTCCCGCCATGCGCTCACCAGCCCCCGGTCCAGCTCGGCTTGGCCCTTGCCGGCGCCGGTAGGGGCCCGGACATACTCGGCGTAGCGCAGGCCCTCGGCGGAGGCCGCAGAGCCCTCCATGACTGCGCGAGGAGGAGCGAACGCTATGGGTCGGCCGGAGGGACAAACAGCACAGCAGGACGGAGCGCGAAGTGCCTTCCTCCCGCGCGGCCAAGGCGGGCGCGCCGCAGCCCGGGGGAAGCGGGAAACGGAGCGATAAGGGATAATCAACGCAGACATCAGGGATAATCGATGCATTAACGAATAGGATCAGGAGGGGGAAAAACATTCAGACCACACGGAAATTATTCCTTCCCATCTTCAGGATACAGGATTTTAGAAAGGTGGTGATGGGGGACATATGTCAAGGAAAGGATAAAACATAATTAATCTGAGAAAAAAAACAAGAACACTAAAAATGCATTTTAAAATTTACATGCTTGCACCTCACTTGATATCTGTACATGTTTCACTGTGTTTATACTTTGATTCCTTGCAAATGCTGCTACTTTGGATAGTAATTCACCCTTTTGGAAGTGCTCCTCATCTGATGCCTCCCTGTGCAGAAGTTGTCCATCTCCTTTCGTCCCGTACCACAATCAGCAAATTGCTCAGCCCCGTGTCCGTACAGCAGTGAAGCAGCTCTTCCCTTGTGCTGCTTTTCCTTCCCTCCTGCCTGGTACTGCTGGCGGTGGAATTGGATCGTCTGCGGGTTGCTAAGCGATGTGACTGGACAAAAAGAATTGCTCTTCTTACCTCCTATTTCAAACTACGATTGCTCTTCTGAGCATCTCTTAAGTATATTTTTAAAGTACCATAGAGGTGAGTTGACCACATACAGCATTTCATTAACCTTAGAAAGACGAATAAATTTAACTTTCTACTGAACAGAAGTCGTAGGAAGTTGCATGATGATTCATTCATCAAGAAATGCATTCATTTTTACTTCTTCATTGGACACATAAAATACAATCATGTATGATTAATTTTTTAAACCTTCAGTGGAAGTGGATTTCTAAGAAACTTATCTTAGAATCAATAAAAATGTCCCCAACTAATCTTTTTTTTTTACTATTCATTTATTTGCATAGAACTGATGCAGAATAGTATGTCACTTACTACTTTCTTGATTGGCAAACCCAGCTTAAAACAACAATAAATCAAAAGTTTGGAAATTTCGGATGTCTTCCTTAGTTTTCTAAGCTGATCTCTGAGATCCCTTAACAGGTCAGATTCCTTTTTTTCCATTAATCCAAAGCTGTGATTCTGCTATTTTGCCCAAATATACTATCTCCTGGTCAAAGCAGCCAAGTTCTTCCCTTTTGGTAAGTATCAGATCCAGAAAAGCATCTGCCCTTGCCAGGTGCTTGATCACCTTTGGAAAGAAATTATAATCCAGGAACTCAGGAAATATTTTATGTCATTGTAAGGTAGCAAAATTGGACTCTTAAAGACACTGGGTCATAATATGGTCCATACAAATACATCCAGACAGACACTGAGATGGAGAACAGTGCTCAAAACATCTTTTTCATATCACCAGCCACGCTACTGCTGCTGCTTTCTGGACAGGAAAAGCTACAGGAAACATATCGATTACTCAGAGAAAACCAGATAATCAACACGAGGAAAATGTATCTTCTGCCAGGAATGAAACATTGTAGTTTGTTTTCCTTGGAAGCAAGGAGAGGAGGAATGAAAGCAGATGTGTCTTTGGTTATGGTTCTCTCCCAAAGCTGCTCTCAGCGTGGCACAGCTGTGCGCTACGTTATGCACAGGATGGTGCTGGTAGAGACAATCTGTCCATTACTATTTAATTCAATCCTAAACACTAGTGTGTTATGGCATATTGTCACTATTAATGTGTAGCAATGTTGTCCAGATTTGTTATGCCATTGAAGTTAATTGTCTGCATACTTTTCCCATAAATTATTTTCCTAAACAGTCTGTGCTACAGTATTCCGTGTTGCAGTCAGGATCCATGCTGGCAAGGGTCTCTGTCAGGAATGCAGGACAATCTAGAAATGGATACCAGGTTAAATCTTGTGAAATTGATAACAAGAAGCATGTGTGTGTTTGGGATTTTTACCACTGAGAATTTGCAAAGAACCTGTAAATGTAGCACCCGATCTGTGAAATTAGAATGGCAGGGACCAAAGTTTTATCCTAAAGACTAATGTTTCTGAGGTCAGGCAGAGAAGAGAGTATAATTGAAAATTATCAAGGAAATCATGAGGCATATCATATAAAACTGGAAAAGTCAGTACTTGAGCCTTGCTGAATTTTCATGTGCATACAAATGAATGAAGAATAAATCTTCCCAGCCAGGAATAGAAGTTGGAAGAATTAATTCTCCTACAAGAAGTTGTATATTTAATTACCACAATATACTATAAAAGTAAAAAGAGGCATGAGATGTGGACTTCTACTTATTTCTTTGGGTAATGTATTTGGAAACATAACACAATAAAGAATGTAATGTTCTTTCTAGACTCTATAATTGTCTGTATGACACCTTTGGTTGACTAGGCACCACAAGGTTTTATATAATATTAAATAAAAGCCCAAGCTGGAACAAATCATGGCCTTTAGGAATTCAAAGAGTATAGTTATTCCTTGAAGAAGATGGTATGTATGCCAAAAAGCTCATATATTTTTTTTGTAAGTAAATCTGTGCTTTAAAAGCTATTAAGAAAAAGATCTCTTCAGAAATATTGCAAATACTATTTTAATACTGCCAGACTTCTCAAGGACTTTTTCCTTCTGGACACACAGCTGGAGGAATAGCTCTTAGAGATCTGGTACCATTTGTGCAGTTTACCAGTTAATTTTTCCTTTTCCAATAGATTTTTTTTTTGCAGGCATTTTTAATGGTATAAAACATTCATTTGTAGTCCTGATTGTTTTTATAACGTCAGACCTTTAAAACAGCCCTGCTTTATTATTTAGTGTTTTTATATAGCAATATAGATATGTATAGCACTCTCCAGGCTAAACAGGTGCTCCAAAAATGTAGCAATAATCTTCAGGCACTGGACTTCAATAGACATTCTGGACATCAGCTTAATTATATTTTCAGTCCCCACTTCCATTTGCTGAAGCAGTATTAGCTAAAGGAGAGGTGGATCTGCTGTAATGCTGAAGGATACTCTAGAAAAAGCAAGGGTCAGTTTTCTCTTAGAGGGTGGAAGATGATAGTTTTTGACAGGTACCGTCAATTTCAGCTTTTTGCAATAAAATGGGAAGTGTGTGCAGCATTTTACATCTCCTAAACAGATTACCCAACACATCCACAGACACGCACTTGTCAAAGCTAATGGCATCCTTTCTGCTGAACCTGACAAATTTCAGTCCTCAATCTAAACAAGAATAAATCTTAACCAAATGTTGACATTTTACCCTCCTCCTGGGGCTCGTCTCCAGGGAGCAGAGAAATTTCTCTTCAGCACCCTCAGCTGTAACAATTAGTGCTATCAAACCTGCAGAAAGCAATCAACATAATTGCACAGCAAGGTAGAGTACTCAGCCAGAAAAACATTGATAAAGTAAAATGCACCTCTAAAAATTCCATTCTTATTTTGCCATCATGGTATAACAACTCTATAAGCATTGCTAATTATAGATATTCCTCTACGGATATTTGGCATCATTTGCCATTGCTCTAAAATATAGGAATGTGTTCCCAATGATCAATTACTCAACATGCTCTGTAGCATATTCAGCTGTGTGTCTTACCTACTTAGTCAAAATAGCCAGGGAAAAAAGCTTTGTATGTGAGCCCTTGAGCATCATGTTCAGCTGTTGGACTAAGTGTGTTAGTGCTGATGACAAAGGAAAAAGCATTTTTCCAGCAATCAAGGCCTTCTGATACCACTTCCTGGCTTCTGAGAAAATAGAGAGTGGACAAAAGCTTGCCTGTCCTGGCTGTCCTTTCAAAGGTCTCCCTCAGTTTGATGCTTTTCTTCAGGCTTTAGGCTTCTAGTATCCTTGAATTAAATAAAAATCTTAACTTTTAATGAAACTTGTCTGTGGCTGTGGAAAAAAAATAAAACCTTAAAAATGAAAAACCTTAAAATGCCATAAACCAACAGTGAAATAATGAAGAACAGTTGTCTTCAGAGAAGGAAAGATAGGGAACATTACATTGGTTTAATTTTATGGGGGTTTTAATACTATTTCTTTCATAGAAGAGAGTTTTATCCTATTTAACTATCCCAAAAAAATGATGACATGGTTGACCCAGATCCTTTATAGTGAGAAAAGATCTCTGATACCTCTCATTTTTGGTATAGCTCATGGTGCTGCAGAGTTGGAAATAAAGCTTCAGTACAAAATGTTCCTCCACAGAAGTTATTTTTGGTGTATTATTGCAATTTCATGAGAAACACAGGTGAGGGAGGGAATATGGCAATTCTTAATATTTCACATGTCCACAGATTAATTTTCTCAGAGCAAAAGAAAGATCATTTTCTATCTTTCTATCTCCCACAAAATAAAAGGTAAAAAAATGGTTGTTAATAGCTGGAGGCAACAGAGCTTTACAGACAAAAAGGCTTTATTTTGACAAATGAATTTTCTCACTCCTTTTCTTGTTTTCTCCTCTGTCCTACTGGTGAGGAGGGAGGGAGCCACCAGCTGTGTGAGTGCTCACTTGATAGCAAGTGCATCGCAGTCTCAGATGCAGTTAGGGATGTGCAACAACTATAAATATAACCCCTCAGCTAGAACTGGCAGCCAGTACTTGGTGGTTCTAGAAAAATATAAGTACTGAATTAAAATCCTTGTGGAGGATTTGGGAAGGGTTGAGATTTGGTGGTGTTTGCATGTTTCAGGAGACTGAATACTTTGGCACTCTGATGTTTTAACGTCTGTTTAACATCTACGACACTAAATAAACAGGGCAGGAGGCTGATCCTTTTTCCTAAATACAGCCAATACAGACTCATATATGCTGCCCAAGACTAGCCTCCACAAGGCTAGGAGTAGCTAAGTGGCTGGGTTGATCCTAGTGGAGGCAATATGCATGTCCTTACCAAACTCGAAGAGTCCTGAGAGCCTAAGGTGGGACTACCATGATGCTAGAACTTGATTATTACTTTGGGGATATTTCATCTCAAGGCATCTGAAGCAATGTAAGAGCTGGGTTGCAGCCTATGAAATGTTGTGTTTAAGTAGCATGAAACTGAAGGGCTGATGAATGATGCACTGGAGTATCACACAGAGGCTGTGGGGTGAGTTTGAGATTGCTGGGATAGTGATGAAGAGACGTTTAGGCTGGAAAAAGTAAATCTGATACACTTGTTAATACTAACTTTCTGGGAGTCATGTCTGGCATGAACTGTCCTTAGAGCCAGGCCTGGATGTTGTCCTGGATAGAGTTAATTTGGATTGTCCACAACAGAGCTATGAAATAAATGAGCATGGAAGCAACCAAAGTGATCAAGCTTCTAGTGCTTGGGTTCTTTTCACATCCCTCTTTTTTGACCAATATAGATATAAATATTTAGATTCTACAGTTACTGTTTTCAGCAAAAAGTTTCTAAATTTCAACAGGAAAATGACACTAGATCTGAATTTTATATAACATTATAGGATTGAAGACACAGCAGCAGTGGCCACATTAATTATAATCAATTTTTGTAATTAAATATGGGTTATTAAGACATCAATCTGCGTGGATAAGAACACTCCAGATGTCAAAGCTGGATTTTTACCAGATAGGGTGTCTGTAGACACAGCTGCTATCCCACAAATCTTTGCAGTCCTCAGACATGACTTTGCTATAATTTCTGTGCTACTTCTAGTGCTTCTGCATCCCCTTTATTGACCCTGCAACTCCATGGAAAGAAGTAAGCTTCATGCTTGCTTTCATTTGCCAGCACCTTGTACATTAAATACATATATATATATATTTGTGAAGAGAAGTGATGCAAGGAACTGTGCACCAGTTCATCCCTTTACAACACACTGTCCTTGCGCTCCAAAGTCTGCAGAATGATTTGTGTACAAATGAAGATCATCTCTGCTGCAGAGCATGTTAGGAGGGGCAGGGGGAGGGAGGGACCATTGGTGCTGCCTTCTTGAGGCAGCCCTAGCAGATGCATCCCTGTGGATGTGGAAGCTCTGGGAGGTGAGCTGCTGGTGGCAGGGTCCCAAGGAGCATTGCAACCACCAGGCAGCCTGTGACTTGTGATGCGGCTTTCCATATGTCATTTTACTTTACTCCTTCCCCTGCATGTGTGGAGACTGCTGTAACACCTAGGTGGTGTGGGCAGTCAGGAAACCTGGCCAGCAGTGTGTTTTTAGTGTAGCTTCATCAGCTGAGGGCAAAGAGTGATGAAATCTGCATGTGTGGAGCTGGATCTCCTTAGTTCTGCTGCACTTACCTGAAGTAGCATTGCTAGTTCTTTTTCGCTTGGGTTAGAAGTTGCCAAACATCTTTTATTTACTAATGATATTAAGAAGGTTGCTGGTTATCCCCAGCCCTACAGATCCCATATCTATCTAACACTGCCACTGGTTAGATGTGATCACTCAAAGGATCTCCATTTTCAATAAGTGGATCATGTATTTGTCCTCTATTCCGGTAGAATTAGGGAAGTCAAAGTAATGTTCTCTGATTGAGAAGAATTATAAGGCTGAAATGGAACTTTTCAGGACCATTGCCTTATGATTTATCTAAAGGTTAGTTTTTAGTTTCTCTTTCATCTTTCTTTGTACACTCATGCAAAACAGAAACCAGAAAAACCCGTTGTGAGAGACTGGGCTATGACTCAAAACAATTGCCCGTTTGTGAAGGCACCAGGGTGCTTTGCTGAGACCCCTGAAGAAAGAGATGAGTTTTTGGGTATGCAATGGCAAACCTCTGGTCTGAACAAGAGAGAGGGTGTGAACTTATAACTGGCAGTCTTCAAGCTAGGCTTTGAGGCCAATAAGAGGCAGATCTTGTGGAGAGACAATGGTGCTTTTCATCATGCCAAGTTGCCCTCTCCTACACACACCCCCTGCAGATGAATCAAGACCTTCAGTCACCACTTCAACCAACAGCAACACTCAAGTCTCATTGTAAATCCAAGGGTGGTAGTTATGTATCTTTCTACTCTTACCCTTTCTCTTTCTTCTTTTTTTCCCCGCTTGCACATTTTAAGTGATATCTTTATGCTTTCATATTGCCATATCACTATAGATAATAATGACCAAAATGGTGATATAGCTGCTTTCCACTGCAACTAAATTGTTCACAGATATATGTAGCAATGTTTCTGAATAACTTAGGACATTCTGTGTACCAAACTGTACATGACAAGCCACCTGCAGTCCTGTTTTCAGAGCTCTCAGGAATTCATCAAGGCTACTGAGACAACAACAGGACTAAAAATAAGGACCAAGAGCCTGAGAAACTGTCTACAAAGCATGCAAAACCTAGGCAGAGGACACAGAACGTGAGGATGGACACTTGACCAATTAGGTGTCCTGAAGGATGTGTGCCTGCCTTGTGAACAAGTGGCTTAGGCAATTGAGAGACACCTGTACATGTAGACAGTAGTCGTAGAATCTATAACTGGACTTGAATGTAAACAATTAAGGGGCTTCTGCTGAAATCATACGGATTCTGTTATTCAGTTGCTCATTTTCCCCTGCATATGTATATATTTTAAATTATTATTGTTGTTGTTGTTGTTGTTGTTGTTGTTGTTGTTATTATTATTATTATTATTATTATTTGTGAACACTGATCATTTAGTGTTTTTCCACTCTAATCTGCCCCAAGAGATCTATTGACAATAACCTGGGTTACCTTCACCTTCAGGGGTGGGTCATAACACCCCCAAGAGTTATTCCCTCTGTCACAGGGGAGTGCTGGGTTAAAAAAAAAATGTCAGAAATATATCAGAAAAATGTCAGACCTCCCCATGCTTCTGCACAAGCTGATGTCACCTGGTTTATTAGTGCAGATCAGCTTTTCTGTCACCCTGTGGTTCCTGTCTGCCTGAGATGATGAAACTTGAGCTCCAGCGGCAGGATGCCTCAGAAACCAGTACATGTACTGGCATGCCTGCCAGTAAGGAAAGGGAGGAGCTTACCAGGAATTGAAACTGATTTGTGGTAACTCCAAAGTTTTGAGTGTTTCCCTAGCTGTAGCAGCAATACTGGTTTCTGTCAAGGCAAGGTACTTGCAAAAGCATGTCTGGGGTTGGAGGATGGAGGGAAGGCAGCAGGTACAGGACCTCTAGTGCTTCCAATACTCCATCCTCCTCTCAGGGTAACCCCTGGCATGGCAACAATGAAACAGAGAAGAGGGAAAACGCCCAGAAGCTGAAGGCATCTGAAGAGAAACAAAGAGGCCAAGCATCAGCCCACCAACAACAGCAAGAGCGGTAGTAAGTAACAAGGAGCCTTACTAAGACAATTTGTCTGTATTGGATGCCTGTTCTTCAGCTTACTCGAGGTGAACACCTTTAAGAGTGCAAATACTTTATAGAGAGCTTAAATGTGGCTGAGCACACAAGCAGCGTGTCGTCATCTTCTTGAAGCTTCCTACGTGAGACCCAAGTTGTTCTGGCAGGCTTCTTGGGAGCATGGCTTACACACTGTGCCATGGCGGTGGCCAGTTCTGTTCCTTGGATACTGGCGTATGTGGTGTCTGTTTCTTGAAATCTTTGTGAAAAGTGAAGTTTCAAATTTGGTTCTAGCTCCCTGTTTTCTGTGTCTCCTAATATTTCATCCTGGAAAGTCTAAAAATACTTACTTTGGCTTAAGAGACGGATATAGGCTGCATTCCAGCACTGCTCTGAATGCAGTCAAGGACACAGAACGGTTTCCAGAAACTTCATGCTGACAAAACTAAAACCAAAGCTTCAGCTCTCGATTTTATTTTGTGCTTTATTGGAATCTATGCTTAGCCCATCCCCGGTGTTCCAGTGGCAATCCTGTGATAGATAGCTTGCATAAGCTGTGTCTTGCAGGTGTAATACAGAATGGAAACTGAAAGCTGTGTATGTGTATTTTATGCACATGTTTAATATAAATATGCTTAGATGACCATAGTTGAGTGCTTAGTCTTTTTCCCCAAACATGCTTTTTATGACTTCTCAGTAACAGTGTATGTAACACTAAGATTGTTATTATTGTTATGTGCTGGTTTTGCTTAGTTTGCTTCTTTTTCCTCCGGTTTTCAAAGCGCAGCTGGCAAAACTGCAAACTGTTTCAGTTTCCTTTCCCTTCTTTCTGGATGAGGAAGATGAAACCACCAGTGGAGGAGGTGGCAGGCAGCTGATGGTGAGCAGAGATCAGCAGCTTTCCATTGAAGCCCACGAATGCTTGCCTATTAGGTAGCAATGATACAGGGACTAAGAGCTGCATCCCTTTAAAATCCATCAGCTCTTTAATGACTGACTTTCAGGAGAGCAAACAACAATTCCTTAGTTACATAGTCTATTTTCTGCCTCTTCCAAATATGAAAAATTCTCTGTCTTGCCTCTCTCACAGTGCCAGGTGCCCACAGCGGAGCAAGGAGAGCCCCAGTTTGTTTATGTAGTTGTGATTGTGCATTTTGTTGCTTTCTTGGGGTTTTTTTGGGGGGGGCAGGAGGGAGCAGCAGGGCTAGTGGGAGTTTTCCTATTGTCATGATTGTCTTTACCCAGTTTTTTCCTGGCATACAAACCCCCTGGTAGAGGTTAGGTGAATAATTAATCAGTTGGTTTGCCAGAGCTCCCTGCAGAATTTAAGGCCAGGGCACGTATGATCACACAAATCCCTGTTCCTTCTTTCATCTTACATGATTCTTGCAGACATAAAGCTGGTGTGCATTCACTGCAAAGACTGAGTAGTATTTTTTGCATGTGAAAAGATTCTCTCTGTGTCTTCATAAAGTTCTAACAATGAATTAGTTCCTGAATCTTGGATGTACAAATTAAAGTCTGCATTAGTATTCAGTTAATGAGAAGAGAGATGAGGAACAGGCAGGTTGAAACAGAAACCATGTAATACGAGTGGCAAACTACTACTCAAAAAATGAAGTGAGCAAGAGTGGGGTTTGCATCCTTCCCTGGAGAACGGGGATGCTACCAGGCAGTTTGAATGGGATGAAGCCACTTAAACTGCAATTTCCTTAACTAAGGCAGATTAAAGGAGAAGATAGCATCTGGAATACTGAAATAGAACTGTGGAGATCTTTATTCTTAAAAAAAAAAATACTTTGTTAATTTTTTCAAGTTGTATTTCAAGAAAGATTTCAGATTAAAATATCATTTTAGTAGTAATAAAGCTGACTCAGCTTTTTAGCCACCAGCCCATTTTAATATGACCTTTAAAACTAAAATACTGGGACACCCTCAGAATGGTCCAGGTTTTCATGCTCTGGTATAACAAGAGCGTTGGAGAGCTGAAGTAACAGGGTAGGAGAAAAAAGCACAGACTAGCATTACTAAAGGCTTTCTGGAATATGCATAGCAGAGGGAACATGAGGGGCCCAAGCAGGATACCTCTGTGCCAAGCAGTGTCTCTATTCCAGCTTCTGCTTGCTATTTTTTGGAAACAGACAGGGATATGGTTTTGCTGCCAGCAAAGCAGGAGTTGGAGTCTCTTTTGAAAGCTCTGTGTGAATTGTTTCCATGCAAACTCTCTGTCTCAGGCTGTGAGAGAAATTGGGAGTGGGAAAACATCTCAGGAGCATCTTAGGATCGGATCAGGGGACCTATTGTTTAGATTGGACACATGAAATATGTGTGGGATGTAGCATGTTGCAGTCCTGTTCAGTACTCAATATTCTAACGGGACTATTAAAAGTACAAGGTGGGCAGCTGGTATTAGAGAACAGTTTTGCTTTGGAAAAGCCCTTATGTGATATGTCAAGGGCAAGAAATGACAATAAAATGGTCCTAATTAAGAAAAATACTTGTTCAAATGCAAAATTGAAGTCATTTGCACATCCCCATCCATTTATATGTAGAACGTGGTTTCAGGCCATGGAGTAAAAAGTCACCAGGATGACAAGAACTTGAAACTGCTTATAATAATAAGCTTGTATTTAAGTGGCTTCACTTTGTCTGCTAAGTGCCATGAAATTAACTTGAAGAAAGCCAATTCCCAAATTGCCCCCATCCATACCTATTCAGAAACAAAAGTCTGTATAGAAGAAAGGTGGAGGAAAGTGGGAAAATTAGAGGGTGAACTATAGCTAGTGCCTGAAAAAGAAACTGCTGCCCTCATTCAGCAGTCTGCCTTTAGCGCCTTTAAAGCTGCCAAGAATAATATTGGTTCTGGTAAAATCCATTAAAAACTGAAATTCAAAATAATAAAGCCTGAAGATATATAGCTGCACAGCTGGTAACAGTCCCTCATCATTTTGTTTGAAAGGAGAGCGAACTTGCTAGAATGCTTGACTCAAGAGAAATTGTATTCTTTGACTGCTGGAGCCAAATCCATCAGAGCTTTCTTTCCTTCCTTTTCCAGTCTTAATCCCAAATTAAAAAAAAAAAACAAAAACAAAAACCTGAAATATCTATGGTGTTATAAGACCCCTCATCCTATTGCTGACAGACTACATTTAGCAGTCCTGATTCTTTTTCTTTCATGAACTGAAGTTTCTTTAAAATAAAAACGAAAGTTAGTCTACAAGACTATGGGCGTATTTTTAGCAAAATGCTTGTTTTGCCCACTGCCCAGGCGCTGATGGGAGTGCCAGACAGGTAATTTGGATCATGGGAAATCTGTTTAGAATTTAGCTGTCCATTTGCTGCAGAGGAGAAGTCTCCCAACTCTCTGTCTTTCAGGCTGATGTACTGAAGTTTACAGCCCAGTGGAGCACTTCAGAGAGGCCTGGCTTCAGAGTGGTCAGTAGCCAGCCTTTTCTCACAGGATTGGTGGCAGGGTCTATGTAAGACAATAACCATATTAGTCTGGACTGTGGGGGATGCTGTTCCATATAATGCTAATGGGGAAAGGAAGTCCTTCCAAATTCTGTATTAGAAAGTTTTTTTTTGGAAGAGCTTGTTTTGCACAAGTCCTGATGTGTTGTCTTGATGCATAGCTTGATGGGGAACGGTGTCGAGGTGATGAATAAGGAATGGATGGGAGGATGATGTGTTTGAGCAGGGGGATTGAAAGGACAAATTCTCTGGTGCAGAGACAGCGGAGGAAGAAATACATTGTTGAAAAGAAAAGAAGGGGGGAGCAGAGATGAGCACATGCCCCTAGCTCAAATCTCAGTGTTCATGTGATACGGCATCTGACCTGCTGAGCTCTCCAGGCACGCTGGCAGGCCTGACATGCAACACATGCACGCCTCTGCAGGGGATGGCTCAGCCCAGCATTTGGTGCTGCCAAGCCCAGCGCCTGCCTGCCCACGTGTGATGCTCCATGCTCCTCATGCTAGTGATTACCAGGTGCTCCAGCTGGCCCTGGCATGCTCCTTACATCCCTGACACTGTGCTGCACTGAGGGAACTGAGCTGCTCTAGGAGGTGGGGACAGCGTGAGCATGGCCATGTCTGACTACAACACTGCCACAGTGAACTCTGCCCCCGTGGTGTAATCTGACCGCAAGCACAGGCTGACTAATGGCACCTTCCTGTTTTCAGAGAGAAAGCTGTGCTTGTGAGCCAAGTGTGGGCTGAGAACTACCCCTTGGCTCACTGATTTCATCCTTCAGGATGGCAATTTCCTTGGATCTTTAGAGATCCAAGGTGAGATTGTCCAAAACAGAGCACTGGCTGAAGCACCTACCCTTCTTTCTAATGTGCTAAGACCACAACAAGCTGCTGAGTCTGAGCCTCATCTAAACTGTTGGAAATTCAGTTCCAGATTTCAATTTTAGTTTTTGGATAAAATTTTAACTTCAGGAATTTCTCTAAAAGCCTGTGGTTAACAACAGAACCTCAGGTCTGTTTCTTTCCTGTAGATTTCTGACTCTTACTTTCTCCTGGGCTTCTCTCTGCTGCTCTTTCCCTTCTCATTCTTTCCCATTTCAAGTTCACTTCTTCAAGATTTAACTCTTTGCTTTAACTGAAAGCCTCACAATGGCAAAAATGTTGTCTGTTCTTAATGAAAGGGACCAGATACAGAAGTGAGTTACCTGGTTTAATAATATTCCAGACATCATTTGAACTGTGGTAATTAAGTGCCTGTTGCAAACATAGGACAAAATCCATGGAGGTAGATTGACGCTCTTCAAGATTACAACGACACGGACTCTGACTCAGAAGGCTGACAATGACTCCTTTATTTTTAGTTACTTCTTCCCTTTTATGCTATTCTACAAAGAACAACCCAATGGGTGGAAAAAAGATCAACTTCTTCACCTACATTGGTCAAGTCAGAGGGACATCAAGAAGAAGTCCCTCCTAGGGAAAGGAATGTAAACATAGGTTACAGTTAGGAAAACATGTCTCTTGTTGACAGAACAGTCTCTGGGAAACAGTTTCAGAGAAACCAAAACATCACAGGCACGAACCAGGGCTACAGTAGATTTTTGGTGATAAACATTTCCTGCAAATGTAGTTAATTTCCTCCTCCCATGTTAAGAGCACACATGCAGTGAGGATGAATCAGACAATGTGTGATGCTAAGCCCCAGTAAATCACTTTTGTCTCTGAGCTGCAAACTGGTAAGATGATGCCACTGATAAAGATGGAAAGCCAGAGCCCCAAGCCTGCATGCACTCTCCTCGAGCTCTGCTTATGGCACTGCTAGGACACAGAGCATATTTCTCAGCTGAGGTCTAGAACTGTGGCTGTCAATTTTCATTCGCATCTGGCAGTGTGCATTGCAAAATAGGGATACCTACAGGAGAGTTGTCTGCTTGCTGGGATTTGGCATCTTGTAGCCCTTTAATTTGGCAGCTTCTATGCTGCTCAGCAGCATATGGCTGCTCCATCAGGCATGGGAGCCATGGTGAAAACAATATGGTGGTGTGCACTTGACAGCTCTTCAAACAATTCCTGATAAAGGAACACAAAGTCCAGGCCAGTGTATCATCAAAGGAAATTCAAGAGTTGACTTTGGCAGTGTAGTCTCTTTTGTTTTTAAAATTCAGTCTCTTTTCTCTTCTAAATTCAGTCTCAACATACTATCTAATGCGAGATGTATTTCACTCATATCTTTCCCTAGGTCCCTCTCAGACTGAATTTGCTCATGTCTCCTTCCCAAGTTTTAGTCATTTGCATTGCTCTCCAACTTCATTCTCCTTAGTTTCTGTCTGTTAGGCAGAGCACTGTGCCCAGCAGAGCAAGATATTTGGCTTTCAGCTCTGTGACATTCATGTACCAATGCACCCACAATATAAAACCCAGTGGAACTGGAAATAGTTTATAACACCCCTTCCTTTTGTAACTCTTTAAACCATTTCACACTTCATTTGAAAATCTCTCCTGTGGTTGATGGCTGGAGTGGACTTGAGGAAAAACCGAAGAGCACAGCTCTGCAAAAAACTATTACCAGTGAACAGCAGTCCTCATGTGTTCTTTTCAATTTTAGAAATAAACTATTTTACACAAACCTGAAAGAAAGTAGAACAAAAGTTGCTATGGTCAATGCCTTGAAAGTACTGAAGAGGTGTCCTTGAGCTTAGAAGAGTAGACTTACACATATGACTCAGAATTTAAATTTTCAGACATGGTGTTCCTAATGTTACTGATCACCCAAAGTCTAAACTATCATTACAGATTATCTATGGCTGTACTGCATGTTTCTCCTGACTGAAATGTTTTATATCTCTCTCTGTATGTGCTAGTTTTGACTGGAGTAGGGCTTATTTTCTTCATTGTATCTGCTGTGGGTCTACGGTTTGGATTTGTGACCGAAAGTGTTGATAACACAGGGGTGTTTTGGTTATTGCTGACCAGGGCTGACACTGAGTCAGGGCCTTCCCTGCCTCCCAGCCCACCAGTGAATGGGCTGGGGTGCACAGGAGGTTGTGAGAGTTGTGGGACAGCTGACTCCACCTGGCAGAGGTGTATCCCATAACACATGGCATCATGCTCAGCATACATAGCTGGGGGAAGGAGAAGGAGGGATAAGATGCCCAGAGTGATGGAGTTTGTCTTCCCAAGTCACCATTACATGTGGTGGAGCCCTGCTTTCCTGGGGATGGCTGAACACCTGCCTGCCTATGGGAAGTGGTGAATCCATTCCGTGTCCTGCTTTGTTTGTGTGTGCAGCTTTTGCTTTACCTGTTAAACTCTTTATCTCAACATGGGTTGAGGAAAAGCATGGGTTTTCTCACTTTAAACCTTCTACTTCTCCCTCCCATCCCATGAGGGGCAGAGTGAGCAAGCAGCCATGTGGTGCCTAGTTACTGACTGGGGTTAAACCACAGTATATATTGTTACATAGGTATTTATAATCCCACAGCTGTGGTATATTAGCTGTATCTGCTTGAAAAATCATAAGAGGTTCCTTTTTTTTTATTTCAATATAGATACATTACCTTATTGGGTTATAACTTTCTTACTCTCATTAATATCTGTTCAGTCTGTGTAATGAGTCAATACACTCCCATTTTCTGCAGAGAAAATAAACTAGAAAACAGTCATCAAGATTAATATGATCCATAAAGGCAGAAGATGATTTTTCTTTTTTGAGGAGCTATAACTGGGGTGAGATGTTCTTTCTCCCCTTTCCAGTGATTTCTGAATTTGTATTTATAAAACACCCCTACCTTAAAGATACCTACCTCAATTCTTGTAACAATTAGAATAATTATTAGGGAAACTGTAAAGTTAAATTCTTTATCATCTTTTCAGTCTGTGGATTTTGAAACACTTCATATATTGGTACAAAGCACAAAATTCTGCACACCACTGATAGCTTCAAATCTTCACATTTCCTTAATTGCTCCTCAGGTAAGTAGGATAATTTGCTCCAGACTTATGGCTACTGTGGCAACCCAGAAACTGACTGGAATATTAAATTGACAGGCTGTAGTGGGTTTTATAGGCTTAACTGGATCAGAGGTTTTTCCTGAACAAAGAAATGACATACGCTATCCTGCAAACTGGATAAGAACACAAGTGAAAGCTGGTGGTGGATTTTTGCATTAACTTTCTTTCCTGCAAAAAAAAAGAATCTCAAGAAAATAAGTGATATTAGGTGCGGATTTTAGAATTGGTAGGGCAGGTGGAGTTTCTCAGGCAACAGCTCATCTGGCTCCTCTCCTGTAGGGTTAAAAGGCAAGGAACCATTTTCTAGCCTGACTTTCACCCCTCCCATGAGAAGTTTACCATGTACTTACTTTTCCTTCTTCCCGATCAGGGAATCATGGAATGACTCTTTAAGAGAACTTAAAGGTCACCTGGTTCCAACCCCCCTGCCATGGTCAGGAATCCTTCCAGTAGACCAGGCTATTCAGAGCCCCATCCAGCCTGGTCTTAAACACCTCCAGGGATGGGAAATTCACAATATCTCTGGCAACTTGTGCCAGTGCCTCACCACCCTCACAGGAAAGACTTTCTTCCTAGTATCTAACCTAAACCTGCCCTGCTTCAGCTTAAGGCCATTCCTGATACCAGTAATCCCAACCCACACTCTGACGTATCTTTCCAGAGACCAAGGTGGATACTATAAAGTTAGATAAACTCAGTAATGCTTCCCCACCTTTTGATTTTTTTTCTTATAATTTCTAATAAAAACTAAAACAAAGCATTAGATAAAAGACAAAGTTGGTGTCCTGTTCTCCCCTTCTCTCCTCCACTGGAGACTTGGCATCCTTACTTTCTTTGTCTTTATTTCCATAAAATGGAAACCAATCTGGCTTTTAAATATGCACTGCTTTAAACACAATCACTTAATCTGCTCTCTGGAAAACAGATGGTAAATGTACTGTCACCTCTATGTCTTTTGTAAACTGATTGATCTTTTCTCTATTTCATGTGCAGTCCTTCTGAGGTGCTGGTGATGGGGCCACGGTCAAGTACCAGAAGAGTGGGCCACATCTGGCCCCCTGGGGTCTGAGCCTTCCAGCCAAAAAGCAGAAGCGGATAAAAGAAATGATTTATGGCAAAAGGGCTAGATTTGTGTTTTCTGTGATTTCTCATACGTGTTCAGACAAGCCGAGGTCTTTTTTTTTTAATTGATTATAACTTAAATCAACCAGACAAAGGCTGTTTGAAGTCATCCAAGTACATGGTACAAAAACTCTTCTGCCCTCTAGTGCTGTGAAGCTGTGTGATATCTTACATGCACTGATCGATTTTTGGGAGGGGAAGATATGTAGCATTGCAACCCACAATTTCAGCCACTTCTATCACTGCCAAAAGGAAGGGAGGGGAGTTTAAGAGGTACTTAATAATTTTTGTGTATGAACTTGAGAGAAATATGATCTTAATATCTGAAACAAAAACAAAAGCTACTGAAAAAGTCTTGAAACAGATAAATTGTGCAGCATCTTGTTAAAGGCACTTTGGGATAAATTGGAAATTCTACCACTCAATCAAAGAGAGAAAAATCTGAAACAACATCACTGATGGGGAATGTTATGCCATAAGTGAGATGTGTTGTCAAAGCTTCTTTTAAGTAATGTTTGCAGTTGTGTGGTGAATGCCAGTGGGGCATTACTGCTCTCTTCCCTCCTGCCTTTGAGGGTCTGGGATTTGGAGGAGATGTGCAGAACAGTCTCACCATCTCGGGGGCATCAGAGTATGCTGGCAGAAAGGGAAAAGATCATATTAAATGGCACCATTAAAGCTCACGGCTCTATCTTTACTAGTTTAATCTCATAAATTAATCCACATCCTCCTAGAATAAGTCTTCAAAGAGAAAGAGGTAATTGGATATAAATACTCTCTTACCAAACCCTGAATTACAGTGATACAGCAGCAGGCAGCTTTGGGCACTTTGATCTCTTTGCATGATTTTCATTCCCTTTTAAGCCTTAGTCTTGGGCTTTATTGTTTCATTACTTTTCCACTGCCAGCTTCTCTCTCTGCTTACTGGTTTTTCCTCTAGCCACTCCCTGCGGCCCTTCCTGAAGAGACTCGGCCTTCACCCCTAAATATTCTTTGCTAGCTGTTCTTCTCCTTGTGCTTTCCCTGCAATGAAGCCAGATGAAATATTTGTGCCCATGTGTACATATAAAACCCTGCCAAGACTCTGATGTGTGGGGCCAACTGCTGCTTAGTGCATTTCTAATAACCTGCACCCCCATGGCGCAGCTTCTGCTGAGTGGGAGCCGTGTAAACTCCTACTCACACAATACACCATGGAGATAAAACCCTTTGTCTTCTCCAAGTGGAACTGACATGTTTTCATCACTCTTTTGATCACCTCGAGTCTCTTAATACACTCTGAACCCTGTCTTGCCTCTTTGCTGTCACATTAGATTGATAGCTGCTTGAGACAGCAACTGCATTTTGAATTAAGTCTGGCAAAACAGGGCCCTTGCCCTGATTCAGTGAGTTGCACCTTAGGCGTGACAGCAAGATGGATATGTCCAAGGAATTCCTGCTACCTGAAAATGAAAGGCTGACAAGGAAACTGAGGCTCAGGCTGAGAGTCATCTGGGTCCATCACAAACAGTGTGACTTTGCACACCCCTTGGGTGCAACTTTTAAGCAGACTGCTGAAGTCCACAAGGTGCTTGGTGCCCACAGGGTAAGGGGTGGGACTGCCATTGCCGGGGCTTTTCCCAGTAGACAGTGGTCTTCCACATGGAACATTTAGATTCAAGGAAGAGATTTGAAATAGATGAGATTTGAGGTCAGTAGCCTTGAGTAAGTCTTGAATAAGAACAGCAAATGCTATTCTAAAAGCTCCTGAAAATATTTTCCTTGGTATCTGCTGCCAATTCCAAATATAATAAGTAATTCTAGAGTACTTGCCAAAAATTCCTAAAGATCTGAATCAGAATAAATACTAGTTTTTATATGAAGTTGTTTGCTACAACAGCAGAAAACTGACTTTGCTGATGAAGGAACACTTTCTAGTCCTGACTTTGTGTAAACAGAAAAAATAAGAGTGTATTCTTTCATTTTAGTGTTGGCCCATATGTCTTGGTAACTCCAAATGAAACCAGAAGAAAACAGTTGAAGCAAAGTAAGTTGAGTTGTCTAATATCATAATGCATTATTTCTACTTGAATAACTTTAGGGTTTTAGCATTTTATTGCTCTTGCAATTTTCATCCTCATTTTTACAATGCTTTTATATGTGCAGCTGTGACAGTAATGCCAGTGCTATGAGCATTCTCCATGATCATGTAGCTTTTCTTAATATTGGCTCATCATCTGGCTCCACTTCATGCCGAATAAATCTTGTTCAGAAGGATTTTGGTAATTTCAGTGCAGGAGCTGTTCAAGATGGCTTCTACAGGACTATGCTGGAGCTAGCTCTATCCAACTTTTACAGGATTGAATGCATATTGGGGAACTTTGAACATACTCAGGGTTAGGAGGAGAAAAGACAAAAGTATAAATAAGAAATATTTTTGAAAATACTCCCATGTGGAAACAAAAGCAACTGCAGATGCTGTTGGTTCTCGAACATGCAATTTAAAGATTGTAGGTGGGTCTTTTACTGAAGCTAGTAAAAGTCATTTTATATGAAAGCATTTATGGATATATGTTCACTTTTGCTTGGCTTTGAGTCTTGCTGGTGAAACTAGCTAAGCAGGGACACCCTGAATCTCTACCAGAAAGATCAGCAAAATCTCTACCAGCAAGAGTCAATTGTGAAATAAATTCTGTATACAGAGGTGACTGACTGAGCACAGCAGTCCTATGCACCTGGGTATTGATTTATGCAAGCCACGAAAGCTGAAGGAGTGTGAGCCAGCACTTGTCATGTCTTGAGTCAACAGTGCAATTAAATCTTTTCTTCTCAAACACTGTGAATTTGGCTGAAATGCTTTGCCAGCAGGCTGGTAGGGGTTGGGTTTCCTTTGGTTACGAGAAAGAAAATGAACTTTTCATGAATGAAACTATAATCTTTTTGAAGGAAGTATAGCAGCAGATCATCTTCAACCTGACTGTGATGTTAACAGCAAAGGTGCTGCTGCTCTAATAAAGATCTGTTTTCACTTTGTGGTGCCAGTGTGAGAGGTCTGAAGCTTGTCAAGTATTTGTGTCTTGGATGCTGGCAAAAATAAGGCCTCACTGAGTTCAGTCTCCACTTAAATGCTTGTTTTAAAGGTGAAATAAAAAGTTGTTCTTTGTCTCTTGGGTCTCTTTAGAAGCTTACCCAAAGACTGGCTTTATCCTCTTAGCGGAGGGCTGGTGTTAGCCTCCAATAACCATAGCCAGCCATTAGGATATATGGTAAGAGTCAAATAAGCTCCTAGAGCAACAGAAGTGCCAGTGTAAAACACAGCACCTCTTTCCATAGGCTTTGTTGGCCTTGCTATTGAAAGGAATTGTTGTGTTTTTTCCTCTGTCAGTTGACAAAGAGAGAAGTTAAATCAGCCATCCTAGCAGAGCATATGGCTGCACCCTGTCTGTATTGACTTCCACTGACTGCAGCGGGAGCTTGCTGCCCATCTCACATGTGGGTGCCTGTGTTGAAGTGTCTTAATTTGAAGCTGATTCATGGATTCCTCCTGTTTTTATTTAGGGAGCATGTGGTTGGGAGGGAAAATTACTTTTCATTTCCCTGCTGGGGAGCATTACACCGCAAGGATTTCCCTCCATGCAGCAGTAACATCTTCATTGTAACAACTTCTTCTTTACCTGCAGGAGTAAATACTGTGGCACTTACCTATAGGTTCCCAGGGGTTAAAAAGCAGTCTATTAGCAGTCTCCTAGGTGGTTTTGGCTTTACTTTTGGGGTTGAGTCCTAGGGTTCCTCACCATTACAGTCTCAAGTTAGGGAAAATGTTTGCCTTATTAGCTGATCATTGCAGTGACTGTGTAACCTCTTGTGGGGGTGTTTGCACCCCTTGAGAACAAGTTTGGTCCTAGATGGTCTTCAGGATTACATGCAGTCAGCAGTAATGGCTGCTTTTTAGTATTCGTCTAACTTCTGTATATTTATTTCTTTTTATACCTGCTCAGTTGCTAAGAAAGAGCTCGATGACCTGGAGCAATGGAAGAAAGAACACAAGCCAGGGCCAATTACACTGGTGCCACAGAGACTGGGTAAGACATGTAAATCAGCAATTGAGAATTTAAAAATTTAATTTTCTAAGACATGAGACATTTTTCACTTTTTCTCTCTACTTATTAAAGAGATTCAGTGTCAATAAGGACTGACATGAGCCTACTGTATGTGCTCTGTGCTTCTTGATGATCATGGCAAGGAAGATGTTTCTGAAACAAAACAGCACAGATTGTCACTCAAGAAATCTGTCAAGATCAGAGTAGAAAATCTGTACTAACATTTGGGGAAAACAGGTGGATTAACCCTCCTGCTGTTTACACTGTCTGTGGTTGACGTCTCTGAGGGGGCACACACTTGTCATTAGTGTGCAGATGGACAGCATATTGGAGACCCTCCAGTTACCCATAAGAAAGCTCCTCTGTGTTATTATGTGTGCTTTCCTGGCTGCTGGCTCTTGAAGAGGTGAAAGTGATCCCTGCAGCTTCAATCCAGCAGTATTTGCAGGCTAAATGTGTGTGAAACCCTGTATTA
This sequence comes from Hylia prasina, assembly GCA_013397195.1. NCBI lineage: Eukaryota > Metazoa > Chordata > Aves > Passeriformes > Sylviidae > Hylia > Hylia prasina. The sequence goes on along the minus strand of VYXD01001220.1, from coordinate 767,399 downwards.
CCAATTTTATAAAGATAAAAACAGACAAGTAAATGAAAAACAGGGTAAAAATCTGCAAGAACTTAAGAGACCCTGAACACAACTAATGTGTTTGCTAAGATAACCAAGGTATTTTCTGGATGGGTGAGGGAAAGTGAAAGAGATATCTTGAATTGCAACCACTATGAAGTATTGAATTTAGTGGCATTTCAGACTTAGTTTAAAAACGTTTTAGAAAACAAGAGCTGCCCTTCCTTGCCTTGGCTGTTGTAGGAGAATTTGGGTTGCACAGTGCAGGATGTGGCCTGCTTTGACCTGCAAATTAAGTTCTTTCTCTGCCAGGCTACACAAGATCAGTTTGTGGCGGCATACAGTGCATAAAAATAGACAGCAGGTGGGAGACAGAGGAATTGAACTGACTCCAACCCAGAGCTGATTTTTGCCTCAAGGTGATCCTGGTCCCACATGTTCTGCCCTGCAGCTGAGTTGCAGTTGTTTGCAGTGGTGGCAATGCCCTGTATTGCCACCATCATGTGCAGTTGTGTGGCCAGACACAGTCTTTGTGAGTTCAGATTTAGCATCTGCTTCTTGCTTGTGAAGGTATACTAAAGAGATACTTCTCTCACAAGAAGACCATAGAGCTTTTTGCTGAAGAAAGTGAAATCTGGAAAAAGAAATTTGGCATGTTTGGTGTGTGCATGCTGGCTGCCTGACTTAGGGTGTCCCTACAAGCTGCATGACTGAATGTCAGGAGTCAACTTTTGGCCCCACTGCGTTTGAAATCCTTCTTGGCAAAAAAGCAACTTAAGAGGAAAAAAAAATAAAGTAAGAAAATATGATGTTATTAGTTACTCTCTAGCTGCCACATAGACTCCTGAGACCAAGACACAGGCACTGTGTTCAGTGCCTCTGAAAAGAACTCAGGTGCAAAGATTATTAGAACATATCATTCCCATAGGAACAAATTTGGAGCTAAAATGGCTTCTCTAATTTCACCACTGTAGGTACTCATTAAGGGAAAAAAATATCATGTGATATTTTCTCAGAGTGATTTTAAGGGACTACACATCTGGTCCAAATCACTAAATAAAATCTCTAAATAAAGTTGGTTTCTTAAAGGTGAAGTTTTTTAGCACTTGTTCTTTCCATAGGGCAATAAGTATTCTGGATGTCAATTCTCTAATATTTGACTGGAAAACTTGCAGGCATCACGGAGAGGGGAGAGCGCTGAAGCATGCAAGTTCCACTCTCCTCTGTAAGCAACGAGTGGAGCAACAAATCATGCCTGATAAATGCAACAGTCTCTTTTCTGGTATTACATATGATCACAACACCCCCTGACTTCAGTGAAGCATTTGACACGTTACGACTTGAATTAATCAAATCTGGCTCAAAGGCTATGGGCAATTTCTAATAATGATCAGAAAAATGTTTGTTCTGAGATGATGTCCATCAGTACCGGCAGAAAACTACAGTGCACAAAAGAAATTTTGCCAATGAAAGGCTAAAAAAAGAGAAAGATTAGGCATCAAAGAGGTTTCAAAACCTGTTTAACAGCAGTTTTATTTTCTAGACCTGAGGAAGAGACATTCTACTATGCCAGCTGTATGCTTATTGCTACTTTAAGCTTATTGCTTGTATGCTGTATCACCACTCTCCCTTGAGAACTTACCTTAGGGAGTTATTTGTGTCCATGGAAATGTTGCCACACTTAGGGAATTGATCTCCCATTCACTGAATGTCACAAAAGCTCCTAAAGATTAATTCCCTTCCATTAGCAAGTGGAGAGAGCTACCTTTAGACAAGAGGGATCCCTGCTGAAACGTCTCATATAGTTGTCTTACACTTCACAGAATGGTTTGGGTGTGAAGGAAACTTAAGTATCATTTAGTTTTAACTGCCCTGCCAGGGGTAGGGACCCCTTCCACTAGACCAGGTTGCTCAAAGTGCAGTCCAGCTTGGCCTTGAATGCTTCCAGAGATGGGACATCTACAGCTTCTCTGGGCAATCTGTGCAAGTGCCTCAGCACCTCATAGTGAAACATTTCTTTATTATATTCAATCTGAATCTCTCCTCTTTCAGTTTAAATCCATTCCTCCTTGTCCTACTACTATATGCTCTTGCAAAAATTCCCTCTCCATCTCTCAGTAAGCCCCTTCAGGTACAGAAAGGCTGCTAGGGGGTCTCCCTGGAGCCTTCACCTCTCCTGGGGGAACGATCCTGGCTCTCTCAGACTGTCTGCGCAGGAGAGGTGCTCTTTAGCCCTCTGATCATCTTTGAGGCCCTCCTATGGACTCAATCCAGCAGGTTCATGTCTTTGTTATACTGGGGACTCCAGAGCTGGATACAGCACCACAGGTGGGGTCTCACCAGAGCGGAACAGAGGGGCAGAATCACATTCCCTCAACTGGCTGCCCACACTGATTTTGACACAGCCCAGGATATCCCACACCTAAGCTAGAACAGATTAGACTGGTGCAGCTGCTTCTGGGGTCTCACCAGTCATATAGAGGGGAATTTCTCATGAAAGTAATAAATTGGGAAAATACAGTCCCCATCCTTAAAATGGAGTGAGGCCTGATGTTATTTTTTGCAACAACTGAGTGGAATAAATTATTTCGTTTCCTACAGCAAGAAAATACTTTGGAAAATAGAGCAAAATAATAGAATCAAAGTCACTCCATCCATCCCTTAAAACCTAGTATCACATTCACTGTGTGGTTAGTTTTTTTGTTTGTGGAGCTTTTATTTCTTTTTATTGAAGGCTGAACATTATGGTCAGAGCTTTAGATGTTCACAAAAGAGAGTACATGGCTTTGGAAAAGGACATCTTCTACTACCTGGAAATGAATGTGAGGTCTGTGGGAAAAGGCTTTTACTTCCACTTCAGTAAGGGGATTCTTCCTTCAGCCCCAAGACATTACTTAGAAAATACTAAAATTATAGCATCCCATTAGAGATGGCAGAGTCCAAGATCCTAGATTTGTTAAAACAAAAGAGGTAAACAGTAAAAGAGAAACTTTTTAGCAATAAAATGACTGTATGTGTCTGAGAAACAGAGCAAAGGTAGGGATAGCTTGATGTGAAAATGATAACTCCCCTGCAAAGCATGACTGATTTTCTGAAAATGGAATAGTTCCTCAGTAAACTGATGATATATTGTAGGGCCATATTTATTGGTAGAGTGGATGATACAGTGGGTGCTCTGCAAATAATAGACAAGTGCTTTTGATGGATGAGAACAATGATCAAAAAGGTCCCCTATCTGTTCTCTTTAATGTCAGACAGCTACTGTAATTATGAAAAATTTCTTGTATCTGCATACATCCAGTCTGTTATATTGCTGTATATAACTGGCATTTGCAGTTAAAATGCTCATACAAAGTGTCATTTATATTTCTGGGTTTTTTTAAGGTGGAAACAAATCAGAGGCTCAAGTAAGACAAAAACAGCAAATGATCCTCATGCAATCTAAATACCAGAAAAAGGTCAGTAAGAATAAATGTGTTTGTTGATTTTTAGAACTCAAAAGAAAGCTTTTCCTGTACTGTTTCGTATGGCTATAAAATGAACTCACAGCTGCTTGACAGGAGAAAATCATGAAACCTGAAGGAAGCAGCAGGAAATCTGAAGCTAATGTTCTGCACCAAAGAAAATGAGAAATCTTTCCATAAATATGTAGCAATCTGTATCACAGATGATACCTCAAATAAAAACCAGAACAGTTGTAAAGCCACTTAAATGCCATGCTGTATCTTCTGTCGTGTTGCTTACGCTTGGACTAATTGATCAATGTAGCTCCCTGTCCCGTGCTTATGTGGAAATTTTGTTCCTGTTACAAGAGGTATAAATGCTTGTAAGTTATCAATCAGCTGTGTGAGTCCTTGCATGGATGCTCATTTATCAGTCCTAGATTTCTCAGCCTTCTTAAAGCCAATATTGGAGTAGCTGCTGCACAGCCTGCATTATTCAGTGTCTTGTTTTAAGGGAAAAAATAATCCAGAAACTTTCCTCTAACACACTTTATATTTGAAAGATGTGCACTATAGGAGTCAAGTTACCTTATGTGTTCCTTGTATACATAAATATATAAAATAACTTCCTATGTTTATGTCACGCAGCAAAAGAGAGAAGAGTATGTAAAAGCAAAAAAGGCAGCTGAAGAAGCTGAAATCTTGAAAAAGAAAGCAATTCAGAGAGAAAAGGTAAATCTAATTACTGCAGACTTGAAGCCATATAACAGTTCATGTCTCAATGCTTGATTCTGCTGAACTACATGGAGCTGGCTAATTAAATTAAGTGGTAGCCCTGGATGGTATCGAGGAATGAGGAAATGTAGTCCTCCTCCTCTTTGTAGCTGACTGAAGGATGCATGCCTGGGGTTTCTGGAGGCTTGAGTGTTCCTTTGGCTCATCAAAAACTCCAGCCTTCCAGTTGCATCTATCTGGCAGAGTTAGCAGAAAGGGAGAACAAAAAGGTCAGGAGTAACATTGTGTGCAGGTTATATGGTTCACTTTGGCACATGCTCCCTCTCTAAGATTGGATTGTAGCAGTTGGCACAAAGATCTTATAGAAATCCATAATTGCCTTTGCACATGGGAAGAATACTACAAAATCCAGCCTGTCAGGATGGAAAAGATATCCAAATCATGGAAAGGTCAGTGTAGTCTACCTGCATTGTGCTGAGATCATCCTGAAATTCAACTGCCCCTCCAGCCCTTCTACAACCTGCACACACAAGTGTCTTGCTAATAGGTCAGATCACTCTTCCTTCTAATATTTCCCATATATTGACACCAATCATAGCTCACTTTCAAATTTTCTTTTATTATTTTGAATTTGCTTGCTTTCTCTAGTTATTCTCACAAAGCATCTTCTTGTCCTCTGTGCTGCACAACCCTTTGTAAAAGTTCATTTGTGTCTCCTTGGTGGCAACCAAGTAGTACTTGCTTGAGAATGCAGTGTGGAATTTAAATGAAAAATGAAAGGAGAGGGAGCATGATACTGATGTGCTCATTAACAAGGAGAGAAAGGGAGATTTCAGGTTTGCAGGTTTTGTCTCCACAACAGTAAAAGTGATTTTCTGTGCAGAAACTGAATGTTGAGAGTTAATTAAAAAGTCATCGATACTGGTTGGTGTACAAGGGCATGCATAAACAAAAATAACTGTAAATGCCTCTGTTCCTGGTCTCTCAGTGGTTAATATTATACTTTGGGCATAAGCCCATAAACAAGATTGCACAGGGACAATAAATATTATCACCTGAAAATGTTACCATCTCATGTATAGCTACAAATGCAGTTATGATAGCAGTGGAAGAGAGTGGATTAATTATTTAATATATGTTGTTTGCCCATGGGCATTGGACAAGAAAAATGTTACAAGACTGCTATAATTTCTAGTTACACCTGAAATATATTGATGTATAAGGTTTGTTTTCATGCTCTTTAATTTCCTTACCTTCCCTCCCACAGATTATAAAATCTTTATACATGTTGTAGATAGTAAAACTGCCAGTATCTGTTTTTTCTGAAGGAGGATGCAACATCGCAGCAAACATCTTTTCCAGACTGTTCAATTTGACTAAATAAACATATACCCACAAAGCAATCAGACAAAACAGAGGTGCGTGAAAGGGATGTCTTAGTTTGAATTTGTTTATTCAGATTGTCTTCCACAATAGTGATTCAGCTGATGGAAACTTCTTCTCGGAAGATGATTAGGTATTAAAAATTCAACTTTGTGTTTAAGAAGAGCATGCAGAAAAGCCACTGGAAAGTGTCAATTTGGCTCTCTCACCCTGTCTATAGATGAAAGGCTCCCAAGGCCTGAGAATGACACAGATCCTACTGGTGCTGTACAACCAGCGTTGGGCTCTGTTTACCAAAGGAAAGGAGCTTTTAATTCGAAGTGATGGATTTGTATTCAACTGCACCTGTAGGGCATTGGCTGAGAGCATGTCTTTCTGCAAGTTCACAGGCCGTCTTTTCTTGCTGGCAAGCCCTTCTTTTGCTCAAGGTTATTATTCATTCAATAAAAACCAAATTGTTTGACAGTCTGAGAGGAGATAATAGCTAGCCAGCTTTATCAGCAGGAGCCCTGGAACTTTCACAGCTGGAAAGCTTCTTTGCCAACAGACATGAATGGTGAAGCCCTACAGACTAATGTGCGATGACTAGAACGGGTGCTGACACTCAGCTCAGTTCTTCCTTGATTGTAAGGATGATGTACTGTAAGCCAGTGCTGCTTGTGAATTTAGGATCTGTTTATGTTACTGTTTTAATGCTGGTTCTGCAGAGAAAAGCAGCATCCCCTTTCCATTATCTTTGTGGACAAGTGAAAATTGTGTCTGCCAAAGCAGTACCCAAATATGGAAGGTCTGCCTTACTATCTGTACGAGTCCACCTGCCTGTCTCTGTCACTCTTTAATTAACTGTGGGATTATTAGCTGCTGGAAGACCAGCTTGGCATCTACCTCGTCTCTCCCCAGCTTCCAGAGAGAGGAAAGATTCTTTATTCTGTGCTCCACAGGGCGGGCTTCACACCACCTGTGTGAACAAATACTCAGGTCTCCAGAGCAGTTCATGACAAGCAGCTTGTCCTGGGACTGTTGGGGTTTGTTCATGGGGTAACCATGGGCTGCTTGAGTTTGGGCATTCAAAAGTAATGATCTGAGTGCTCAGTGAGATAATTTGGAAAAATTTTGTAACATGAGCAAGGAATTCCCTTTTTCTGTATTTTTCCCTGATGCTGAGATGTGTGTCTAATCTGCAGAAAGTGCTGAAGTAAATGAGAGGTAGTTTTTTTATTATTTGCCCATTAGTAGTAGATGGCTTGAACGGGTATCTTTTTGCAGCCCTTCACATCACATGTTTGACCAGACTGGATCATAATTTCCTTTGTGTCTCTTGGGTGAAAGGACTGTCAAAGTTTCCCCAAAAATAAGCAAGTACTTGATACTTGACTTCTTTTCGCATTTGTGTTGTACGTAAAATTGGATTACTTCAGGGCATATTTCTGTTTCCTGTCACTGAATTTCTATTGCTGTTACTCTGCCTTTAGCCTTTTTTTGTATAGTTTAGGTCTTGACTGAATATTAGAAGAGTCAAACAATTTCAAGTGAAAAGGCTCAGTGTAATTCTACTGCATGCAATGTTTTTTTCTCTTGCATTATGCAGTAAACAGTCCTGCCATCTTCAGAAACTCCCTTATTTAGGATAAGCTGTAATTTCATTTTATTCTTTATCAAATCATGTGCTCTTTAATTTTACTGTGTTAATCAGCATGAGAGGCCTTTTTTTCAGGAATTTGTTAAAACTGGGCACTTTACAGACCTTCTGCTAACATTTTTCAACATGTTTACCTTCAATATCACAGCTGTTCCACTCTTGGCTTTTTGAACATGGTGCCAAATGTGGAGTGCTTTGGCAATGTCTATTGATAGATTGTCGTTAGTTAGAGAATGTCTCCATCCTGTCGCCTGTCACTTGGATGCATCCTTAAGCAGGTGTCCTAGGGCAAACTTACAGAGTAAAAAATAGTCATGCCAGCCACAAATGAGTAATTTTAAGATGCTGGAGTTTTCTTCAGGTACCATTCAGGTGGTAGAATAGCTGCAGGATATTCCTTTATTTTTTCATCTAGTGGGAGACAGGGTTGATACCAAAGGTTTGTATTTATCAAAGTTAATATCGCTGTTCTCTAGATGTCACTAGCTGGGAGATAGACCACAACAAGTCCTGTGAGCTTTGGATTTTTTTTGAACTTTTTGAATTTCTTTTTTTGAACTTCCAGGAGCCTTGCAATTTGACAGTGGATCCCACGTCCAATGCCTTTTCAGAGGTGAAGGCTTCAGCTTGCAGTACTGGGTGGTATGGGGGGCAGCCTGGGAGCTATGAGGGTATCAGCATCACCTTTGACAATAACATGAGTCATAAGATTTCTTTCCTGCCTCTTTCCTTTCTTTTCCTGTATTCTGTGAAGCTTCACAAATGAGTGGGAGGTTTTTTTTTCTAAAACATCATCTCTGTCTAGGTTAGGAGCAAACAATATATCCTCTGAATACTCTAAAATCACCCATACTTTGTAGTGATGCTCCTTACTACAGTTTAGTTAAATTTTTGAATTGCATCAGTTCTATACGTTCTATCACTGTCTCTGCATGGCAAATGAGTAAACAACAGGACACCTTATTCAGAGATTTGCCTTTCTCCTTTTGTTTAGCTCTCACTGCCTTTTTCCAAATAACAGCTTCTAAGTCTTTTGCCTTCCAGCAGTTTATATCATCACACAACATAGTGGCTCTTTTCCTATCTGCAGACATCTGAAAGTATTTTTCTTCTTAATCCAATGCATGCAAAGGAGGAATTTGCACTTGTTTTGCAAATCGCTTTCAGAGAGTCATTCTTTATCCAATTAAAAAATATGCATTCTGAAATTGCTAAAGGCAAAGTAATTGAGTAACTGCCAGTAGAATTGTAATTTTTCTGAAATGTTTTTCATTGCAGGACAGGAAGAAGATTATGGGACTGAGGGTTTCAGCCCTGTTCTTAACACCCCTTACCCCTTTACACGTTTCCCCCTCCTTGTTCTCCCTGTCCTTGCACAGTACTTCAGTTCAGACAGTGTTCTCTCCCTCATTTGGGGCTTTGGCCACAGGGGCCATTATCACCTACACGTCCCTTCTCATCTCTGCAAGGTATTGTCTGAAATTTCCAGGGCACTTTGTTCAGAGCAATGTCTGGTTGCTGGGTTACCAAGCAATTACCTTTTTTCATTTTGAGGATGGGCAATGAGCAGAGTGACAGTTCGAGGCTGTATTTTGCTCCACATGCGAGCTGTTGTGATCATTTCCTGGGAGCTCTTACTGGAGCATCCCCCCACCAACTGCAGCGTGGGAGTTCAAAATATAGTGGGCTAAAATCTCAGGTTGGCTCTTCTAATTTGTACTTTTCATACACTGAACTGCCTTTTAACTGCTCTTCCCACTGGACCTAACTGCATCCTGTGAGCCAAAACAAAAATTTGGCTGGCCTCTTTTTCATTGGAATTTAGCTTGAACTGCATATTGCTGCTGTTGCAGCAAGTTCTCTAGTTTTTACTTTATTTTAATATTTTATTCTACTTGAATTTGGGATTTGGGCATCTTAGATGATACCTCCATTGGAAATTATGCGCAATTATATTAAAGGACTTAATCATTTGTGCAGTATCCAGATTTACAGAGGGGTTTTATGTGTCAAGGATTTGGTTGGCTCTTGCGCTAGGTATGGTATGTGAGGCAGAAGAATGCTGGTTAAGGACAAATGTCTCCCACTTTCATCCATCTTAGCATGTATTAATTACACTGGCCAATACCTAACACTCCTGCAGGTCAGGTCTGTGAGCTACATGTACTCACATCACTGCACTGTCAGTGCCACAGGACTGTCATCTGTTTTGGTGCAGGGGTTTACGTCTTCCACCTTCTTGCAAGGACCAAGGCTGCACCAGTTGCACCCCAAGATATCCCCCAGCAGGGCTGTGACATGATGGCTGTGAAGGCTCACAAGGCCTTTTGGGTAGATGGACACGAGGAGCACTGGGTCATTTTCTAATTTAAACAGGTTTCTTGACTAGGACATGCTTGTTCGTGAGTGAGTACCTTTTAATTTGAGATTGGGTCACTTCTGTACCCAACTGCTATAGATCTTTTAAAAAATGAAAATATTGAAATATTGCAATTGAAATAATTGATGTTTGTTTTTGGTTTTTTCAAAACCTCAAGTGTTTTTTCCTGGTTTTAATCATCTAGGCAGAGAGACTTGAAGCTAAAAAAAGACAAGAAGAAATGCAAAGAAGAGAGATGCTTCTTGAAGAGCAAAAGTAGTAAGTAAAATTTGAAACCTATTACCTAAAATTCCTTATCTATTTGTCCTTCTGTTCTGTTTGTTTGGGTTTTTAATTATTATTTAATATTATCTTATTTATTTGCATTTTTTCCTGGTTTGAGCCTCAGGAAAGATTTGGCTTCTGTTGCTATTTTTTTCAATTTTTGACTTGAAACTTTTGACTTCAAGACAATGGGCACAAAGTGAACCACAGGAGGTTCCTGCTGAACACCCTTTTACTCTGAGAACAGCTGAACATGAGCACAGGTTACCCACGCAGGTTGTGGATTCTCTCTCTGTCATTGAACATATTCAAAAGTTCTGGGCAGCTGTCTCAAGGTGGCTCCACTTGAGCAGAGGGTAGGACAAGATGACATTCAGAGGTCCCTTCCAACCTCAATGATTTTATGATTCTGTGAAATAGTCAAGCCCCCTCCACACCTTATTGTGTGAGAAATTTTGTCCTGTAGATCTCTCTTAGTTTCCTAAAACATACACTTTGAAATGAAAGTTGTGAATTATAAAATGACTTTGTGCTTTCGTTCTCTGAATCAATATGTAATCATTCAATCCAAGACTAATTATCAAAACAAAATCTAAATTACATCTCCACCCATTTATTTTGTTGATTAGTAAAGAAGTCTAACCCACATGTAAATAATGAGGACTTCCTCTATTTAGCATAGTCCTACTTAAATGTGGAGATCTGTTGTAAAGACCTATTTCCCAAGAATACCTCCTTAATGTCAGATTTAGATACTGCCTAAGTCCTGATATAATTAATTCCATTGGCAGTGAAATTCCTACCTTGCCCATTCACTCTACCCCATTTATTTGTTTTTAACTGATCCAAACTGATTCTATCACATAATTAACACACAATGCTGTTTAGTCACCTTTACCTTTTTTATCTTTGGCTTCTGAAATTACTCACCTGTATTCTTAGTCTGATTGATTGCTTTACCCTCCTCTGTGACCTTTAAAGAAGTCACTTTTGTCCCATGCTAGTGGCTTCAGTTCCTTTATAATTTGCCCAGAGTCTGTTCTCTAAGGTATAGACACTTTAGTGCTTCGTCACTGATTCCAGCTTTTCTTGTATTTTTTCCTTTTATTTCTTCCCATTTGGCTTTAGGCATAGCTCTTTCCCTTAATATGTTGCCAGTATTTGTCTGTAGATACTGGTGTTTGGCTTGCTGTTTATCATGGTGTGGATGCCTACACACACACACCTTGATTCCTCAGTAATTCTGAAGACTGCCCAACTTTAGATCTCTGCCTGTTTCTGATAGACTAGACACTTTGATTTTCTTTGAGCCTAAATCAACAACAGACACATCAGAGCTGTGCAGTACAAGGTCCTCAGTTATGGACCTTGCTTTTCCTCAGGGGGTTGTCAGGGTTCTTGTTTTCCCATTTAATCTGATTTTTTATCTTAAGGCATATTCAGTTGTGAATGACACATATATCTTCCCTGTCTGTACCTTTTTTTGCTTAGTCTGAAATGAATTCTGCAACTTAGTGCTCTTTTCCATTAAAAGTAAAATTTGTTTTGCAAATGCAGGCCCAAACCCTCTGAAACACAGGAAAACAGGAAATGGCCACAAGTGAAAAATTCCTTCACCAAAAGGGTGGCCAAGCATTGGAACAGGCATTCCAGGGAAGTGGTCAAGTCACCATCCCTGGTGGTATTTAAAACCATGGATGTGCAATGCTTAGGGAAGTGGTTGCGTGCAGAACTTGGCAGTGCTGTGTTAATTGTTGGACTTGATTGTAGAGATCTCTTCCAACACCAGTGATTCTGTGTAGGTAGCCAGGTAATCCCCAGGTGGTGCAGGAGCTCTGGCTGCCTGGGCACTGCCTGGCAGCCATTCTGTCCACTGATTAAGGAAAGCCTCGTGAGCATTCAGCTGGTGTCATCTGTGATGCAACTGAAAGTGAAGATGCACTCGTCACTAGAGTCTCACGCTCCATTGCTTCAGTTTAACTCAGAACATTATTTGTGTGTACTATGTACTGAACATATACCAAGAAGACCCTGTAGGTACTTCACCTGGAGGAAGTGAGCTGTCCAGTGAATGCAGTTTTGGTTAAGCAAAGCCCTCACATGTGGCAGTGTTAAGGACATTTGCCTGTCCAACCGTCCAGAGCCACTCTGTCAGTCACGCTCACACCACCGGAGCTGGGACTGAGGCCCCTCTGCAGCCACACCCCCAGGCTCACACAGTCATACCAGGTTCAAACCAGGTTTCCCTACCAGTTTAACCTCAGGTTTCCCATTGACATCCAGACACTTAAAATAATTTAATCATGGTGCAATAACCAAACAATAAAATAGCAGCTTGAGCTGATGTGTCCAAGGAGGCACCCTGAACAAAGGAACCCCTGGGCTTTTATCCCCTTGCAGTCTAAGGGAGGTGTGGGGGTTGTTGGTTCCTGTTGTCTCTCCCAATGTCCATTCCTCTGGCCAAGTGAGTACACCCCAGGCCCTTGGTTATGCAAAACGTTGGCAGTTCATGGCCTTTTACCTGGGGCTCAGGCTCCAGCCTCCCAGAGCTCAACCTGCAGCTGGACACTGAGCTACCTGCACAAGAGTTTATTCCTCAGCAGACAATGACACTAGTGCCTTCCCTGGTCTGAAGGAATTCTCTGGTGGGCACAGGAAGAGAAGGGTTTACCAATGGAGGTTGTTGAGGATGCATTGCTAAGAGATGTTGACACTAAGGAGCACAGCATCCAAGAGTAATGAAAAGCTTCTGTGTGACATTTCAGATTTTGTGAAGTAACTCCATTGAAGTACTGCTGGTTATTAGTGACAGGTTCAAATAGAAGTGCTTGGTATTTAGAGATGTGCTTTTGCCTACCATGCAAAAATAAGTGACTCATTACTTCTTTCCTCTAAGACCCTTCATCTGGGGGCAAAGAGAACAAATATGAGGTTGTGCCCCTTTCCTCACTGTCTCTGCTGGAGTATTTTGATCTCCTCTGCTTGCTGGGAATGGGGGGAAGGAAGGTCATGTGCTGCATATAAAGCAGTGACCTCTGCAAAGTCATGGCCTATAGAGCCATTTCAAAAGATAAGCTCCCTTGTTAGTCTGTCCTCTGTAAGATCTGTAGCTGCAACATCACAATTTTCCTGAGGAGATCAATGCCTACCAGCAGTCTCATTAACTGGGAAATCTTTTTAAAATTGATCACTACCTCCAGCTGTATGAGCCTCTAAGGGGTACAGCCCAATCAGTACTTCTCCTGCATGAAGTGCCGCTTCTATTTGATAAGGAAAGGCATTAAGACTCTCATGCCATTAACATGCTCTGACAATAAAGTATGATGCTGCCCAGAATTTTGTTTTTCTGATTAAATTCCTATCACTATTAAAAACAAGAATTTCTCGCTGAAATCCCCTTTCAGAGGGTCTAACATGAAGTGAGTGCTAAAAAGAAAGATTGTCTGTAACCTTGTGTGCTGTCTACAGAATACAGTTATTTCCTATCTCTTGAAAGCCTTGTTAGCTTTTTTGTGAACAACAGGTCCTTGAAAGTCAGCTGTATCTGTTACCACAGTTGCTTAAATATGTGTATGTGTCTTGTGAGGATGTAGTCTAGATAGACATGAGGACTGCCATGAAAAAGTCTGCAAGCCTCACGATTTTGGGATCAGCCCCTCCTCTGACCCTGGTGGACTCAGGCTTTGATCAGTGACTAAAATAAATAGAAAAAAAACCTCACAAGGTGTCTCCTGAAGTAGCTGTATATTAAAAGCCTTAAGAGCACACAGGAGCAGACTTTGGGGTGGAGAAGTTGCTGCATAGCAGGATTATTGTAGTTTTCACTGACAGAGGAGAAAAGTACATGTGGTGACAATGTTGCTGTGGTTCTGTCCCTGCAGACGCCAGATTTAGAAAATGGGGAGTATGTGTTGACTTTTTATCAGAAACTACTTACACATGAAATGGAGTCCTTCCTTCTGAGTCGTGGAATCCTGGATGCATTTTGCATTATTGGCCTGATTGTGTTTCTGTCAGAGTGCATTAAAAATTAATGGAGGCTGGCATAGGCCGTACTTTGAAATTGCTAATCCATGTGAGGGAAGAACTGAGTGCCCATCTTTCCAAAGGGAAACAAGGAACAGGACTATTTCAGGACATCCCTCTTTAGGGATGTCCTGAAAAGGACACCACAGTTGTCATTTAAACAGTAATGAGGATGGATATGTCATGACTAGCGGTTTTCAGAGTCTTGCTGTGCAGGCTGTGTGAATCTATGTCTGCACTGTAGGGTGCCTCACATGTGGTTTTAGCCCAGATCTCTAGTTGGATGCTTTTATTATATTTGTATTCGACTTTCTAGAAATTGTAGTGTTGGATGGGGTCCACTGTTTTTCTAATAGCCATCTACACTGTTTTCCTAATAGCCATCTACCTATTTATGTAATGGGAAAAGCAGCATGAAAAATAGGGTTACTTTCTAATAGTACATGGTGACTGTTGTGTCACTTTATCTTTCACTTTGCTACATATTCATGCCTCTGTTTTTGTGAAGGTAGTATTCCTGCAAAAATTCCTGGCACTGCTGCACTCGGGTACATGTGTGCACTCAATATATTCTGCTCAGAATTTGGAGCTGGAAACAGAATTTGCCAGAGTGTCTCTGAGTGCATATTCCAAACACAATGCAGGAGGTTCACCAAACCAAGCTGATATACACTTGCCTGCCAAAGCAGTTTTCTCAAAAGTGATAAAATGCAGGAGAATAAAACCTGCAAATTTTTATTTGTTTATCAATTCTTACAGGATAAATGCTAGTGTCCTTGCCAGATTTCAGTCCCCTCTGATGTGTGGTTCAAACAGCAGGCTGGCAACAAATTTTCCCCACAGAAGTGCAAGTGTAAACCTGACCAGACTTTTAATGCAAGTTGCTAAAGAGAATGAAAGAGGGCTCACACAAAAAGCATTTGCAGCCTTGAGAATCCTTTGTTTGCTTCTTTTCACCACAATTGTCTTCGTTTTGTTCATTTGCTCCTGATTATTTTAAGCATTGTCAATTATTTAGCTAACAGGCAGAAAACTAGGCTTTTATAGACATCCAAAGGGACTCTCTTGAGTGTAATAATGAAAGCAGTTTATTGAACGCCTGTGAGGTTGCTTTCTAATTGTGCGCATTAATCTGCCCATGCAAGCTGGCTGAAAATATAGAAGCAGATTGCACATGCAGATGGAGCACACAGAATGGAATGCAATAGACTTATACAAAACTGCATTTTCCTTAAAACTGGATTTATGCTTTTTACTTCAGATAATAAATGAAACTTATGTCTAAAATAACATCCAGGAATACTGGATGACTTGGTGGGAGGAACGAATAGCCGAGCTGTGTTATTTCATCCTGTCAGGGAAACAAAAAAAAGGGGTGGGTTGAGAGGATAGATTAGTTTTGAGTGTGGGTAGGAAATGATGAAAATAATTCTGCTGAGAAAGTTGCTTTTTATTTTCCTTTAAACAACTTATTTTTATACTTTCTTGAAGCCTTATACCTAAGATGAACTAGTGCCACATTTTTTGTTCTGTCCTCCAACTTAGTAACAGATGCTCAAGAACTTGCAGACAAGAAATCCTCCTAGCCAAAGATAGCAGTGTTTGATAACAATCATTAGGTTTGCCCAAGTCAGCTGCACTATGATCTTGCATTACTGCCAGTGAAGTCTGTGAATACTGTGTTAAGCTTGGTATGTGGCTACTGGGAGGACTTCTGTTGGAAAGCAGGTGGACTAAATATCCAGAGAATGGCCTTTCTTCATAGTCAAGGGCATTGCAGAAGAGCCATCAACATCATACATGAATTTGCTGTGTTAATAATTTAATGTAATTTTTTACCATATAGCCTCCAACAAAAGATGAGTCCCCCACCTACACACACTCCAGGAATGAACATTAGTTAATGTTGGGAATTTTGCACATGGCTGATGTTTGTTTGTTATTCTTACCCAAAAAGTGGACTCTGCCCTTCAACTCAGGGTAACAATTGAGGTACAAGAGAACCACGATCCCTGTGGAGTTGAAGGCATGTTTGTTGCTGACAGACAGAGATGTTTTTACTACCTTGCTGCTTGTCATGGTCCAGCTGTGGGAAACAGGGCAGTTGTTTATAGCCTTCTGAATTTATTTAAACTGAGTAAACTGGCTGTGGTACATCTCTGCAGAGAGGAGGGGTTGTGAGAGGAAGCATGTGTAACTGTGTACTAGCAAAAGCCATGTGTCTTTGGTGGGATTATTTTCACAGATGGTGTAATTGGCCCCCCAGCTTCACTCCCACTGTACCAAATTATTTTCAGTAGTGAAAGTCCCAACTACACCCCCCTTTGGAGTCTCTTTCTCCATCTTCCAACCAAGAAAGTATTGGAGAGCTCCTTCTATTTTAACATCTGGTTTTGTTAGCCCCCAGTACCAGCCAGCTTATTTTGGGGGTCGCAGCAAATGCCTGATCAAGATGCACATGGCAAAGCACAAGGCAGAGCTCTCACTGAGGAATGAACAAGGGCATCCATGAAAACACACCCACCATGGACCTTACTGAAATGAAGGGCAGCATTTCTTCTGGGGAGGTCTTTGTAGAGTTATGCAACTGGTCTTTGTTTCTGCAAAAGTTGAGGAAGATGTTGTGCTGAGCCAATTAAGTGTGTTGGAGTGGGAAGAAGTTGTAGATATACTTGCTGGTGCTGCAAAAAAATGTCTTGAATGAAATTTGGCATTGAGTTTTTTATTGTTGGTTTGTTTTCTTTTTTATTTTGAGAGGGCGAGTCCTGCTATTTTTAAAAATTAGCATGAAACTTCTGGGTAGATGTGTGAAACTAACCTTATATATGCATTATGCATGGCTCGTAGTTTTCCAGCTGAATTGGAAGGAAGTGGTGAAATGTCACTTTAGCGTTGCTTACAGGTAATTAACTTGGAAGCTGCTGAGTCCATGTCATTCAGCACTAAATGCTTCTTCTGTGGTCTTAGCGACTACTCAAGTTGTCTCCTCTTTGCAATGACTGTGATGATTTACCTGCTTTGGGGTCCTTTATTTTGATTTTTTATTACTATTTTTGAGTGGCTCTTAGCATACTTGTGCATGTTCACTAGAGCAGAATTGTAATGGTGGAGATCTGTCACCAAGATATTCATGAGCTGTCTTGTTTTCAGTAGTAGTAAGAATTGGCCATTATGTTTTACATATTGTTAAGAGAAAAAAATAGATTTATGATATATGCAAAAGTACTGTGCTGCCCTTTTTTTTTTTTTTCCAAATGTACTGGCATAAAAGTCAATATATTTCTTGGTGTACTGGCATTTCAATATCCATCAATTAAAGCAAAAGAATTAACTGCCACTGGTTCCATTGGGAAGAACTAATGAAGATTACAAGAAGCCTTTTTAATTAATGCATTTTTAATGTTAGTCTGTAAAACAGACTTAAAGCTGAGAACTTTATGTGTAGGCAGAAAAATTATTTTCTCTCTGCCTTTGTTCTGAGAGGAATACAGTCTCATATGAAAAGCTTAGGAAGTGGTGCTGTGCAACTCCTGGATGGCGGAAAATGCTGGGTTCTGAGTCCATATCCTCATTCATGTCCTAAGTATGAATCCTTTTCAAGACTTTTGTTATCCTTGTATGTGTGACAGTAGTTAAATGCAAATGACACACAAAATTGAAGACCTTATTCTGCAGAGGACTTTAGATCTTGGATCTCGCAATGAGATCGTTGTGGGTCTTCAGATCTTTTCCAATTGCATTCTGGAGCCAACTGTGGAGCTGTCTGCTTCTCAGCTGTCAGGGCTGCTGACCCTGTTGGAACATGGGAACTCCTACACAGGCCAGAGGAACCTTGGCTCACTGTGACTTTTACAACCATCTCCTCACCTCACCCTAGTGGGAATGTTGGCAGCATTTAGTCTCAAACAATAAGATGCATGTGGACTCACAAGTAGCTTGTGAGTGCAGGCTGCCTGAATTACACCATTCCCAGAAATGGAACACCTAGCAAATTCATGGTTCTGTACTTTGCACGTACTTGTTGAGCTTCAAATAAATGGTTTTGCAGAGCAGCTTTTAAAAAGAGGCTCTGCCTGAAGAGCAGCTGTGGAATGTAAAGCCATATATCCGAGGCCCCACAAAGAACATCTGCAATGTGGACTGATTTCCACTGTCATGCACCAGCCCCTTCTAGCAGATCACTCAATGATCCTGGCAGCAGAGGTAGTATTTTCCCATGACAGTTCTTAAGAGTTATTCAGACCCCAGATCCAGTATTGTGTTTCATTCCTCCACCTCTACATCTGTAGAGATAAATTAAAACTGTCACTTCTGAGACCAACAGGCCTGAGAGTGCCTGCTTCCATTGCTAGAAAACTTTTTTACTTTCCAAAATGGTGTGGTAGCATCTAAAATGCCTGTTGGGAGCTGTGATTGATATTTATTCCTGGACAGAAACCAGGAGTTACTTGTGAAAGTGCTGTTTGTGACAGGTCAAAACTATTCAGGAATAGTTACTGCACTATAGATGCTGAGTTCCCATGCTAAGAGTAGTGCTTGTGCTATTAAACACACCAGTATGGGAGGAAGCTGCTTTAATTAGCAGAGCAAAAGGTTTTTTCTCAATGGTGTAATGGGAGACAGGGCTACCGAGATAAAATACCCTCATAAGATCACTCCAGCTTAACCAGAATATTAGTGGTTCTCTTCTCTTCAGACTGATGCTTAGGGGGTCAGAACTCAGGCTAGCAGCCTATTTAAGAGGGTGCCTTCTTGGTTGGTCTAAATCTTGTATCTCCTTTTGCCTAGCTGTGTTTGAAGGGTATCAGGATTCTGCTGTATTTAAATCAATTTCTTCATCTCATGCTCTTCTTTCCTTAATGTTATTTAGAGGAACACATTTTAGCATTTTTGATTAGCCCTTGAAGTTTTAGCCAGTGAATGAGATATTGCTCCAGCTGTCTGCTGTGTATTGATATGCTGATTTCCTTCTGGAGACACTACTTTTTAGGACATCAATTGAACAGTCATCTCCCTGAATTTTCTTTCCATGCGGCCTGGTTTAAGCTATGCTCTGCATTGGTATGACTGCAGGTTTAGTATTACCAAAAACACCATTTGGACATTGTCTGGCCACCCTAGGTGCATTGCTGGGTTTCCACAGAGACACACAACAGATTAACATTTATCAGACCTGACTTGTCTTTCATCAGAAAACTCAGATATGTGACTCCCTTTCTTGTGACAGGAACGCTTCCTTAATATATTACTGAATTTGGTGAAGTCAGGTGTTTCTCTATTCAAAGGCAGTGCACAGTCTTGCTAAGGAACTTTATTTGCTTCCACTCTTGTAATCGTCTTTTCTGATACTATAACTGAATAAGCTTTTCACCTATCAGTGTGCTGGTCTGGGAAATTCAATGGCCTCCACCACATTTTTTATGCAAATAATGAGAAATTCCACATACTCCATATCATTCTCTTGCCATCGATAAGGAATTAGGGCATCCAGGTACAGCCCCAAGTTGCCACATATTTTTTCACAGAGCTTCAACCTTCTCAAATATATTCCAGATTTTCTGTAGGAGTTCTTAGTCTTCTGGTGTAGAAATAAATCGTTATTTGATCAGTTTTAGCATAGGTAAACACAAAATCTGCAATTTAAATCTTTGCATTCCTAAAATTATTCTTTGCAATCTTACCACTTATTAAGTCATCTTTCATGGAAAAAATTTGAGTGCTTAACACTTGTATAAGAAGACTATTAATTTGTTCAATCTTTATAAACAGGTACTTTGTAGATCAGGGAAAACCATGTTTAATCTAGTTCTTTCTTTATGGGGCATTGTCTGCAGTCTGTTAACTACCTAGGTAATGGAGGAAAGGGAGTGAGTCTGGGGATGATGACACTCTAAAAGCCTGACTTGCTTGAACTTGTGCAAGTACTTTGTACCTGAAGTGGCAACATGGTTCTGTATTGTGTAGAGCAGCAGAGAAGGACTTGTGGTTCTTGTTCTTTTTCCGAGCTTCTCAATGTATCACTCCTCACTGGCCAGCAGGACATTTTACCAATAAAGTATTTACTCACAGTTTTAGATCATGGAGTGAAATATAAAAACACACCTGGTAATCTGTTTCAGCTGTTAATCAGAATCACCCTTCAGCAGCCAAGGCTTTTTCTCTAAGTTTAAGTCTCTGGTAGTGGCATCTTCTCCCACACAGAGCTAGCTGGTTGCCCTGTGAGAAGAGTAAATCTTTGCGTTCAATATCTCTTGAAGCACTCTTTCTGCTCTCACTTCAATGCTTTCATGTTTTCCAAAGCTGTACACAGAAATAAAATTGCCTCTTTCCTCTAACTCTGTTCCTTTGAGTGAGAAAAGACTTCAATATATGTGCCTGGGAGTGCAGGTTAAGAACCTGATTTCTCACCACAGCACACAAACTCCCATTCTTTGTTTTCGTTTGTGACCTAGTTTAATTGTACTTGGTCAAAACAGTGAGCAAAGTGATGCTACTTTGAAATTCTTGGTTCATTAAGCATGTAGCTGGAAAAAGAAAATTGCCCTTGCCAGAATAAAAAATGAAAATGTTGTGCATTAACTAAAGACAAGCATTTTTTTCAATGACACAAAATGCTTGAAAGCCTTTCTGCTTGATAAAGTAATTTATTGTAAGGCTGCATTGTATTAACTGTGAAGGGAAATTCCTGCAAATAATCTTTTAAAGTACTTAGCTGAGATTTATAGATCTTGTAGGAGGATTTGCAACAATTCAGTGAAGCAGTTGCATCCTCATGAAGTCCCATGGCATGTGAGTCTGTTTATAGGAGCTTTACAATGAGGGAAGCATAGCCACTGTACACCCCAAATATGAAAATGACCGTAATTGTTTGCTTAAAAAATCATCCCAGCAAATGTTTTATCCACAGTATGGGGTTCTGTATCCTTTGTCCCATTTGTCTGTTTCCATAACCCTTTTTTTTCTACCTGTGGTGTTTTTCAGCAGACACATGATAAAATGTCTAGGCTAGATTCCAAGGGTGGAATAAAAAGCTGTGTTTATTTTTATGGAAGCACTAACAATTCTATTTGGACTGAATTTCTTCATAGCAAAACCAATGAATTACTGAACAGATTGGATGTGGGTTTGCCAAAGAGTGATTCCTGTCAGATTGCTAATCCTGGCCCAGAATCTACAGCATGGGTAAGCAAAACCATAGCATGTGCTGTATTTTCTATCAGCTTTCCAGGTGCTGTCAATAGTGTAATGTTAAAATATCCTAATTGAGCTTAATTGCTGAGACAAAACTCAGTGAATACCAAGGAGCCTTTCTGGGTGAATGAGACTGCCTACCTTGTCTCTTCCACACTGTCAGGGCATTCTACATAGCAGAGGACTGCTCACAGATCTCTTTCTGATAAAGGAGAACCAGATTTATATCCTAAGGTTAGATGAGAATCTTAAGTATGCCCTGTCCCCATCCACTGATGGTAAGCTTTTATGAAATCTCAATTAGTTCACATCAGCCAGTGCTGTACTGCATTCGAAATCCAGTCAAAAGAGAAGCTTATTTCGCACTGCATCCTAAAAGTGATTCCATACACTGCTTGGGATCTATGTCCCAGTTTGAACTAGTCTGGTAAGTATCAGTGTAATTAGGAAGTAGATAAAGTATTGCTTCAATTTCATTATTCAAATTGACTCTAAGAGGCTTTTTCACATACAATTAGTCTCTTCATGTCTAAACCAAACCTCCTACTAATGTAAAAAGTTTCAGTGAGGAGTATTAACCCTGAGAGAGAAGTATTTCTCCTGTAGGGAGGTTTGTAATTGGGGAAGGACAGAGAACAGGGTGCCAAGTGGACAGAAATTAACATTGGAAGCAACTCAGCAGAAGTTGGGAAGTATCTGATCTGGGCAGCCCTTGGTTGTATACAGCCTTGAGCACCAACTGGGTGCTCAAGGCTGTATACAACCACCAACTGTTGGGTAACAGGAAGATGTGCCTCCATATTTCCTCTGATGCCTTAGAAATGGGAAAAAACCCTCCCTTTATAGAAATTGCTGCCAACAGGATATATGACACATCTGTCTTGCATCTAGTATCTCTTCCTGGTTTTCACTGCATGAAAGGGGAAGGCGATACTGAAAATAGGTTCCATTCCCCTTTAATTCTTCAGGATAGCTTGTATCTCTGAAATGGCTTTTAAATAAAAAGACATTTCAGTAAATGTGAGCACATATATAGCTGGAAAGTGCCAATTTCTGCCCAGCACTGCTGGACAGAAGGTCAATTGGAGGAGAGTGGCTTTCAGGCTGTATTTTATATTCTTGGATGAACAACCAAGAGGAAGGGATATGGAAAGGGAGAAAAGATGTCTTGAAACCACTTTTACCTCCCTCTTGAAGCATCCAACACT
The DNA here is from genome assembly GCA_013397195.1 of Hylia prasina. NCBI lineage: Eukaryota > Metazoa > Chordata > Aves > Passeriformes > Sylviidae > Hylia > Hylia prasina. The sequence goes on along the minus strand of VYXD01001220.1, from coordinate 745,121 downwards.
CCAGTGGGGAGTTTGCACTTTGGTGGGGAAGGCTCTGCTGCCTTCGTATGGTGTGAGCACTGAACTGTGCAGACAAGTGAGCTCATGTACCCACGACTGACTTGGATTTCAGCATTTTGGTGTCTTCATATCCATACAGAAGTGGATGAATGGCTGAAGGAACGCTGAACTCTTTCAGTTGTACGTGTTCTACTTTTTGCCTTGGCCTTCTGCTTCACCTACCTATGTGTGGCTTTCTTATTCCATGTTTTGACAGGTTTCTCAAAAAGCTGTGCCCAATTACATCCCATAGTTCATCTTTCACTCTGGTAATGTCCAGGCAGATAAAATACGTCATTTATATGTACTGTTCTTCAGTACTAACTGACATTATACTTGTCTTTTGTATGGCTGCATTTCTGTAGCTTTGTGAATCAAATAATCACTTGTTTGTAATGCAGCAATGCAGTTAGCCAAGTCTTCCCAGCCAGCTTGGATAAGGTCTGGTCTATAGACGTAGACACAGCCTCTGAACCAGGAATCCAAAGCACATAACCAGTAAGTTCTTATCTAAGGAAACTTGGCATAGCACCAAAATGCTGAACCAGTGGGAAAACTAGGACTCTAATTTGGATGTTACCTTGAATGTGTCCTTTGTATGGAGTAATTAAAAGATTTAGGAACAATGTATTTGAAATAGTGAAGAGTGATAAGCTTAGGATGTGCTTAACATGCTTGCTCAAAGGGGGAATATACATACATGTATGTGATTTTTTTAAATTTTAAAATCTTGTTCTGAAAACAGTCTGGGACAACATGATGCAGATCAAAATTCTTCCATCACATCATTTCTTGGATAGTGATATTAATTTAGCACACCTAGCTCAACTATCCTTGCCAAATGTTACTTCACGTCCATGAACAAATTTGACTTCTTCTGAGTGACTCTGTCATTGATGACTTTTTGGGACTGATTATTTAATCAAGCTCATAATTAATTTTAATCCTGTCTTTCAAAGTGTGACCAATCCTGTGTAGATTTTTATTGTCTTCCAACTTGATTAACATACTCTCCACACAATTCTCCAAGCCATTACAGAGAGTAATGAATAATATCGGACCCAGAATGTGTCTCCCTGGACACATGTAGCAACATCTCCCAGCTCAAAATTGAGCTATTAATAATTGCTTTCTCTATTGAGTCTTTTTAGCAAAGTATGTGCCTGTTGTTTAAATGGTGCCATTCTGCATGTATATATCAAGTTTTGGGAATATTCTGTAGATCTGTGACAAATTCCTCACTAAAGGCAAGCCTGCACAACTCTTGTATTAAATTATACTGGCTCATTTTTTTAGTGTTCTACACTATGTCCCTGCTCAAAGACCTTACAGTGGAAGTTCCAGTGTATAATATCCTGAGAATCCTCTAAGACCCTAATTGTAGGTTGGCCTTTTGCAAACAATTACAACTTGTGAAAGACCAGGGCTAGTTATTGTAATGAAAACCTATTGCACAGTTATTACATTATTCATGATGTGTAGTTACGATTTTAAATTTTCTTGATGCCTCACAAATAATCAGGTTTGATCTCTCCTGCTGCCCTACCTCCACAAAAAATTCTGTGTTCCCTTCTGTTACAAGGCCTCATTCTGCTTTTTTATCTTGGTAATATTTTCATTTTCTTTCTTCCCAGAATACCCTATCTCACAATCATATATTGCAACTGTATTTTCTGACTGCCCAGGTTATGTTTATGGTAGTCACTGGGACACAGAATAGCACTTGCTGTGGCTGCCTGGTGTGATGCACAGGTGGACATTCAACAAAACCGAATGACTGAGAGGCTTTAGACCACTTCTTGTTTAAATTCTAGTCTTGAGACTAATCCGTTTCTTAAGTAACTGGAATCATTTGACCATTTGTGTTTGTTAATTACCCATATAACAATTTGAGAATAAGGTTTGAGAGTGTGGCCCTGCTCTCACCACACCAATATATTTTTATTTTCCGCTGAACAATAGAAAAGAAGCCATGCTTATAAGCAAGCTCTTGGAGAAGATGAAAACAGAAGATTAGAGGAAATGAAGCAAAAACAACAGGAGAAGGTAATTATACATTAACAGTTTGCATATTCTATCATTTTTGCATGCTGTGAAACCAATTAAATACATTGATTACTTGTAGCCTATGCAAAGAACTTCTCTTTAGCAAAAGTGATTCAATCACTGTTTTCAAATATTGAGAGAGATGAGTCAAGCTGCAAAATTTAAGCAGGGGACAGGACAATTATCTTCTGAGTTCAAGGCTGTTTGCATCTGGAAAATGAGCTCCTTTTCACCTCTTCACTTGAATAATTGTGCAGAGAGTTTTTTGACCATGGCAACCAATTTCATTGGCTAAGGAAACCAGTTTACTCTTTTTCAGGTAGAAGTCATCTTACTGAGAAATTAAGGATGATCTCTCTGAATTGTCCCTTTCTAGAGAATTGAGGGCCATGCGCCCTGCTTTTTCAAACGGGGATGCTCAGATTTTCTGTTAATTATAGTGTGCCTCTCTGTTCCCTTGCTGACTATCTAACTAAAGAGTTTTGAATTGTCTGAAAAGCAGGCATGCCATAACTGCAGCTTTGAACTCCACATTATACATATGCATCATGCATTGCCTGAAATATGTAGTCCCTCTGGTATAGATTTGGGTACCATATCCACATAAAGTTCCTCTACCAAAGATGATGGCACTGTGCAAAGGTACCTGTCTTGCCTCCAGGTCTGCGTGTAAAAGTACAGGGAGGCCAGCATTTGAAAATCTAGTAAATAATTTGAAAACCTATGAGGAAGTGCTGAGCCACTTGCTGTGCCTCTGCTGTTACTAACATCCAAATTAATGATAAACTACTTCCCCAGTAGGAGAATTTTAGCAGAACAAATTCCATGCGCTGAGTTACTTCTAGAGCTGGAGAAGTTATTCGTCCCCTCTCATGGATATCTTTCTTTACATGCTGGGGATGTGTCCTCATTTCATAGTGTTCTAACAACTATGATACTGGGAAAAAGGGATGGGGCAAAAGGGAGTCCCTTAATTGCTATACCATCAGGTGTATGCTTATTCCCAGAACCTCTACAGAGGAAGAAATTTTGAAAGCCAGCCTGGATGGTTGCAAGGCTGGTTGCTGTTGTAGTCTGTATATGGATCCTTCTAAAGAGAAAATAATTACAGATATAAATTAGCCCCTAATTCATGGGTTTGGTTTAAGGGTCTTGTGTAGACCTGTAGTCTCTTTAGTGATTTCCATGGGTTGCTAAGAAGGTGTTGGCTGCTTCTAAGGCTGCTCTTGTTTGCTATGTGGTTCCGAGGTCTCCTTGCCTTCACAGTTGCTGCTACCTATTGTTCAGAGTAATGCACTACTTACAAACCTACTGTAAATAATATGTATTTTAAGGGCTCCAATAATTGTCCCTGGGATATATGTGTTGGCTCGTTTCTACTTCAGACTAATATTTATTAAAGTAATTGTGAATTCTGTCTTGTGTGTACCTCCTAGCACAGTGCAGCTATAAAATGTGTAGGTATTGTCAGTTCCCTTTTTTTCTTCAGAACAGGTTTTAGTATGTATTGCTTGATTTACAAATTTTCAGTACACTTTGAACACTGCATCATATACACACAATATATTTCAGAACATTACTCCAAGAGAGGAGTTGGCATATTGGAAAGTCAGATACTGAGTTTTAATTTTCAGGTTGAATAGTTATTTAAAATAGTGAAAATTGAGGTTGGCTTTTTTATTTCTTAATCCTGTTTCTTCTTTTAGGGCTAGACAAATATTGATACACAACACATTCTCAGTTATTGATTTTCTCCATACCTTTATTGCATAGTTTTTACTTAATGTTCTACTTAAATTGATTTAAAAAAAAAAAAAAGAAAGAAAAAAAGTCTTGTGGTTCCATTCAGTTGTTGAAGCTTTTATCTCACCACATCATTTTATTTTAGTTTCTATTCCTACTGCTGTGCAGTTGCTATGGAAAATATGAAAGATGGGCCTGTTCCTATGCTGGCCCTGCAAGCCAAATCTCCTTTGCAGAAAGATCTACAACTTCTCAGGTGCATTGTGGGCAGAAAGAGCTGCACAAACAAGCACACATACAGACCAGAGTCATACCAACTCAGTTTTCTTCACAGTTCTGGCTAAAATTGCGTGGGCAAACTCTTCTCCAAAAAGAATTCCCTTTGACACTGTTTATACACCTTAATACTACATAAGGCTGGGTCTGCTGCAATGCTGGGAGTTTTTATGTTTCCACCACACCATTTTCAACAAGTAACATTTTCCCTCCTCACCATGAAGGGAGACCCAGGGAGCTGGAGGTGGCACACCACATCACATACCCCAGATCTCATCTTCTGCTTGCACTCTGTAGAGGCAGGAGGTGAAGGATGTCTCCTTCTTACCATGTGGGCATGACAGCTGCACCTGCTCCTGACTTTGGCTGTCGACCCCCTTGGACCCACCAGGGCATTCAAATCTGTGTTTTGGGACAAGGGGGAGCAGATTGGTGTCTGGCATACCCCCTTAAATCTAGGACTGTAAATGTCTGAATCTTGTAACTTCCCACTTTTTAAGGCACAAGCAAAAGTCATCCACATGCTGAACAGAAAAACCAGCTCAGTTTTTAATGTAGTGCTGCCACATAAGTAAAATGCTGCTGAGTGAAGTTCTGACTCTGAGGTTAACATCGTGTGGAATTAATAGGGCTTGCAGCAGAAGTACGTTAATTAAATGTAAGTTTGTTTGTTTGTTTTTTACTTTTATCATTGCCAGGCTGAATTAATGAAACTTGAACAAAAGCAGGAAGATGAAACCAGGACAAGAGCACTCAGAAATGAACAGAGGAGGTATGATGCAAAAAATGCAGGATACACTTGAATTGAATTCCCACCTGGAAAGGGTCTCAAAATTATAGGCACTCATGCTTTAGAAGACTATTGCAATGAGGATCCCTGGCCTCACCTCTGGTTTAGCTTTGCTTTCAAATGAGCCACTAATATTCATTATTACAGCTGCTCACTGTATGCAGTATGACCCAGAGTGCCTTTCTCACTTTATTTATCCTATCAGCATAGGATACAGCATAGGGTAAAAACTATTAATAGTTTCATGGATGACTACAGTACAGTAGCTTCAGCTGGGACACACTTTATCTGTGTATCTGTATATGAACCTAAGTATCTATATATTTTTATTTTTATATCTATATTTTTATTTATTTTAGAATGGTCTACTTTGTCCATGCTGCATCTTGTGGTTGACTGTCTCTGAGCTTAGCAGACAGAGCTAAACCTGGGATTTGATATCAACCTTCAGATGGAAGCAAGGCCTTCTGCAGCTGCATTTCTTGTGACCTCTCTGTGCCCAACAGTTATCATCTTCCACTTGTGTCACTTAACTGACTTTTCATTATCCTGAAGCACAGCTTTATTCTCAGTTTTGTTTTCTGCTGGTAAAGAGAAGCAATGTTCAGGCTCAAAAGTAAAAATACCATTTGTTTCCTTTTTTTTTCTAATCATTATGTCAATATTTAAAAAAAATACTTTGGTAGGCAACCCCTCTTCAGACTGCTTTCATTTCTTTCTTTTTTTTTTTTTTTTCTCTAGCAAAGACTTTGAAATAATTACTCATAGAAGCCAATGAAGGATTTTTGATTCAGACCATCTCATATCCCTAGACAGAAATAACCCAGTATTTTGCTTTTTATCTCATTCTTACCAACAGCATTGTAAAACATTAAAACAACAATCATGTCTAAGCACGTGTGTCAGTCCTAAGCAGTAATCAAGGGGAAAAAGAAACAGTTTTCTGAAGAATCATAGGATGATTTGGGTTGGAAGGGACCTTAAAGGCCATTTAGTCCCATCCAACCTGGCCTGGAATGCTTCCAGGTATCCACAACTCTGGGCAACTTGTGCCAGTGTCTCAGCACCCACATAGTGAAGAATTTCTTCCTAATATCCAATCTAACTCTACCCTCTTTCAATCTAAAGCCATTCTCCCTTGCCCCTTATCACATGCCCTTGTAAAAAGTCCATCTCCATTTCTCTTGTAGCCCACTTTAGGCGCTGAAAAGCTGCTGTAAGGTCACCCTGAAGCTTTCTCTTCTCCATGCTGAACAATCCCAGTGTGAAAATATTTAAAACAGATTGAGGAAAACTGTGTCTGTATTCGTCCATGCTTTCCAGATTGATAGAGCGGTGTCAAGACAATGCTAGAATTTCAGAGCTGGATGGATGGTAGAGAAAGTTGTCAGCTGCATAAATTGTCTCTATTAGTAACTAGTTTAGGTGGGTTTTTCCATTTTATTAGGAAACTTCTAGAAACTTTCCTTGTGCACTGAAGGCTGAAAGAGTACCTAAGATGAATTGTCAAAATAAGTAACCTCCCTAAAAAGGTGGGTGGTGGTACACAGGTCATCTTTCTATGGAGAATTTTGGTGCATTATACACAGCAGCCGAGGTGTGCCTTTTAACCCCAACAGGTTGATCCCAGGATAAGGATACATCTGGTGAATTGAAAATTAAATCCACCTCATCTCATTCCTGTTCATGGTTATGCAGCACAGGCTTGAAAAATATAGGAAGATGGGCACTGAACAGATGGGAAGGGAAAGCCACTCACAGAATATTAAATTTCAATGGTTTGTGAACTTCTCAGCTGCGTTCAGTTATTATTCATTTTTTATTTTACTTTAAGGGTAAATAATGATTTCCTGGACCGGCTCCAGAACAAAACACAGCCTAATAATATCTACCACCCTGGATGTACTGGACTACCTCAGTAATGGCGCCTTGGTAAGTTTTTTGGTACAGAATGTAAAAGCAATGGGATCGTTTAAATGTTGATTTTTTTCTCCAGGCACTATTGTGTGTCTATGTGTGTTTAGCCTGCCAGACAGAACTTAGAGCCCTGGCTGGCTGTCCTCAGTACCTTCCAAGAAGAAATTGTCTAAAATATAAGCTGTTCAAATGGGAGGAGGGAAGAACAGCTGCTCTTGCAGCAGAACTCAGTGGCCTTGCATGCAAGGTACTTGCTGCAAGGAACCACATCCAAGGTACTTCCTTAGGTTCAGAACAAAGATAGTAAAATCATTAGGGATTTTTAAAAGTCTTTAAATGAAAGATGCTTGGATATACTGTAAATATGATAATATGATATTGAAGTTGGAGGGAAAAAAAATCCATATCTATATCTGTATCTGTTTATCTATCTATCTATATTTTTTCCATGTATAGCTGATCACTTTTTACCCATATAAAATTATGACAAAGAAGGCTCAACTATCTTTGATTTAAAACCAATATTTGTAAGGGCTTTTTAAGAAAATATATATTGACCATCCATTCATTTTTTTTAACAGTCCTAATGAGACATTAATGTGACTGTTGTTTAGAATTACACTTTTCAGTGTAAAAAAATAAAATTATATGTATTCCCCATCATGGAATTTTCCATTAGGTTGACATTCTATTGATGAAAGGACCCTAGTACAGAAATGGAAGAGCTAGGAAGACTAAGAAGCAAAATGAGAGTCTAAGAGAATTTAGTGTGTGTGACAGTGTAGAGAAAGGTATTTAGTTGATAAAATATAAAAGCTTGAATTGGATTAGTTGGTGAGGATGTGTATGTTGGCCAGTGAATACCAGGAAAAGTTCAGTTCAAGCATCTCCAAAGTCAAGGCATAGTTAAAAAGCAGATATTCTTGCTACTGGAATTTTCCATGTACTGGAAGTGGGAAAAGGGTGTCTTCATCACTACAAGCTTTGGGCAAGCCCTGGGCTTGTACTGGTTCTTGGTCTTGGTGAGAGGAGACAGGACATGCTGGCTCAACCTCCCAAGAGGTCTGTGAGCAGACAGTAGCAACTTTACTGATCTGAAACCTATCAGGCAGTCCAGAAGCTGATGGAGGGCAAGTTGCAGATGTCCAGTCCAGTTAAAGAGTGTGAGTAAGAGAGCAGAGTGTATGGCAGGCCTGAGCCACCTTCTGCAGATAGCAGAATTAGAGACTGCAGGCAGGACATGTAGTGAAAGTGCAAAAGATAAAGTCTGCTGGATGGTGCCTGGTTAACAAAGGCAACAAGGGCACTTTGTGTCTCTTATCCCCATTTGTGTACTGTTTCCTGATGAACTCCAAGGGGAATGTGTGACACAGCCAAGATCCCTGATATCTTACTTGAGCATCTCTATCAGAGCACCTGCCTTCACCCCTGGAAACCTTGCCATTGTCTGCAGAGGTGGCAGAGGTTTGCCTTTAGCCAGATGCACAGGCCCCCTTTCACAGGGCAGGTGTTGGTACCACCAAAGGAGTGGTGCTCAGCCCAGGCACAGTTTTAACAACAGATGATGACTCTGTGATGTATGCACCCAATCCATGTGAAGGGTTTTTTTATATATATTCAAAGAATGCATCAACACAAATGCAATGAAACCCCATGTATAGAAGTGATAAATCTCCTACTCTGTTATTTACGTAATATAGGAGCTCCCAAGGAGCCTGTCTTCTGTTGGGTAATGCTAGGTCTATTTTTCCTTTATGTTATAGGGTGAGATTTGAAGACTAAACAGAGCGGGAAAAGATTAAATTATGAAAGAATATGTCATAATGGATAGGAATTAAAAAATGAGTATTGGTAGCAGGTACAAGAAAGAAAACTAATCTCTTAAAAGATGGGCTGGAGGCAACAATTTTAGTGTATTTGATTATACCAAGATTCTTCTTTCCTTTGGGATTTTAAAGAATAGAACTGAACTCCAGGCAGGGCTTACAAGTCATGTAGTCTGCAGCCTGGCATTTTACATTACAAGGGAGCTAACTGAAACAGGTCATACTATATATTAAGATTAAAAGAAGTTTAAAAGGCTCCCAAAGTAACGACCTGAAGGTAGTTTTTGAGTTTATTCTGCACATTATATCTGTGCGGTGGCACCAAAGAGAAAATATTTGTTCTCTTTTCCTCTTGTTTTTTTTTTTTTTTTTCCTGTTTGAACTCTTTACAGTCATGGCAACTTCACACTTAACAGAAACTGAATGTTGTGCTCTGTTGTTGATGTACCTACTCTCTTTTTCACTGTTAGTTCTATTAGCCTGGTTTCCTAAAGAAATGAAGTTTGTACAATCATGCTGTCTGTCTGCATGTAATAAGGTTTTCCAGTTGCTGGCCAATCTTAGGCAAATTTGAGAGGGATTATAAGTCTCAGAGATAATTAAATTTCTGTGTGTTTTGTGAAAAGCAGTGACTAGCATAGGAGCCTAAAACAGTGCCCACAGTGAGGGGTGCATTCTCTGCACTGTTTGACTGCAGCCCTCTGGCAGATCAGCTTGGGCAGAGCTCCAGAGCAGCTGCAGCTCTGCCCTGATTTCCTGGGGGCCAGGGGATTCAGAAAGGGACATGGATATCACAGAAGACATGGAGAAAAGAAGAGGAAGTTGAATATATTGTGTATGTCTGAGCAGCGGGCAGGAGAGCAGTTGCATTGTCCAATTGTCCCCTAAGCAATAGGAAATGAGTTTTCATTAATTCAAATGCCCTCCAGACATTTTGTGTTTTATTAGGAACATTTTATAAGCTGTTATATCAACAAGGATCTTAACAAATATAATTTTTTCTGCCTTTTTGATTATAGATGCCAGGGCACACTCTGGGTGGCTATGTAGTTTCCTTTCTTAATGGGAAAAAAATATAATGAAGTTCCACTTCTATCTGTGAGCTACTGCACCCTTGAGAAAGCCTCGAGTCTTGCTGTATGCCATCAAGAAAGTTTTAATGCCCATTGCACTGCCTTTGAGATAAGGAAAACCTTCTAGGATAGGAGGATAACTGTTGTCTTTTCAATGTTGAGGTTTAATAAATAAGATTATATCATGGAACCACAGAATGGTTTGGGTTGGAAGGGACCTTAAAGATCATCTGGTTCCAACCTGCCTGCCACGGACACCACAGGACACCTTCCACTAGGCCAGGCTGCTCAAAGCTCCAGCCAACTTGGCCTTGAGGGGCATTGTCAAGTACCCTTTTGTTTATTCTGTAAATGGGGAGAGGTCACATTGTGAACATATGAAATTTATAAGTCTACTCTTCTTTAATGAAATACTAGTTGTCTTGCTGAAATTCTCTGAGCCACAGCAAACCCAGAATCTAGAAAGCAAGGTGACTTATTATATCCTCCTGTCTCATGTCTCCATTATATACAGTGTGATGCATAAGAAAGAAATGCTCCCTCAAATGCCAACTCTGCTCTTTCAGTGGCTGCATAATTCTAGATATTTGCTGAGGAAAGCAACTATGCCCTGAATACACAGGTGTAGTGGGACAGGAAACCCCATTCTCTTCCTTTCCCATGTGCAGAACAGGAACTCAGTAAGATAGATGCAGTATAAATTTCTTTTGAGGAAACATGTTTTACGGATAAAGCTATTTTAAATAAACATGATTTGTGGGTTTTTACTTTGTTTAGTTCTTGCAACATGACCCATGGGAAAGTTTTTTTGGAGTCTCAACCAGCACTTGATTTATGCTATTTGTGACCAGCTGAAAAGGGAACAAGTCATGAAGTTTACTGTTGCACAGCAGAGAGAGCTCAAAGCCCCCTGAAGTTGTAAGAGCAGCATTCATGCCACAGGTTTTTGCAAACAATCTGTCTTTAATACACTTTCAGAAGGATCAAGCTGCACTAAAAATGCTGGTTTCCCAAAACAAAGAAAAAGCTTTTACTTAACATGGGAACACTGAGAAAACAATATTTGTATAAGAAGGTTCCAGAATGCAATCCACAATTTGTTTAAATGAATAATGTGATTTTCTAACTGAGCTTTAACTTGGTTAGTCTATGTACGATCTGAGTTGAAAAGGTTATTAATTTGTTTCCTAAAACTGGTTGTTTTCTTATTTGTTGGGTTTTTCCTTTTTACTGAGAGTAACATGCTTGTCCTTCCTGGCAGAAAATACAGAAACTACTTAGCAGAAGTATCAGCATCAATAAAGGGACCTCATATGAGTAGGTCCAGGCAGGCTATAGCTCAGTTTAGTGATTTATCTCTGGCAAGGCTGTCAAACTTCGTGTGCAGATGTGTTTCATCTGCCTTGATCTTGAGCTCAATCATTCTTTGCTTTGAGAATCTCATCCTAAATGAGAATAGTGACACTCTGGGCAGGAACAGAAGAAACTTCTCACTCTTTCAAACTGTGTGAGGTTAAGAATTGAAGTATCTGAAAATATTTGAAATACTTCTAGATTTTTTTTTTTTTCCCCAGCAGAAGCAAGATATGTTTATCTCTCGAGTCAATACATCCTGCTTTTTATTTAGAGTTCAAATCAGAGATGTTTCTTGCTAGGACTGGAATCTTGCAGAAGGGCTTGCTTGTTATTTTAAGTGGAGTTTCAAAAGGGTTTCAAATAATCAAAAAAGCTCCACACAACTAGATAACCATAATTCCTTGCATAAATATATGATTGTATTGTGCGCTGTACATTGTACTGTACTAATACATTTTTTTTTCTTTTATCTAGAAATCAAAATACTTGGAATAAAGGAGGAGCAAGGTAAGAATAATCAATTTGTTTGCTCTTTTTAGGACCAATGTCAATATTAATATAGCTTTGAATTTGACATTTCATTATGACAACTTATGTAGTTTAATTTTCAAACAACATGAGAAGGGATCTTTAAATAAATGCATTCCAACTCTGCGTTTGGGGCCCGTGCAATGGTACATACCTAATCTGAAACATGGCTTTTGTAGAAAATCACAGAACGCATATTGCAGGTAAGCAGAATTGATGATGGCATTGAAGGCATCTTCTGGGAGTGCCTTGGTATTTAGACTAAAACTTCACTACAGCCATGTTGTCTGCATCATAGACTGTGCCTGGATAAACCTGAACAGCTGAGGAATGTGGCTGGAAGTGGAGGAGGTGACCCAGTAAACTTTCAGTGTTCCTAAGTGAAAGGCGATACTGTTGTGGGCTATGTTCTTCCAATTGTTTTTCATGAACAAAAAGGAGACTATTCCTATCAGTGGAGGCTGTCAGTGTAACACCACTATTGAATCAGAGAAGTCAGGCCCTCTGTTTTAAAACATATCCTTTTCTTAAGGCTCACTGCACCCGTGTTCCTTTCTGAAGGGGGTTCCCTACTCTAATTCTCAGTTCTGATACAAGTATGTCTGCAGAGCTTCACTTCTAGGCTTGGAGACTTTTGAAGCAAGTTCAGGTACTGACAAAGATTATTCGTTCCTTAGGAGATGGCTTTGACACAACTCTATGTCTTTTTTTTCTTTTTTTTTTTTTTGAGAGCTGGCATTTTATAAAAAGGAATTTAAAATAAACTTTTAAAAGCCCCTTGCTTCCAACCCTTCTTCCATAAATCTAGATATTCTTATGTGACTGTCTTCATAATTTGCTACTCCAACAGTTATGTTAATATTTTTGCATCAGGGCTTTATTCCGAAGACAGTATCTAAATAATATTGTTGGCTTCCCATGAGTTGTCTTTTCAGTTTTATGAGAATTAAAATTGTTATTTAAAATTTATTCAAATTCACTAAGGAAATGACAATGTGTAGATAAAGGCAATTCCCTGGAGGAGCAGAAATGGCTATTTTTTGCAGTCTACAGTACTACTATGTTTTATAACCTGTGGACAGCTGAAGGAGTTCAATGCTTTGTTGTTTTTCAGCATGTTTACAATGCCAATAATGTATTTACACATGAACTCTACAAGAAATTCGGAGGGGTGTATTTTTAAGCCTTGTTTAACTGTTGTTCTGAAAATACATTTCAGTCTGCAATGCTAATATATTGTTCAGAGAGTTATTATTATGTCTGCAGGTAATTAGGACATTTTGTGAATTAAATTTACAAAAAGATAGAAATCCCTTCATGAAGGCTTTACATAATTAAACGCTAAAACCTGCTGGAAGAAAAGGAAGGCTTTATTTTCCACTGGACTTAATCCCTAAGAAGCTGACTTTGAATTTTGTTTTTGCTGTAAAAGATAAACTTTAATTCTGTTTTCTCCCTCTTGTTACAGAGTACTGCAGAAATATTCAGTTTTACCTAGCCTAGGCCAAATGACCTCATAAAATCTCCAAGCAACTGCTCTTTATTGTGGTACTTTTCTTACCCTGACTTCAGCTGCACACCCTCTTCATGAGCAATCTGCAGAGACTGGTTTCTAGCTGTCATTTTTCATGCATACATATTTGAAACAGATGATTATGAAAGTCCTATTTAATTTTTAATAAGAATATGTGTAATTTTTTTTCATAAATTGTTTTGCCTCTTGGGGAATGTAATTATTCCAGTCTTCATGATATCTGGAATCCCAGTCTTCATGATATCTGGAAAAGAAGACATAAGTGACTGCAGAAACTGCAGTAATGTATGTGTTTACTTGTTACTCTATACCCAGAAAAAAGCATTTTAGAGACAATCTGAAAAAGCAGGTAGAGCGTTTTCTTTTGGGAAGGGAAGAAGAAATGTTGCTGGGGTTTTGTTTGTTTGTTTTCTGTTTGTTTTTCTAGTTCTATGAAATTATTTTATTGTTGTACTCAACAGCAGACACTCAAGAAGAAAAATGTGCGTTGTAGACAGTATCTTTTAAATAAGTTCTTGCAAAAATACAACGCATGAGGGAAAGAAATAAAGCTTGAAATAACACTGAAATGTATTTGATCTCTCCACATCTTTTGTGATATGATGTAGTGTCTTTTGTCTTTGCCCGTTTTACCATTTTAACTTCTGTTACAGGAGTGGGGAACACTACTCCAACATTAATTTTATTTTCCTGCTTTTCTTTGTCCCTCTAGTACAGTGGGATTTAATTTGTGTCTCCCAGTCTTTGAGACAGATGGCAACATTTTAATGCTTTTTAAAAGTCAGCTACATGACCGAGGTACTGCTAATGTAAAAGAAGGGTTCACAATACATGTTACATAAACCACTAAGAGAAGAAAAAGTATCTGTGGCATTTGCAAGTGTGTCTTAGGCCAATGTAAAGGTATCCTGAGCAATTTAGTTCAGCATGCAGGCATACTATGATATTTTTCCATCACCCTTACAGTATGGAAACTTCATAATGAGTCACCTGAAGGTTTTTTTTGAACCACGGACATTGCACTGTTTGTTTTCCCTCGTGGAACACTGTGTAGTTGTCTTTGGCTCCAAGTATTACTGAAATCTCTCATATTGCTGGCTAGCTGACATTCATAGGAAATGCAGGAGGTCTTGGCAATATTTTCTGGTTTAACATTTTTTTTAGATAAAAATTCCTGGGAAAATTCTTTGGTAAGACTTTTCCATACCTACATAGTGGTACTCTATTGCAAGTGGCATTTGGCTGTGCCATTGGATTTCTTCTTTGGAAATTAAATTTACCTCTCCTTCCAATAAATCCTTTACCCAGCCTCCTTTTGTAGATATTAGGGCTGGGGCTAAATATCTGCAGAGTGGGCAATTTATACATGCATGTGTATATATATATATATATGTATATATATATTTTAAGGAAATGTTTTTGCTGTAGTCAGGCCCAGTTATTGTACGCTAATGGGACTCACGCTTGTAGGTGGTCTTTTTGAAGCAGTGAACCCAAAGGCTGAGTAGGAGGGGAAGTCCTCACTGTCCCCAACAGGTTGAAATTCAGTCTAACTGCGTTGTTATGTTTCTGTATCCAAAGAAAAAGAACTTTTTATGAAGCTGCTACTTTTACATTCAGGAACAATGATGGCAGATCACCTTGAGTAACCTCTTCGATTGAGCTTTTCTGCTTTCTTTTGGCTGTCTTCAAAGATGAAACTTGATCACAGTCTTCAAAGTGCTTCCCCTTATCCAGCATTTCAATCTCTTATTTGAAATGCTGTCTACAAACTATTTTAGACATTAACTATTCCAGCCCTTTTAATGGAGGAATATTTGAATTTTTCCTCCCCTATCTTTCTGAACAGAACAAACAAATCTATATGAACAGTGGCCCAGGAAGTGTCTTTGACAGCCATGCCCTGCAATGGAGATGATAAGAGGTTACATCCATCCACAAATTGATGTTAGCAGGATGTCTGGAAAAAGCAGTTCTTATCGTGTTGGAAAGCTTCCAGTATCTCAGAATTACCACATCCATACACACGTACCCTCCCCAAACTGTAAGATTGATAGCAAAGGGCTGTTATGACATCTCTTTAAAGGCATTATAATGAAATAAACTTGTGGTAGACTGGCAAAGCACCTTCAGGTTTGTCGAGAGTTAGGAACTGGTAGCTGGGCATCTTTTCTATCTACCTGTTAGAGTAAATTTTGATAAGGTTTTCAAACTCAAATAGTTCCTCTAGTTGCAACTTACACCAACCAAACTAATTAATTTTGTGCTGTGACATAAAACCAGATTTTATTACTGCATAACAGTAAATGGAGGGTTGGGGGTTTTTGTTTTTTGTTGTTTTTAAATTGTTGTCACAATAGAATTTGTGCTGATGATCTTGATATTTCAGGAAAAACCTTCCAGCAGGGAGTTGTATGGGTCTGGAAGTTGCAAGAGGAAACCCCCTTGCTTTTTCATTGCTGAGTCAAATTCATTTTAACAAACTGACTGAACCATCAAATCAGCTCTTCTGAATTCCAGTATAACTTGTCAGCAAGAGTCCTGTGTTTAGATTTATCGTCTGCCTAAATCGGAAACTGTGTTGCTATGAAGAAATGTAGTATTCATTTAAGGACTTACAAGACTGATTCTCTGTTATGTACCCAAAAGTTGTTCCAATGGTTTATCTATCCCTACTTTAAAAAATATCTTCCTGACTCCTAGTACAAACTTACAAGATTCATAAAACTGTTAATGAATTTTCTTAAGCATTTATTTGGTAAATTACGGGGTTTTCTGCTCCTGAGAGTCTTCTTTTTCTTAATGTGCATAATTTGGACTGCTTCATTCAATTTACAGGTTTTGTTTAGCTTTTATTTAAAAAAAATTCCCAGATTTAGAGAAAGCCTTTGATGCAATGGGATTTGGAGTAACTGTATCTTCTTTTTGGCATGTGCCCCCCTAGTCAGACACTGAGGCAGACTATTATTAACTACTAGAAAGGGAGTTATCCATAGCTTACATTTTGTGGTACTCATCCGTGTTCAGTTCACTCCTCTGCATCAAGAAATTCAAATCCTTGTCTCCTGTTTTGGAGAACATTTTAACCACTGGGCTCTTTAGAGTAGCTCTCAGCATCCAGTCTGTGGTGACTGTTATGCAAAAGAATAGAAATTCTTGTGCAATGAGAAGGCAACATGGCTTTATTTATTCCATGAGCTGGATGTTACTGCTGTGGCCCATGCCATGACTGCTCCCCATCACAGTCTTTGGAGCTCTGAGCAGCCTGGTCTAATGGAAGATGTCCCTGCCTATGGTAGGGGGTTTGGAACTGATGATCTTTAGGGTTCCTTCCAACCCAAACCATTCTATGATTCTAACGGCTTCCTCACATTGACTCCTTCACACTTCCAGATAATTGTTTTCTCTAGTTTTGCTCCTGGAGTACAAACTGTCTGGCAGAAATCCTTTCCCCTGCCTCTGTAAGTATTCCTCCTCATTGCCTTTAGTCATTCCCCTTTCCTTGTAATCCGTGGTTTCTTCTTTAGAACTCTTGGCTACTTCAACAGACTCTTTATCTGCTATATACCCTGAAATTAAAAGTGGAAACAACACTACTGTTATTTGCTGCTTCAGTGTAACATTTATTCTTATGCAATCATTTCTCTTTCCTTTCTGACAGACCAATATGTTTTCCTGACTCCTCTCTCTGTCCGCTATTTATCTCATCCTTTTCCATCTTGGCATGGGGCTGCATTAGGAAGGGCATTGCCAGTGGGGTCAAGGGATGTGTTAACTCCCTTCTAGTCAATGCAGTGAGACACATCAGGAGTGCTGGGTCCAGTGCTTGGCTCCCCAGTATGAGAAAGACATGGACATACTGGAGTGAGTCCAGCAAAGGGCCATGAGGGTGGTGGCGGGACAGGAGCGTCTTTGACATGAGAACAGACTGAGAGAGCTGTGACTGTTCAGCCTGTGGCATGTAAGGCTCAGAGGGATCTCATACATGTGAGTAAATACTGGGAAGGGGGGGAGTGGAGGACAAGAATTCAGGTGCCCAACAACAAGACAATGGGCACAAGTTAAAATACAGAAATACAGAAAATTTAATTTAAAAACACAAGCTT